>CM038682.1:36056971-36494471 GCA_021605205.1 Aegilops longissima | reverse complement strand
CGTCGCCCTGCGCGCCGCTCGCCGCCTCGCCCCCTGCCGCCGTCGCCGCCGCCCGCCGCCGCCGCCGCCGCCGCGCCGCGCCGCCCGTCTTGTCGCCCCCGCCGCCGCCGCCTGCCCTTCCGCCGCCTTCCCGCCCTCACACCAGACGCCGCCGCCCGCCACACACACACACGCATACACACACATACACACACACACACACACACACACACACACACACACACACACACACACACACACACACACACACACACACACACACACACACACTACACGTACACTACACATGCATGTACGTACGTACACACATATACACACACACTACACACACACATATTTTTTTACTTATTTTCTGTTTTCTAAATGTTTAGATGAATTAGAACTATCTAGTTTATTTTTATAATGTTAGAAATGTTATGTTAGATCGATCTAGTTTATTTTTAGTAAATGCTTTGTTGAACTAATTGAATTAATATATAAAACTACTTTATTTTAGTATATGCTTAGTTTGAACTAGTTGAATTAATATAACTAGTTTATTTTAGTAAATGTTTAGTTGAACTAGTTGAATTAATATATATAGAGAACTAGTTTATTTTAGTAAATGCTTAGTTGAACTAGTTGAATTAATATATTGAACTAGTTTATTTTTAGTATATGCTTAGTTTGAACTAGTTGAATTAATATAACTTGTTTATTTTTAGTAAATGTTTAGTTGAACTAGTTGAATTAATATATATATAGAACTAGCTAGTTTATTTTTAGTAAATGCTTAGTTGAACTAGTTGAATTAATATATAGAACTAGTTTATTTTTAGTATATGCTTAGTTTGAACTAGTTGAATTAATATAACTAGTTTATTTTTAGTAAATGTTTAGTTGAACTAGTTGATATATAGAACTAGTTTATTTTTAGTAAATGCTTTAAACTAATTGAATTACTATAACTAGTTTATTTTAGTAAATGCTTAGTTGAATTAATAGAAGTAGTTGAATTAATTGAATTAGTAAGTTATTAATGTTTCGCCTAATATGAACATAGGAAATGTCGTCTGACGACGGAAAAAAATTCATTATGTGCGAATACTGTGAAGACCAGCGCGGCCAGTGCGACAGAAATTTCCTTGTTGATGGTAGGCGATTCAGCATCAAGCTGGATGAGACTTTCGAATTCGATACAGTAAGTCACAACGACAAGTCTGTTTTCGTAATTAAGCATGACTTATATATGCTTCATTTGCCTGACTTATAATTTTTAATTTTCACTATTCTACTAGCGCATCCCGTGCCATGCAAGAATTTTTGTCTTGGATAAGATAGGTTTCAAAGATATGGAAACTATGGAGGTAAAGAGAGCTTACCTGAAAACTGAGCATGATGGTTATACTTTCAACGTCAAATATACAATACACACACGTACACATATTTTGAATGCAAAACTTGGCAAGCACTATGCAAGGCTTATGCATTTGAGCCTGGTATGGTTATCACCTTTGATATTCGTCGGGAAGATGATATTGAAGGTAATAGAGACATATGGGTCGATGTGCAGACGCCTCCAGTTCTACCATTATGTGAGTTCTTCTCAACTATATTTTTGTCTTTGATATTGCTTATTCAAAAATAACCGACAACTAATTTCTATTGACAGCTTATCTCCATTCAATCAAACATGTCCGGCGCTTGGTAGACAGGACCTACTACTGTCCCGGAGCTGAACTAAACTGCGAGGAGATAAGTCATTATGTTTCATGGCTTGAGGATCTTCATACTGTCAAGACAAATTTTCTTCCTGCACTTAGAAATGTTAGTACTCAAAACGTGCGACCAATAGTGATGGTATTGAACTACGGTCACATCTATTTAGGAATGATGGTAAGATATTTACTATTTGTCCTCAGTGCATATTTTGCATACATAATTTTTTTGCTAAACTTTCATTGCTAAGTATATTAATTAAGTACTATACAATGTTCTTCAACAAGGACTCCCGATGGCAGTTGTGCCTCAGGGGATCGAGACTAAAGGTCAGATGTCAATTGTTAGCTTACGGCCAAGATATCCTGCATTGCACATGAATGCATTCAGGATTTCTAGAAGCGATGAATGCTTAATAGTGAAAGATTGGAGGAAAATTGTTAATGATCGCAGAGAAGTACTAGCGGGCAGCAATGAGAAGCGCAGCCCACGATTAGGAGACAGGTTCATCGGCATGCTCCAGTATGATCAATCAGGAGAGCTATACATGTTCTATGCTATTTTAACAGAGAGAGAGTAGCAAGCAGGAGTGATTTAGCTAGTTCTTCATGCTGCTCTTAATTAGTACTTGTCCTTTCATGTCCGTGTTCTTCGTTCTGAACTTAAGTGATTTGCTTTCGTGGTGTTATATATGAACGCTTATAATATCATGACAATCATGTTGAACTCGATCGATAATATTTTTGCTTCTGGTACAAGTGAATGTTTCTTCTTTAAGCTAGTAGTGCTGGTGGTGATCAGATAGCTAGTTAATTATTATATCATTTAATGAAAGAAACCGCAGATTAGTTTCAGCTGGATGAATCCTACCTAGCTAAGTGATCAAGTATATGCCATATCCGTATATATTATATATGATCAAGTATAATATGGATATGGCATATACTCTAGCTAGCTAGCTATATATAGAGATATTCAATAATGCATCCAGTCGAAACTAATCCGTGGTACTTTCACCTAATGATTTAACAACTCATTATAATGTAAAACAACCACTAAATTAAATTGAAAACACAAAATTAAAGAAAAATTTAAAAAAAAACACCCAAACATTTAGTACCGGTACTAATGCCCTCCATCCGGTACTAATGCCCTCCATGCAAACGGGCCTGGGTCGTGCCACTTGGTGGCACTTTAGCACCGGTTCGTGACGAACCGGTACTAAAGGCCGGGGACCTTTAGTCCGCACTCTTAAGTGCCGGTTGGCGAACCTGCACTAAAGCCCGTTACGAACCGGCACTAAAGGCCGGTTCTGCACTAGTGGCACGCGGTCTGTCGCTCCAGCGCCGAGGCCGAATACAGGGCAGTTGCAAATGTAATGGCTGAAACATGTTGGCTACGGCAGCTTCTTCAGGAGCTCCATCGACCGGTGACTGGTGCCACTGTGGTGTTTTGTGAAAATGTGAGCTCTGTTTACATGACACAGAATCTCATTCATCATCAGCGCACCAAACATGTGGAGATCGATCTACACTTTGTACGAGACCGTGTCACCACAGGCGAGGTCCGGGTTCTTCATGTTCCGAGTTCTTCTCAATTTGCGGACATTTTCACTAAAGGATTACCATCCCCTCTCTTCTTGGATTTTCGGGACAGTCTTAACATTCGTCGACGCTCGTTTACGACTGAGGGAGGGTGTTAGACTATATAACCGTATTGTTTGTATAGATATACGGTTGTATATGTGTAGTTCTTGTATAGGTGTCCGTATATTGTATGATACGAACTCTGCATTGTAACCTCTATATATTGATCAATACAAGGCAGCACAACGTGTGGTTTCCCTAATCTTACAATTGACTTATTATCGTCGGATATAATCATGAGTAGAAATTTAAATTTGCTTTGCAAGTAAAATGAGAAAGTGTCTGCATGTGCGCACTACCTGTGATCCGTGTTTCTGAAAAATCTAATTTGAAATTTGAAATGTTATCCACTACTATCAAGTTAATCTTTTGAAGATACCCAAAAATGTCCCAATATTATATGCCTAACTACCCAATATATTTGATATGACTATATGCAATCGTGTCTCATGATCATGTGTATGAGTTTGTGAGGTGCATATATATGCACTCTTTCCTTTTTTTTTAGAAGGATCATGTGTGCGTACATCTGCTGTGCAAATAACATGACAGTTGTTTCTTTCCTTGGGCAGTATCTTAATCATTTTACTGTAGAGTCCATCTCTTTTTTTTTGTCGGAGTCCAGCTTTTTTGAGAAAGCCGATTACTGAAGTGAATGCATGCAGCCGGTTGTCTATAATCTTATTTTCACTTCTTATTTTTTTGACTTTTTCTCTACTTCTTCACGAAATTGTGTACTGTGTACACGTAGTAAAAATATCTGGTCAAACAAGCACAAGTTCACGCTAATAATTACTGGTGTGTACACGTCACAACTAGTGATTAGTCAGAACTCAAAACTCAAACCGAGACTGCTCTCGATCTCCGTGCTTGTGCCTGTTCATAGGCTGTATGCAACGCGTCGGTACCGAGGAGTAGAAAAAGACCAAAGGAGGGAGGAGGGGTTACATCGCCCAACGCCAAGCACACAAGACACACACAACCGCTTCATCTTCTCGCCCAACCGCATTCCCACACCGCGCCATGGCCATGGGATCGCGCGACTCGCCGGTGACGATGCAAGTGAGCGTCGGAGGCTTTGACCGCAGCGTCTCGGCGCGTAGCCTCGCCGGCTTCCTGGAGTACATGGGTATCGGGCAGGTCTGGCGATGCCGCGTCAAGTGGTCCTGGACCCCGCCGGGCTCCTACCCCGACTTCCTCCTTCCAGCAACGTATACCTCCGAGCGCCCCCGCACGCGTTCGTCCACTTCGCGCACCCGCAGGCGGTGCGCCGCGTGATCGACGCCGCGGCGAGATCCGAGCTTTTGCTCCACGGGAGGCCGCTACGCATCGTCGCCGCCGCCGCGTCATGTCGCGGCAGCATCAACCCGTTCCGCTTCCCCGACGCGCGCCTGGAGGTTGGCGCACTCCCGGCGCCGGACACCTTCCTCGCCGCCTGGGAAGGACCTGCTCAGGGGCTTGAATTCTCGGTCGACCCGTTCGACGCGTGCTGCCGGCTGGTCTTCGCCCGTGACACGGCGTTCGTACATCCCCCCTCACAGTACAACTACGGCAAGGCCTCCGTCGTCATGCGGCGTTCGTACATCCCCCCTCACAGTACAGGTACGGTGTACCGGAGTGACTGCATGCTGCTCATCCGCATGTTGGCCTCGCCCCTGGTGCACTACCGCACGGCAGACGGCGATGACATCCATGCGGCGGTGCCATTTGACATGCCGGACGACGACGACCCGTGGATACGGACCAGTGACTTCACGCTGAGCTGCGCCATCGGGCAGTGCTGGGTGTACAGGATCAAGATCTCGCCACGTAGATTGATGAAAATGGACCGCGCACTGGCGTACTTGGAGGAGCAAGGGGTGGCGATCATGGACTGCCGTTCATGGTACTCAGTGCCGAGGCTCAGTGTACGTGCCGAGCTT
Source organism: Aegilops longissima (assembly GCA_021605205.1). NCBI lineage: Eukaryota > Viridiplantae > Streptophyta > Magnoliopsida > Poales > Poaceae > Aegilops > Aegilops longissima. The sequence continues at coordinate 36,489,205 of CM038682.1, read as the reverse complement.
CCAGTCATGCAGGAGCCAATGCAGCAGCAGCAACTCTTCTTCTGCGTACAGAAGGCCGAGGGGCTCACGTTTCCGGTTTTGTTCCTCGTGATGAATGCATTGGTGCACAAGGGGATCATCAACCAGCACCAGCTCACGCCTGGGTTCCTCGGCTTGCTGAGGGATAGAGACGACCATGACAATGTGGCCGCGTTGAAGGATTTCTGGGGGGATAAGATGCCAGTGTTCGATGCATGCCAGAGGCTAACGAAAGCCCTAGACAGAGTTAGCCCTAAACTTCTCCGGTGTGGGAAGGACAGGAGTCACAATCACACTGTCGAGGTGCGGCTTCTGGTGATCACGCCCAGCAGGGCCTACTGCTTGCCACCAGAAGAAGAGCTTTCCAACCGACTGCTACGGCATTACCATCATGTGGCCGATCGGTTCCTGAGAGTAACATTCATGGACGAGGCGATGCAGTCACTCAACAACAACACACTAAACTTTTACGCGGCGCCGATCCTCCAGGAGTTGATGTCACACTCATTTAAGCAGAAGACCACTGTGCACATGCGGGTCAGGACGTTCATGACATCAGGGTTCCACATGTGTGGAAGAAAGTACTCCCTGCTCGCCTTCTCGCCGAACCAGCTCAGGGATAGATCTGCGTGGTTCTTCGCCGAGGACGGCAACACGACGGTGGAGAGCATTAGGCAGTGCATGGGACGGTTCACGTGCAGAAACGTAGCCAAGCACGCCGCTCGGATGGGGCAGTGCTTCTCATCATCATATGCCACTGTCACGGTTCAGTCGCATGAGGTGAACGAGAATCTTGAGGACATTGAGCGAAATGGCTACACTTTCTCGGACGGAATCGGCAAGATTGCGCCGGACCTTGCAATGGAGGTCGCCCAGAGGCTGCAGCTCGCGGCCGACAGTCCACCATCTGCTTACCAGATCATGTTTGGTGGCTACAAGGGCGTGATAGCAGTGTGGCAGGGAGATAGTGAAGACGGGATACGGCTGTCCTTGAGGCCGAGCATGAAGAAGTTCGACTCTGATCATAAGGTGATAGAGGTGCTTGCCTGGACAAGGTTCCAGCCAGGGTTCTTGAACCGCCAAATAATAGTGCTTCTCTCGTCACTGGGCGTCTCCGATGCCGTCTTTTGGCGGATGCAGGAGAGCATGGTGGGTAATCTTGAAAAGATCTTGACTGATAGCGACGCAGCCTTTGAGATAACAAGGAGGTCATGTAGTCCTGAGAATGCAAACACGGCGGCACTGATGCTGAGTGCCGGCTTTGGCTCCGGAACTGAGCCACACTTGAGGGCCATGCTTTTGGCCATCAGATCTGCACAACTTCATGATCTTCTGGAGAAAACAAGGATCTTCGTGCCAAAAGGCAGGTGGTTGATTGGCTTCCTCGACGAGCTTGGGATCCTCAAATATGGACAGTGCTTCATCCGTGCCTCGGCTCCGTTGCTCGATCCATGTTTGGTCAAGAATGGTACAAAGATCATTGTTGGCGCTGTAGTAGTTGCAAAGAACCCATGCTATCATCCAGGGGACGTCCGGATACTCGAAGCAGTCGATGTGCCTGAGCTGCGCCACATGGTTGATTGTTTGGTCTTTCCACAAAATGGCGAGAGGCCACATCCAGATGAAGCATCAGGGAGTGATCTTGATGGTGATATATGTTGGGTAACGTAGTAATTTCAAAAATTTTCCTACGATCACGCAAGACCATGGTGATGGCATAGCAACGAGAGGGGAGAGTGTCCGTCCACGTACCCTCGTAGACCGAAAGCGGAAGCGTTATATTAACGCGGTTGATGTAGTCGTACGTCTTCACGATCCGACCGATCCAAGCACCGTTACTCCGGCACCTCCGAGTTCTTGGCACACGTTCAGCTCGATGACGATCCCCGAGCTCCGATCCAGCAAAGCGTCGGGGAAGGAGTTCCGTCAGCACGACGGCGTGGTGACGATCTTGATGTTCTACCGTCGCAGGGCTTCGCCTAAGCACCGCTACAATATGACCGAGGTGGAATATGGTGGAGGGGGGCACCGCACACGGCTAAGGAACGATCCGTAGATCAACTTGTGTGTTCTAGGGTGCCCCTGCCCCCGTATATAAAGGAGCAAGGGGAGGGCGGCCAGCCCTTGGGCGCACCAAGGGAGGGGGAGTCCTCCTCCTAGTAGGAGTAGGACTCCCCTTTCCTAGTCCTACTAGGAAGAGGGAAGGGAAGGAAAGAGAGGAGAGGAGAGGGAAAGGGGCTGCGCCCCTCCTAGTCCACCGGACTCCCCATGGAGGGGGGCACCACCTCCTGGTGCAGCCCTCTCTCCCTCTGGCCCAATAAGGCCCATAACTTCCCGGGGTTCCGTAACCCTCCGCACTCCGGTTTTCTCCGAAACTTCCGGAACCTTTCCGTGTCCGAATATAACCATCCAATATATCAATCTTTATGTCTCGACCATTTCGAGACTCCTCGTCATGTCCGTGATCACATCCGGGACTCAACTCCTTCGTACATCAAAATACATAAACTCATAATAACCGCTATTGAAACCTTAAGCGTGCGGACCCTACGGTTCGAGAACTATGTAGACATGACCTAGAACTATTCTCGGTCAATAACCAATAGCGGAACCTGGATGCTCATATTGGTTCCTACATATTCTACGAAGATCTTTATCGGTCAAACCGCATAACAACATACGTTGTTCCCTTTGTCATCGGTATGTTACTTTCCGAGATTCGATCGTCGGTATCCAATACCTAGTTTAATCTCGCTATCGAAAGTCTCTTTACTCGCTCCGTAATACATCATCTCACAACTAACTCTTTAGTTGCAATGCTTGCAAGGCTTTATGTGATGTGTATTACCGAGAAGGCCTAGAGATACCTCTCCGACAATCGGAGTGACAAAACCTAATCTCAAATACGCCAACCCAACAAGTACCTTTGGAGACACCTGTAGTACTCCTTTATAATCACCCATTTACGCTGTGACGCTTGGTAGTACCAAAGTGTTCCTCCGTAAACGGAGTTGCATAATCTCATAGTTACAGGAACATGTATGGGTCATGAAGAAAGCATTAACATACTAAACGATCAAGTGTTAAGCTAACGGAATGGGTCATGTCAATCAGATCATTCAACTAATGATGTGACCTTGTTAATCAAACAACAACTCCTTGTTCATGGTTAGGAAACATAACCATCTTTGATTAACAAGCTAGTCAAGTAGAGGCATACTAGTGACATACTGTTTGTCTATATATTCACACATGTATTATGTTTCCGTTAATACAATTCTAGCATGAATAATAAACATTTATCATGATATAAGGAAATAAATAATAACTTTATTATTGCCTCTAGGGCATATTTCCTTCAGTCTCCCACTTGCACTAGAGTCAATAATCTAGATTACAAAGTAATGATCCTTACACCCATGGAGTCTTGGTGCTGATCATGTTTTGCTCGTGGAAGAGGCTTAGTCAACGGTCTGCAACATTCAGATCCGTATGTATTTTGCAAATCTCTATGTCTCCCACTTGGACTTGGTCCCGAATGGAATTGAAGCGCCTCTTGATGTGCTTGGTCCTCTTGTGAAATCTGGATTCCTTTGCCAAGGCAATTGCACCAGTATTGTCACAGAAGATCTTCATCGGTCCCGATGCACTAGGTATGACACCTAGATCGGAAATGAACTCTTTCATCCAGACTCCTTCATTTGCTGCTTCCGAAGCAGCTATGTACTCCGCTTCACATGTAGATCCCGCCACGACGCTTTGTTTAGAACTGCACCAACCGACAGCTCCACCGCTTAATAAAAACACGATCCGGTTTGCGATTTAGAATCGTCCGGATCAGTGTCAAAGCTTGCATCGACGTAACCATTTACGACTAGCTCTTTGTCACCTCCATATACGAGAAACATATCCTTAGTCCTTTTCGGTATTTCAGGATGTTCTTGACCGCTGTCCAAAGATCCACTCTGGATTACTTTGGTACCTTCCTGCCAAGCTTACAGCTAAGCATACGTCAGGTCTGGTACACAGCATTGCATACATGATAGAGCCTATGGCTGAAGCATAGGAACATCTTTCATTTTCTCTATCTTCTGCTGTGGTCGGGCATTGAGTCGACTCAATCTTACACCTTGTAACACAGGTAAAAACCTTTCTTTGCCTGATCCATTTTGAACCTTTTCAAAACTTTATCAAGGTATGTGCTTTGTGAAAGTCCAATCAAGCGTCTTGATCTATCTCTATAGATCTTGATGCCTAATATGTAAGCAGCTTCACCGAGGTCTTTCATTGAAAAACTTTTATTCAAGTATCCTTTATGCTATCCAGAAATTCTATATCATTTCCAATCAATAATATGTCGTCCACATATAATATTAGAAATGCTACAGAGCTCCCACTCACTTTCTTGTAAATACAGGCTTCTCCAAAAGTCTGTATAAACCCATATGCTTTGATCACACTATCAAAGCGCTTATTCCAACTCCGAGAGGCTTGCACCAGACCATAAATTGATCGTTGAGCTTGCACACTTTGTTAGCACCTTTTGGATCGACAAAACCTTCTGGTTGCATCATATACAACTCTTCTTCTAGAAATCCATTCAAGAATGCAGTTTTACATCCATTTGCCAAATTTCATAATCATAAAATGCGCAATTGCTAACATGATTCGGACGGACTTAAGCATCGCTACAGGTGAGAAAGTCTCATCGTAGTCAACCCCTTGAACTTGTCGAAAACCTTTTGCAACAAGTCGAGCTTTGTAGACAGTTACATTACCATCAGCGTCAGTCTTCTTCTTAAAATCCATTTATTCTCAATAGCTTGCCGATCATCGGGCAAGTCTACCAAAGTCCATACTTTGTTCTCATACATGGATCCCATCTCAGATTTCATGGCTTCAAGCCATTTTGCGGAATCTGGGCTCACCATCGCTTCTTCATAGTTCGTAGGTTCATCATGATCTAGTAGCATGACTTCCAGAACAGGATTACCGTACCACTCAGTGCGGATTTTGTTCTAGTTGATCTACGAAGTTCAGTGACAACTTGATCTGAAGTTTCATGATCTTTATCATCATCTTCCTCACTAACTGGTGTAGGTGTAACAGAAACTGATTTCTGTGACGAACTACTTTCCAATAAGGGAGCTGGTACTATTACCTCATCAAGTTCCACTTTCCTCCCACTCACTTCTTTCGAGAGAAACTCCTTCTCTAGAAAGGATCCATTTTAGCAACGAATGTTTTGCCTTCGGATCTGTGATAGAAGGTGTACCCAATTGTCTCCTTTGGGTATCCTATGAAGACACATTTCTCGATTTGGGTTCAAGCTTATCAGGTTGAAGTTTCTTCACATAAGCATCGCAACCCCAAACTTTCGAAAACGACAACTTTGGTTTCTTGCTAAACCATAGTTCATAAGGCGTCGTCTCAACGGATTTTGACGGTGTCCTATTTAACGTGAATGCGGCCGCCTCAAGAGCATAACCCCAAAATGATAGCGGTAAATCTGTAAGAGACATCATAGATCGCACCATATCCAAAGAAAGTGCGATTACTGACGCTCGGACACACCATTGCGCTGTGGTGTTCCGGGCGGAGTTGCAAACTATTCCGCTTTGTTTCAAATGTAGACCAAACTCGTAACTCAAATATTCGCCTCCACGATCAGATCGTAGAAACTTTATTTTCTTATTACGATGATTTTCAACTTCACTCTGAAATTCTTTGAACTTTTCAAATGTTTCAGACTTATGTTTCATTAAGTAGATATACCCATATCTGCTCAAATCATCTGTGAAGGTGAGAAAATAACGATATCCGCCACGAGCTTCAACATTCATTGGACCACATACATCCGTATGTATGATTTCCAATAAATCTGTTGCTCTCTCCATAGTACCGAGAACGGTGTTTTAGTCATCTTGCCCATGAGGCACGGTTCGCAAGTGCCAAGTGATTCATAATCAAGTGACTCAAAAGTCCATCAAGATGGAGTTTCTTCATGCGTTTTACACCGATATGACCTAAACGGCGAGTGCCACAAATAAGTTGCACTATCATTATCAACTCTGCATCTTTTGGTTTCAACATTATGAATATGTGTATCACTACTATCGAGATTCATTAAAAACAGACCACTCTTCAAGGGTGCATGACCATAAAAGATATTATTCATATAAATAGAACAACCATTATTCTCTGATTTAAATGAATAACCGTCTCGCATCAAACAAGATCCAGATATAATGTTCATGCTCAACGCTGGCACCAAATAACAATTATTCAGGTCTAAAACTAATCCCGAAGGTAGATGTAGAGGTAGCGTGCCGACTGCGATCACATCGACTTTGGAACCGTTTCCCACGCGCATCGTCACCTCGTCCTTTGCCAGTGTTCGCTTAATCCGTAGTTCCTGTTTCGAGTTGCAAATATTAGCAACAGAACCAGTATCAAATACCAGTACTATGCGAGCTCTAGTAAGGTACACATCAATAACAAGTATATCACATATACCTTTGTTCACTTTGCCATCCTTCTTATCCGCCAAATACTTGGGGCAGTTCCGCTTCCAAAGGATCAGTCCGCTTGCAGAGAAGCACTCAGTTTCAGGCTTAGGTCCAGACTTGGGTTTCTTCTCCTGATCAGCAACTTGTTTGCTGTTCTTCTTGAAGTTCCCCTTCTTCTTCCCTTTGCCTTTCTTCTTGAAACTAGTGGTCTTATTGACCATCAACACTTGATGCTCCTTTTTGATTTCTACCTCCGCAGCTTTTAGCATTGCGAAGAGCTCAGGCATAGTCTTTACTAACCCTTGCATATTATAGTTCATCACGAAGCCTTTGTAGCTTGGTGGCAGTGATTGAAGAATTCTGTCAATGACACAATCATCCGGAAGATTAACTCCCAGTTGATTCAAGTGATTGTAATACCCAGACATTTTGAGTATGTGCTCACTGACAGAACTATTCTCCTCCATCTTGCAGCTATAGAACTTATTGGAGACTTCATATCTCTCAATCCGGGCATTCTGTTGAAATATCAACTTCAACTCCTGGAACATCTCATATGCTCCATGACGCTCAAAACGCCGTTGAAGACCCGGTTCTAAGCCGTAAAGCATGGCACACTGAACTATAGAGTAGTCATCAGCTCTGCTTTGCCGACGCTCACAACTTCGCTCAAGATCTGCAGCAGGCCGTCACCCAGCGGTGCTTCCAGGACGTAACTTTTCCGTGCAGCAATGAGGATTATCCTCAGGTTACGGACCCAGTCCGTAATTGCTACCATCATCTTTCAACTTTGCTTTCTCAAGGAACGCATTAAAATTCAACGGAACAACAAAGACGAGCCATCTATCTACAGTAAACATAGACAAGCAAAATACTATCGGTACTAAGTTCATGATAAATTTAAGTTCAATTAATCATATTATTAAAGAACTCCCACTTAGACAGACATCTCTCTAGTTATCTAAGTGATCACGTGATCCAAATCAACTAAACCATAACCGATCATCACGTGAGATGGAGTAGTTTTCAATGGTGAACATCTTATGTTGATCATATCGCTATATGATTCACGCTCGACCTTTCGGTCTCCGTGTTCCGAGGCCATATCTGTATATGCTAGGCTCGCCAAGTATAACCTGAGTATTCTGCGTGTGCAAAACTGGCTTGCACCCGTTGTAGATGGACGAGAGCTTATCACACCCGATCATCACGTGGTGTCTCGCACGACGAACTTTGGCAACGGTGCATACTCAGGGAGAACACTACTTGATAATTTTAGTGAGAGATCATCTTATAATGCTACCGTCAATCAAAGCAAGATAAGATGCATAAAGGATAAACATCACATGCAATCAATATAAGTGATATGATATGGCCATCATCATCTTGTGCTTGTGATCTCCATCTCCGGCACCGCCATGATCACCATCGTCACCGCGCGACACCTTGATCTCCATCGTAGCATCGTTGTCGTCTCGCCAACTATTGCTTCTACGACTATCGCTACCGCTTAGTGATAAAGTAAAGCAATTACATGGCGTTTGCATTTCATACAATAAAGCGACAACCATATGGCTCCTGCCAGTTGCCGATAACTCGGTTACAAAACATGATCATCTCATACAATAAAATATAGCATCACGTCTTGACCATATCACATCACAACATGCCCTGCAAAAACAAGTTAGACGTCTTCTACTTTGTTGTTGCAAGTTTTACGTGGCTGCTACGGGCTGAGCAAGAACCGTTCTTACCTACGCATCAAAACCACAACGATACTTCGTCAAATAGACTCCGTTTTAACCTTCTCAAGGACCGGGCGTAGCCACACTCGGTTCAACTAAAGTGAGAGAGACAGACACCCGCCAGTCACCTTTAAGCAACGAGTGCTCACAGCGGTGAAACCAGTCTCGCGTAAGCGTACGCGTAATGTCGGTCCGGGCCGCTTCATCTCACAATACCGCTGAACCAAAGTATGACATGCTGGTAGGTAGTATGACTTGTATCGCCCACAACTCACTTGTGTTCTACTCGTGCATATGACATCAACGCATAAAACCAGGCTCGGATGCCACTGTTGGGTAACGAGTAATTTCAAAAATTTTCCTACGATCACGCAAGACCATGGTGATGGCATAGCAACGAGAGGGAGAGTGTCCGTCCACGCACTCGTGAGACCGAAAGCGGAAGCGTTATATTAACGCTGTTGATGTAGTCGACGCCTTCACGATCCGACCGATCCAAGCACCGTTATTCGCACCTCCGAGTTCTTGGCACACGCTCAGCTCGATGACGATCCCCGAGCTCCGATCCAGCAAAGCGTCGGGGAAGGAGTTCCGTCAGCACGACGGCGTGGTGACGATCTTGATGTTCTACCGTCGCAGGGCTTCGCCTAAGCACCGCTACAATATGACCGAGGTGGAATATGGTGGAGGGGGGCACCGCACACGGCTAAGGAACGATCCGTAGATCAACTTGTGTGTTCTAGGGTGCCCCCTGCCCCGTATATAAAGGAGCAAGGGGAGGGCGGCCAGCCCTTGGGGCGCACCAAGGAGGGGGAGTCCTCCTCCTAGTAGGAGTAGGACTCCCTTTCCTAGTCCTACTAGGAAGAGGAAGGGAAGGAAAGAGAGGAGAGGAGAGGGAAAGGGCTGCGCCTCCTCCTAGTCCAATTCGGACTCCCCATGGAGGGGGGCGCCACCTCCTGGTGCAGCCCTCTCTCTCCCTCTTGGCCCAATAAGGCCCATAACTTCCCGGGGGTTCCGTAACCCTCCGGCACTCCGGTTTTCTCCGAAACTTCCGAACCTTTCCGTGTCCGAATATAACCATCCAATATATCAATCTTTATGTCTCGACCATTTCAAGACTCCTCGTCATGTCCGTGATCACATCCGGACTCGAACTCCTTCGGTACATCAAAATACATAAACTCATAATAACCGTCATTGAAACCTTAAGCGTGCGGACCCTACGGTTCGAGAACTATGTAGACATGACCTAGAACTATTCTCGGTCAATAACCAATAGCGGAACCTGGATGCTCATATTGGTTCCTACATATTCTACGAAGATCTTTATCGGTCAAACCGCATAACAACATACGTTGTTCCCTTTGTCATCGGTATGTTACTTTCCCGAGATTCGATCGTCGGTATCCAATACCTAGTTTAATCTCGTTACCGGAAAGTCTCTTTACTCGTTCCGTAATACATCATCTCACAACTAACTCTTTAGTTGCAATGCTTGCAAGGCTTTATGTGATGTGTATTACCGAGAAGGCCTAGAGATACCTCTCCGACAATCGGAGTGACAAAACCTAATCTCAAATACGCCAACCCAACAAGTACCTTTGGAGACACCTGTAGTACTCCTTTATAATCACCCATTTACGCCAGACGTTTGGTAGTACCAAAGTGTTCCTCCGTAAACGGAGTTGCATAATCTCATAGTTACAGGAACATGTATGGGTCATGAAGAAAGCATTAACATACTAAACGATCAAGTGTTAAGCTAACGGAATGGGTCATGTCAATCAGATCATTCAACTAATGATGTGACCTTGTTAATCAAACAACAACTCCTTGTTCATGGTTAGGAAACATAACCATCTTTGATTAACAAGCTAGTCAAGTAGAGGCATACTAGTGACATACTGTTTGTCTATATATTCACACATGTATTATGTTTCCGGTTAATACAATTCTAGCATGAATAATAAACATTTATCATGATATAAGGAAATAAATAATAACTTTATTATTGCCTCTAGGGCATATTTCCTTCAATATATACTTCGTCACATGGGATGACAAACTTATACCTCCGAGCAAAAAGAGCTGGAAACCGATGGATTACTCCCCACCGGAAGTGAAATTACTACCACGTGAAGTATCTCAACATGTAAGTAGTGAACCATGCCATTTTCCCCTTAGATATGTGTGTTATATGATATCTTCATTGCTCTTAATATTGGTTATTTGCTGTGCCGTTATCCATGCATGTACCAAACTCGTACCATGCATGTTCAATTCATGGTTTAATTAATGTCAACCTTAACCACATGCCTGTTCAAATATAGTTTTAGGAGTCTGATCAAAGTATAAGCTCAGCAAAAGTTTATCAGCATCTTGGCAATCGTTCTTTTCGATTGGGTGCTGAATGTTGTCACCTTCCAGAATATTTTCATTGGCTGAAATGAAACATGAGTTGACAAGTCCTGCCATTTAGTATTAAGGCTAGAGCTCTTGCATACCAGATAATTAAACACCGAACTTCTCCCATCATTTCTCAAGTAGATTACCTTATTTGAATATAAATGTCCGCATAGACGTGGTTCATAGTGTTTCCACCCAAAATTTGCAACTGTGCAGATTGTTGCAATGTTTACGTGCCCGATGTTAATTTTTCTGATTAGGTGTATGATGTTAATTTTTCTGTTTTTGTTTTTACAATGCCCAGTTTATTAATTTTTGTTCAGGAGTAGTCAAACTTGGGAGGTTCCTGGGTGCCAAAAATCATTACTCACATGACTTGTATCTGAATTTCGTCTAGTTTCTGCATATGGCTTCCTTGTTTTGTGGATAAATACTTTTTGTAGTTATTCGTTGCATTAGTAAATTAACATATTATATTTCTAACAGGACACAGTTGGTTTCTTCTTGGAGAACATGGTGAGTGACAATCTTGGTATGATCTCCAATGCTCATGTTGTTCATGCTGATCTTAGTGAATTTGGAGCTATGGATGAGAAGTGCATTCACTTAGCTGAACTAGCAGCAACTGCTGTAGACTTCCCCAAAACAGGCAAATTTGTGGCGATGCCATCGTATCTTCGACCAAAAATCTACCCTGACTTTCTGTTAAAGGAAGATTCAAAATCATATAAATCCGAGAAGATTCTTGGAAGACTTTATCGGTCAATCCAAGAAGCTTCTGGTGGCAATTACGAAGCTTGGACCCTACATGATCTGCCTTATGACAATGATCTAGAAGTTGCCGGTGCATCAGATTTCCTTGCGAGTGCATGGCAGTGCAAGTGCTCGTATGATAGGCAGCTGAACTCACTGCTTAATCAATACGGCGTCCGACCGGCTGAACTTGTGACAGGGCACATCTGGTCCCTTCCGTGAACAACAATGTAAAGCTAGTGGATGTAAAGGACAGGGTCAAGAATGCGTACAATGCGTTCCAGAAGGAGTATCGGTCTGTCTTTGAAAGCCTTACATCAGATGAGGTTGAGATCTCCGATGACGATGTGAAGAATCTGTTCTACGAAATGAAGGCCTCTGCGTGGTACCAGGTAACGTATCACCCCAAATGGACTGAGAAGTCGAGGGCCTTATTGGGTCCAGATGATGAAGAAGGAATGCCGGCGAGGCTTAGCTTTGCATGGATCGCGGTGGATTACTTGGTGCGGATAAAGCTAAGGTGCCATGGAGAAATGGAAGTTGGAGGACGAAGGCCAGCTGGAAGGCTGGCGGCCTACATTTCTGAGAGAATATGAGGACCGACCTTGATGCAAGATTGTAGCAAGACCACTCTGCCATTTTATCTTAGTATGCCTAGTATTGCTCAGTTTGTCACCATTCTGGGTCAATTGTCGTTTTTTGTTTTGAACTTATTAGTCCGAAAATGTTTGTACCTACCAGCATTCTCTTCATTCTGCCCTATATATCTATGTTTGGGTTGTGATGCCCGGTTGTTTCTGTGTGATACTAGTGCAGCATGTGACAATTAATGACTGTATCCATATATGTACGACTTTGAATCTGCGCCATGTATTCTTGAGAAAACAGGAAGGGTCGTGGTCACTGCATGTCAGTGTAGCTAGGGAAGCATCGAACTTCGCAGTGATGATTATTTCCCTTCATTTTGCGTTTCTTTTCTTATCATTTGTGTTTGCTAGTATTATAAGAAATCTGCATTTCTTGATTGTCCTTTTTTTCACATTTATTGATGGTTACCGAGACACATTGAGAGAGAGGTTTTTCGTAAAGGAAAAATGCCTCGTGGCCCTGCTTTATAGACTAGTAGAAGAAAAAACGGGTATTCAAGAACATGCCAAGGTTATCATTGATCCCAGAAAGTACCATCCCCTGTGCGACATCTTCCATGGGAATTGGATGGAGTGCGATGTTGTTCGACAGAATGTCTTGGGGGCAACACTTTTGAGCGAGTAAATAGCCCACACACGACATAGCCGTTAAACGGAAGTGATGCCCTCATTAGCTGTTATGGGCTGGACCCACAACTTATCCATGTAGCGCGGGACCCACCACTTGTCCAGTAAGCGCGAGACCCACCTCTTCGCAGCTAGAAGAGATTCCGCCCGTGCCCGTCCGCCCGCCGCTGCCCACTGCTTTTCCCCTTTCCCCATTCTTCCTCTTCTCCGGCGGACCCTCTCTGGCGACCTAGTGCAGATGTCCACCTCCTCCGCCACGCAATCAAAATGGCGTCAGTATGGACCAGTGCCGCTCACAAGGTGCCCTGACTGCCCACGCCCAGAGCCTCTGAAACGGTGGGTCAGTAGGACTTATGAGAATGGAAATCTTGGGCGGGAATTTGTGAAGTGCTTGAGCAAAACAATGGCAGGAAGGGATGGCAAGGTTAGATCTCAGTTCTTAGCCCGTTCTTTCACTGCCATTTGCTCTGATTTCTCCATATTTTGTTTTTCCCCTCGAATTTTGAATTTAGGGTTCATGTTGTTGTTTTCAGATCCTGAAGAAATGCACACATTTCGGGTGGATGGATGATTATGTTGACAGGATTCAGTTCGAGGGCTACATTGATTCGAGCGGGGCCGCAACCTAGGAACTCAATTTGGGCGGGGTGTCGCAGATGGAGAATTTCGGGAGCTCGGGCAGAGGGGCGGGCAGAGTCGTGTCGATGGCGAGGTATGTGCGCAATGCTGAACCGCACTTGGAGTCTGAACTGACCGAGGAACTGAAGAAGATCAAGAAAAATCAAATGGAGATGATCGATTTGCAGGAGCAAGCAAATATCATGGTAGGGGGTTTTATTATTGTGTCAGTGCTTTGTTTATGTTTTACTTGCTATTCACCCGTCATTAGAGGGGGCATTTAGGTCTGTCAGGGCATAGGATGTGATATGTGCGCCATGCCAAGTTCTTGTAACTGAATCGAAGCAGAAATATTCAGCGTTCATGCTCTGTTCTTGTTCTTCAGTTAACAGAGTGCACAACCCCCAAATTCAGAAAAATAAATCTTGCTGCCAAGGCCCAAATTGACACAAGCCCACTCGCGTAGGGGCACCAGCCCAGTTTTATAGCATAGAGGCACCCATGTTTAAAACAATGCTTCGACTAAAACCTCAAAATAAAATGTTGCTTCGGCAAATAAACTTTTAACAAACATATACTTCTTTAATTGTTTTTTTCTTTAGCCAAATTTTTCTGTCGAATAAATGTTGCGCCGTATGTATTGTACTTTTTTGTTTTTCTTTACATATTTGTTGCTTGCCGCTATTGTTTTGTGATTCTTTTTATGCATGTCTATGGTTCCGTGAAACCCAAATTAAATGGGGATATGTCAAAGCCTCAGAATTCATTTTTGGAAACGATCAAGTTAAAATTCACTTCAAATAGGTCCAAGAAAAGTTCATGTTTTGCTCTAAAAATAATGGCCAGAGGTAAAATTCGAATCGATATTTTTAGGAGCACAGAAATATTTCTTTTGGGCATTTCAGTTAATCCAATAATTATTTGCATAAACTAAATTAGGTGCATGTCCATGGTTGCACAAAAATTTGCACCCTACACCTACTAGCTAGGGTGACCCTATTAGTCAGGGCCTAGATACATGCATGCACACATGCAGCACATCAAGATATGATTATTTTTTGCAAAACAAATTGGGTACCCATACACTTGCATGTTCATAGTGGAATCTACCCCTTTTATTAGTAACACATAGATCAACTAGATAGAACGTCAAGCACGATATATATCAACTGACCAATATCAACTGGATAGAAAAAACCCAGATAGAACACATCACAATATAGTAGCATAAGTAGTAGCATTGCATGAGCTAGATAGTACCACATTACAACTATGATAGATAAACAGGTCCCAAGCACGACATACATAGTACCACTACAACTTATATAGATAGTTCATAGTTCAACCCAACACGACAATAATAAAACGAAACCCTAGATAAGATAAAACACCACACCCCCGACTTGCTTGCTTGCTCCAAGGCCAACTCCTCTCCTCCATGGCCAACTCCTTCACTCGTCGTCATCGGTGGGGTAGGGGAGGGTGTGCATGCACTCATCGGCGGGAAAGGCGCTGCCGAAGTCGGTGAAGATGTTGTACATGGTGAATGCGATGAACTCGCATCCACACCAAAAAAACACGGCCGGGGAGGTAGTAGGCGTCGAACGGGTTGGTGAACCTCATGATGAGCCCGATAGGATAGCCATCGTTACTGACCTCTTCGACTCGGAACATGACCAGAGAGCCCCTCGGGAGGTGGCGGTAGCCGGAGGAGAGGAAGAACTCGGTCATCCCCCTTGCCCCCCTCTACCTCGAGATCGCCCACACCCGTAGGGTGTTCTCCACCCGGAATCCAGCAGGGTAGAGCCTCTCGGGTAAGGTGGGTGGCACACGGTAGGTAGCCCCGGTGAGCTGCATCTTGCTTGCTTCGAGTGGATCTTGGGACTGCTCGGACGGCTTGTGGTGAAGATGGGAGATGAAGGAGAGTGAGAGGAAGATGTAGAGGAAGATGTAGGCTTGGGCGTGCATAAATAGCCGAGGTGCACCGTTTCAACATTTTGTTTTCCTCTCTCTCGTAATGGCATGGGAAACAGGCAAATGTGGCATCGCACCTGAGCCAACCCGTGTGTACACGCGCATGCATTGTAGTAGTATGGCCCCCACGTAGCACTCTAGCAATTAAAACGCGTCGAGAGATGAGCTCCATGCCATGCATGCAGGGGCTAGCGATGGTCGGGCATCTAGACCCATGTAGAATGTGTAATAGCCATAATGCGACGAGGGTGTCGGCGGGCATGCTCGATGCCATTCATCCAACGTCAAACGCTGCGAGGGCAGCCGCGGCAGGGCTGCGCGCGTGCATGCTTTTCAGGGCTGCTCAAATGCAGCGTGCTGTCCATCGGTCCAACGGGTGGGCCACTTTAATGAAGCCCAACAACACATGGCAGGCCTGCTCAGTCTTTGTCTCAAAAAAAGTAAAAAAAAAGGGCTAAAACGACCAGCCAATGAAAGCGCAGCCCGCTGATCTGTGACGTGGCTCCTAATCCAGACCGTTGCTTATATTCACATCCATCAATGGTCCAGAATGATGCGTGTTATAATATTCAGCATCTTCGAATCAGCCAATCAGAGTGCAGCTCGCGGATCGCTGACGTAGCCCTAGTGCTTGATCCAGAGCGTCCATTCACAGCGATCCAATGGCCCAGAGGACTGCGTGGTTTTGATGGGGTTTTGAGGGGTTTTCAATGATTATGGTTGAGCATAACTAATTAAAAAAAATCCAAGAAGTATAAAACTTGGGCCGATCATCGTTCTATGTGACTAAGTATCTAGGAAAAATAAGAAACTTGGACTACAGATAATTTCATGAAAAAACCTTCACAAAAGATGGCTATCAAGAACGAAGTTGTAGGGTTTTGAGGAGAAGTGAGCTAGGGTTTAGTGTTAAACATGTCATACTTGATCGAAACGAAATATCAGGAATGACTCTTATATACACACACTAGATGTCAAGTTTCCTTTTTTGGCTCATTTAGAGAAGGTCGAAAAAAACTTGCTTACAAATGGGTCTGTTTTCCCTAGCTTCGGAGGGGTTTTGGAGCTCATGTGGAGCACATTTTCATGTCCAGAGTTTCACATAATAAAAGTGCTCCGATTAATCAACTAACATGCATAATAGTCCAGAAATCATTGTAGCACCAATACCACACACCAAATAACTTCAAAATTGAATTTTGGCTCAAATTTGAATTTTGGCTCAAATTTGAATTTTGGCTCAAACTTGAATATTATTACACAAATACACATCATATCAAATAAAAATTACCATTACACAAATTCAGTCACGGTTTTATTAATACATCATAGTAGCAATACACAAGTTTCAACAAATTTTCACTTCTGCTTCTTCCTACCACTCAATTTCTTCTTCTTCTTTGTACCAATGCTTGTTTTTTATTGTACAACACCCAGTTCACTCAAGGTCTTGATTTTCTTCACTGGACTGCCTGGAACAGCAGCTTCATTTCGCACCACAACAGTTGCAGTATCATCAGACCCAATATCACCAGTTGGCAACACAACTTCCAATATAGGCTCAGTTGGCACCACATCAGCTGGGATATCTTCAGTTGGCAGCTCAACTTCCAACATAGGCTCAGCTTGCACAACATCAACTGGAATATCTTCAGAGGTACCCATATCTTCAGTTGACACTAGAACATCAAAATCTTGCTCATCTTGCAGCAGCACATCCAAGTCTTGTTCATTTTGCACCACACCATCCAAGTCTGGTTGAATGTGTATTGTTTCACCAAAACTTCTCTCTCTTCTACAGCCATTGCCTCTTGCCTTTTTCTTTGGCCGGCACTCTTCAACAACAAGGGGCTCACCTGCACGCTTCCTCCTAAAAAGATAAAGCATGTCAACTAGTTAGTAATTGAAAAATGCAACAAAATAGTAAACAATGCAAACATATGCCCACATACTTTGGCCTTTCAGGAGTGTAACAACATTTGGGAGATCCAACTCGGTGCCCAAGTTCCTGGCACAACTTGCATCTATTTTTGTTACCTTTTTGGGACCTTTTTGGCTTTCCATCTTTCTTTACCTTGCCCTTTTTACTACTCCCACCTTTCTCAAACCATGCCTTGAATCTACTCTCTTTAGGCCTACCAGCCTTTCTTTTTGTTAGGGTAGGAGACATGGAAAATTCAATTTCCACTTCAGGCCACTAAGACTGATCTGTAAGTGCTGGAATTGGAGTTGCGTATGCAGCCTTGAATCTTGCTACTAAGTAATATTCGTGCAAATATGGGTGTGTGTTTATCTTAGGTCGGGAGGCCAGGGGCCGATCCACCATGGGGCATGGGTGTACAAATGTATACCCAAATTTTTCTTGTAGAATTGCAACCACGAAAGACGGCAGCAGCCAGCCACTTCTGTCCATTGTCCATGCAGCCCATTTCAGATGTAACACGCAACGCAAATATGCCCAGTTCAGCAGCAGCTAGCAGCCGGCCACGCATGAATGCATGAGATACTCACACAGCAGACAGCCGGTTCCGTCTTTGCTTCTTCCCACGGACGAGGCGGTAGCACAATTCTGTGCCGAACGCCAATGGCGAGCCACAACCACGCGAGGAAGCCACCGGCGCCGGGGCTCCCATGGTTTTCGCGGAGGACATGGACAAGTCGTGCTTGCGTAGTGCCGTGCCGATCGCCGCGGGTGAGGAGGAACGACGCGAATGGAATGCTTGCAGAACAAAGGGTGGGCATGAGCGTTGTGGCGGCGGCCACCGCGATCGTCGACATCGGGAGGGGAGCATATAAGTGCAGAATGGCTCCAACATGACCAACAACCTCATCTCTAAGCCTAAGATGAATCCCCCTCCAAGTTCCAACTCTGAAATTTTTCTTCTCAATTTGCCCAGTGGATCAATTGGCTTCTCAGGGTGGAATTTTTTTTTGAACACCCATAGTTGAATTCCTGGATCCGCCACTGCGGGAGGCCAAGAAAAGTATGGCATGATCACATGGTTTCCCAATGTGTTGCCACTCCAAACAAGTGCAATAATGCATTTCAGTGTTAACAACATGCCTTCTACCAGTTTTCGTATCTCTAACTTCAGCACCCCACACAAAAGATTTTTCAATAGATAAATGTGTAAGATTTCTGCTCTTGTTGACCAGCTGTTGTACCACTGCAGGAAGCTTATCCCCTTGTAGACAATTACCAATCCTTCTTCTCAATTCCCATATGCACACGATCATGATCCTGATTTGGTCAACCATGTCATGCACAAGCAATTTTTTTAACTGCTTCACCTTGTTGTTAAAACTTTCTGCCAAGTTGTTGTTGATATGATCACACTTGATGGCAGTGTTAAATCCTGACCTATACCATAATCGAGAATGGTAGGTGTCCACCCATGGACCAAACTCAGGGCATGCTATCATTATCTTACCAAGATGATATGAAGGTGTTGTGTAAGATCTTCCTGCTGGCCACATGCAACCAAATTCTTCACCTCTGAATTTTTTGATCAAATTCATCCACATATGGCTGAAGCACTCCCTTTGCTCACAATGGAGGAAAACATTCTTCACTGTGTTTTCTAGCCCTTTGCATGCATCTTTGTGGACTGCCAATGGTGACACTGGCCCTATGCATCTTTTCAACTGCATCATGAACCATGTCCACGAGACCTCTATCTCTGACTGAAATAAGCAAATAGCAACATGGAACATCCGGCTGTGTCCATCCAAAGCATTGCAAGCTGCCAATTGACCATTCCACTTGCCAGTCAAAAATGATGAGTCTATGCTCAAATATGGACGACACCCTGCCTTGAAGCCATCAATGCAAGGCTTTAAAACCATAAAAAACTTAGAGAAAAGGACTCTTCCATCCTTTGTTACCTCAGTATCTATCTCCACAACACTGTTAGGTGACCTCTTCTCCACCTCTGCTTTGAAATTATAAAGCAACCTAAAAGTATTTGCCCAGTCACAATATAATTGTTTCATTGCCCTTTGTTTTCCCTTCCACACCGTGTTATACTTCACCTTAATGGGGTATTGCTTTTCCAAGTCTACTTTAAGTTTCTTTGTAGTAGTCTTTGGTTTCTTGGCAAAAATAGGAGTGATCTTTTCTGCAATCCAAATCTGTGATGTCATGGTTGATACTCTATATGAACTTGTAATACAAGTATGTTGGTGTGGGATTTGATTCACTCTAATGGTACTTCCATCTGGTTGGCGTCTAGCACATAGTACCACTTGCAAGGCTTGACACTTCCATCAAAGCCTCTACATCTTGCATAAAACTTCTTTCTATCAGTCCACTTAGTCTTGGCATCAAACTCATGTTTGACTGCATAAGTCTTGAAACACATCCTAAACTCATCCATGTTTGGGAACAACTTCCCCACTGCAATAACAGGGTTTTTCTTGTCATACACATTTACCAACTCATCATCATGTGCATCATCTACATAATCTGCTACATCTTCATCAGCTGTTGATGTCTACTACACAACCTTCTTCTTGTAGACGTTGTTGGGCCTCCAAGTGCAGAGGTTTGTAGGACAGTAGCAAATTTCCCTCAAGTGGATGACCCTAAGGTTTATCAATCCGTGGGAGGCATAGGATGAAGATGGTCTCTCTCAAACAACCCTGCAACCAAATAATAAAGTGTCTCTTGTGTCCGCAACACACCCAATACGATGGTAAATTGTATAGGTGCACTAGTTCGACGAAGAGATGGTGATACAAGTGCAATATGGATGGTAGATAAAGGTTTTTGTAATCTGAAATTATAAAAACAGCAAGGTAACAAGCGATAAAAGTGAGCGTAAACGGTATTGCAATGCTAGGAAACAAGGCCTAGGGTTCATACTTCCACTAGTGCAAGTTCTCTCAACAATAATAACATAATTGGATCATATAACTATCCCTCAACATGCAACAAAGAGTCACTCCAAAGTCACTAATAGCGGAGAACAAACGAAGAGATTATTGTAGGGTACGAAACCACCTCAAAGTTATCCTTTCTGATCGATCTATTCAAGAGTCCGTCGTAAAATAACACGAAGCTATTCTTTCTGTTCGATCTCATAGAGTTCGTACTAGAATAACACCTTAAGACACAAATCAACCAAAACCCTAATGTCACCTAGATACTCCAATGTCACCTCAAGTATCCGTGGGCATGATTATATGATATGCATCACATAATCTCAGATTCATCTATTCAACCAACACAAAACGTGTGCCAACCCCTATGCATAAGTTCACAAGGTCACTGAACCCGCAAGTTGATCACCAAAACATACATCAAGTAGATCACGTGAATATCCCATTCTCACCAAAGATAAGCACGGCAAGACATACATCAAGTGTTCTCAAATCATTAAAGACTCAATCTGATAAGATAACTTCAAAGGGAAAACTCAGCCCATTACAAGAGAGTAGAGGGGGAGAAACATCATAAGATCCAACTATAATAGCAAAGCTCGCAATACATCAAGATCGTGCCGAATCAAGAACACGAGAGAGAGAGAGAGATCAAACACATAGCTACTGGTACATACCCTCAGCCTCGAGGGTGAACTACTCCCTCCTCGTCATGGAGAGCACCGGGATGATGAAGATGGCCACCGGTGAGGGATCCCCCCTCTCGCAGGGTGCCGGATGATACGTCTCCAACGTATCTATAATTTTTGATCGCTCCATGCTACTTTATCTACTGTTTTGGACTATATTGGGATTTATTTTCCACTTTTATATTATTTTTGGGACTAACCTATTAACCGGAGGCCCGACCCAGAATTGCTGTTTTTTGCCTATTTCAGTGTTTCGAAGAAACGGAATATCAAACGGAGTCCAAACGGAATGAAACCTTCGGGAACGTGATTTTCTCACCGAACGTGATCCAGGAGACTTGGACCCTACTCCAAGGAACAAAAGAGGCGGTCACGAGGGTGGGGGGCGCCCCCCTAGGGCGCGCCCCCTGCCTCGTGGGCCCCCTGTTTCTCCACCAACATACTCCTTCCTCCTATATATACCTACATACCCCCAAACGACCAGAAGAGGAGCCAAAAAAGGTTATTCCACCGCCGCAACTTCCTGTATCCACGAGATCCCATCTTGGGGCCTGTTCCGGAGCTCCGCCGGAGGGGGCATCCACCACGGAGGGCTTCTACATATTCGCCATAGCCCCTCCGATGAAGTGTGATTAGTTTACTTCAGACCTTCGGGTCCATAGCTAGTAGCTAGATGGCTTCTTCTCTCTTTTTGGATCTCAATACAATGTTCTCCCCCTCTCTCGTGGAGATCTATTCGATGTAATCTTCTTTTTGCGGTGTGTTTGTTGAGACCGATGAATTGTGGGTTTATGATCCAGCTTATCTATGAATAATATTTGAATCTTCTCTGAATTCTTTTATGTATGATTGGTTATCTTTGCAAGTCTCTTCGAATTATCCGTTTGGTTTGGCCAGCTAGATTGGTAGTTCTTGCAATGGGAGAAGTGTTTAGCTTTGGGTTTAATCTTGCGGTGTCCTTACCCAGTGACAGAAAGGGTTGCAAGGCACGTATTGTATTGTTGCCATCGAGGATAACAAGATGGGGTTTTTATCATATTGCATGAATTTATCCCTCTACATCATGTCATCTTGCTTAAGGCGTTACTCTGTTTTTAACTTAATACTCTAGATGCATGCTGGATAGCGGTCGATGAGTGGAGTAATAGTAGTAGATGCAGAATCGTTTCGGTCTACTTGTCTTGGACGTGATGCCTATATACATGATCATACCTATATATACTCATAACTATGCTCAATTCTTTCAATTGCTCAACAGTAATTTGTTCGCCCACCGTAGAATACTTATGCTCTTTAGAGAAGACACTAGTGAAACCTATGGCCCCCGGGTCTATTCTCATCATATCAATCTCCATTACTTTAATACTTGCTTTGTTTTTACTTTTCCTTTTACTTTTTACTTTGCATCTCTATATCAAAAATACCAAAAATATTATTTATCATCTCTATCAGATCTCACTCTCGTAAGTGACCGTGAAGGGATTGACAACCCCTAATCGCGTTGGTTGCTAGGAGCTATTGTTTTGTGCAGGTACGATGGACTTGTGCGTGGCCTCCTACTGGATTGATACCTTGGTTCTCAAAAACTGAGGGAAATACTTACACTACTTTGCTGCATCATCCTCTCCTCTTCGGGAAAATCCAACGCAGTGCTCAAGAGGTAGCAAGAAGAATTTCTGGCGCCGTTGCCGGGGAGGCTTACGCAAGAGCAAGTCAAGACTTGGACTCCTAACAACAAGCCACTTCTGGCGCCTTTAAAGTCTACATACCAAGTACCCATCACAATCCCTATCTCGTGCATTACATTATTTGCCCTTTGCCTCTCGTTTTCCTCTCCCCCACTTCAGCCTTGACGTTTTATTCGCCCTCTCTTTTTCGTTCTCCTTCTTCCCGTATGTATCTTTGTTTGTGTTTCCTTGTGCCTTCTATTTGCTTGCATCTTTGCTTGCTAAAAATCTATTGATATGGATCCACTTAAAGTGTTCTACTTGGATCATCTTCGATCCTTATGTGCTCGTGCTGAAACCTCAACTAGCCTAGTTGACGGGAAATCTTTAGATGAGCATGCTCATTTTGTGTGTCGCCGTTTGTCTGAAAAAGGGAGACTCTTATGGTATCATATAAATAGTTTGCTATGTTATGCTTGGAATCTTTGTGAAATTTGTGATTTTACTTGTTGCTCTAAGAACCCTAAAAAACACCTTCCCTACCTATGTGAGTTCAATGATAATGAAATCTTACCTTCTTATGCAATGGGTGTTTATAGTTACTATGATATCGAACAAATTGAAGAATTTGTCGTTTTTAAGGGTGCTCATGAAGTTGCTTCTTTGATTAAAAAGTATGATTTTACTCTCAACAAATCTGAAAATTCCATCATACTTAAATATTGCAATGAAAACCTTGCTCATAATGTCTATGACCAAGAATTTATTGAAAGAATGACCGTTGCTTTGGAAGAAAATAATGATATGGATGAATCTATAGATAATGATGATTCCGATGATTTGATTGAAATATCCTTTGATGAACATGATGCTTGCTATTCTTGTGGCCATGATGCCAATATTTATGGAGATGAATTTGCTATAGTTCCTTATGTTAAACATGAGATCATTGCTATTGCACCCATACTTGGTAGTTCCTTCGATGAAAAGCATGATTGCAATGATTTTACTATAAATTCTCATGATGTCAATTATGCTAATAATATGCAAAACCCTAAGCTTGGGGATGCTAGTTTTGCTATGTCTACTACTTGTTGCAATGATCATGATTGGGGTGATTCTTCTTTTGATCTTGAAATTTTATTTAAGCCCCATGATGAATATGAGATTGATAATAGTGTTTGCAATAATATTGAAAGTGGGTTTGGAAGAGTGTCAACTTTAGTTCCCACATATTTGGAGAATATTCAATCTTGTGGAATTTTTGATAAAAGTGGGTTTGGAGAGGTCATGACTTTAGTTAATGTTAATCCCACTATTTTGGAAGAGTGCCAACTTTGCATGCATGTGGATCGTGTTGAAAATATTTTATTGGATAGCTATTTTGTTGAATTTGCTTACGATCCCACATGTAATTATTATGAGAGAGGAAAATATAGTTATAGAAATTTTCATAATAATAAATTACCTCTCGTCATGTTGAGATTGCTATTGTTTCTTTCCGCTTCCTTGCATATGCTAGTTTTTGCTTGCCTTGATAATTTGTTTGCCTATAATATGCCTATGCATAGGAAATATGTTAGACTTAAGTGTGTTTGTCACGTGTTTTATGATGCTCTCTTTGTGCTTCAATTCTTGTCTTTCATGTGAGCATCATCGAAATCTCAATGCCTAGCTAAAAAGGCTTTAATGAAAAAAACTTGTTGGGAGATAACCCAATATTTTTCCTTGCTTCTTAGTAATAAATAATCCATCTAGCCTCTGTTTAGATGTGGTTTTATGTTTTAATTAGTGTTTGTGCCAAGTTAGACCTATAGGATCTTCTTGGATGATAGTTATTTGAACTTGTTGTAATTTCCAGAATCTTTCTGTTCACGAAAACAATTGTTAAAAATCACCAGAACATGATAAAATACTGATTCCAATTGCTGCTGATCAATAAAAAAATTGTCTAGGTCGTCTAAGTTTGGTAGATTGTTTTGAGTTCCAGAAGTTTGTGTTAGTTACAGATTAATACACACTGTTCTGTTTTTGACAGATTCTGTTTTTCGTGTGTTGTTTGCTTATTTTGATGAATCTATGGTTAGTAAAATAGTTTATAATCCATAGAGAAGTTGGAATACAGTAGGTTTAACACCAATATAAATAAAGAATGAGTTCATTACAGTACCTTAAAGTAGTCTTTTGTTTTCTTTCTCTAACGGAGCTCACGAGATTTCTATTGAGTTTTGCGTTGTGAAGTTTTCAAGTTTTGTGTAAATTCTTTTGATGGATTATGGAACAAGGAGTGGCAAGAGCCTAAGCTTGGGGATGCCCATGGCACCCCCAAGATAATCCAAGGACACGAAAAAGTCAAATCTTGGGGATGCCCCGGAAGGCATCCCCTCTTTCGTCTACTTCCATCGGTAATTTACTTGGAGCTATATTTTTATTCACCGCATGATAAGTGTTTTGCTTCGAGCGTCTTGTATCATTTGCGTCTTTGCTTGTTAGTTTACCACAATCATCCTTGCTGTACACACCTTTTGAGAGAGCCATACATAAATTGGAATTTGATAGAATACTCTAAGTGCTTCACTTATATCTTTTGAGCTTGATAGTTTTGCTCATAGTGCTTCACTTATATCTTTTGAGCGTGATAATTTTTGCTCTAGTGCTTCACTTAGATCTTTTAGAGCACGGTGGTGGATTTGTTTTAAAGAAACTATTGATCTCTCATGCTTCACTTAGATCATTTTGAGAGTCGTTAATAGCATCGTAATTTGCTTAATATTAATATACTTGGTATTCAAGATATGTGAAACTTTCTTTTGAGTGCGTTGAATACTAAGAAAAGTTTGATACTTGATAATTGTTTTGAGATATGAAGATGGTGATATGAGAGTCGTGCTAGTTGAGTAGTTGTGAATTTAAAGAATACTTGTGTTGAAGTTTGTGATTCCCGTAGCATGCACGTATGGTGACCCGTTATGTGATGAACTCGGAGCATGATTTATTTATTGATTGTCTTCCTTATGAGTGGCGGTCGGGGACGAGCGATGGTATTTTCCTACCAATCTATCCCCCTAGGAGCATGCGCGTAATACTTTGCTTTGATAACTTCTAGATTTTTGCAATAAGTATATGGGTTCTTTATGACTAATGTTGAGTCCATGGATTATACGCACTTTTTCCCATCCTTCCACCATTGGTAGCCTCTCTAATACCGCACACTTTTCGCCGGTATCATACACCCACCATACCTACCTATCATGGTATTTCCATAGCCATTCCGAGATATATTGCCATGCAACTTTCCACCGTTCCGTTTATCATGACACGCTCCATCATTGTCATATTGCTAGCATGATCATGTAGTTGACATCGTATTTGTGGCAAAGCCACCGTTCATAATTCTTTCATACATGTCACTCTTGTTTCATTGCATATCCCGGTACACCGCCGGAGGCATTCATATAGAGTCATACTTTCACTACAACAGGACTACCCCTATAGCAACGCATTTTTCCGTATCTAAATGTCCAAATATGCGTTGCTAGTGTATTTACCAACGGTTTGGGATGCGTAGCCTTATCCAGTGTTGCTAGCGCGTAATGCAACGTTTATACTATCGTTGGTAAAAGGGACCGTCGCAAGACTACAACAGATAAAATGGATTTTCACAACACTTTTATATGTTGGTGCTAATGTACAACAATCAAAATCCCATTGCTTGGCAACAGAGAATTTTGCACGTTTCAAGTGTTGTAAATATATAGTGTGGATATTATTATTATTATATATTTTTCTAGCAATTCAATTAATGATCCATGTAAAGGTGATAATTTTGTATTTCAAGTAAAGGAAAATAAAGAGAACATACTCACGAGAGGAAGAAATCATATAGTATATAAAACTGAGATTACAGCAGTGGATATTACATGAGGAACATGATCCAAATGTGATGCATAATCTCTAATTATTTTCTTGACAGCAAAGCTTAAACTGGAAGCATCCATCAACATCCCTACAACTTAACTAAAAAACGAGGAACAACATCCAACAGGAACGTCATTCCTACAACATAACTAAAACTAAAAGCATCCATTATCATCATCATCTTGAAACAGAACATTGACATCATCATTGCAGTATACTTGCCACGCACCCATATACTCATCCATTTATCTTTTTGAATCTACAATTAAGAAAACAAAATGAACTGTTAACTCACAATGCATTGACATGATGCAAGTAGTAATAAAGGCAAGATATTAGTCACGTACAAATGTTGAAGGCCATGTAATCTTTGTTGTTTTTTTTGCATTACCGAGAGTATTGGAGTTTTTGCAACTCCATACCAAATTTTCAGTTTTCACAAATGCCATATCAACATGCATTGCCCAGAATTCATTTCTAATTTGAGCACCATCAAGTTTAAATTTAGGATCACAACTTACAGTTGTAGCAAGAGCTTCGTCCTTGTTGTGATTTTTTAGGCTCTTCAAGAATACATTAGTTCCTACCTGTTAGAGAAGATTATTGTTACCATATAACAAAACAGACACAAAACAAGGGAACATATGAAATGAATTTGGGCACTCCCAACCAACTCAACGGACCACTTTGAGCACTCTTATTGCCTGCATTAGCTTCTTTTGTTATTTTTTTGGTCTGGACAACAGTCTGATAGCAAAGAAGAAGTAATAAACAAATAAACAATCTAGCACTATATTCTGAACACAAATTTGTATGTGATTATTGAAAGATACCAGCTTGTTTGCAGCAGAAGGTTTTTTCTCCCTGATGTGCACTAACATTCTCAAGCAAAGATTCTTTGTTTTGAACATCATTCTGATAGCAAGATGACCAGTAGATACATAACCATTGGAGCAATGGAAATATTGCATATGGTAATTGAAATATACCTTATGTGCAGCAGAATTTATTTCCCCTTGCCGTGCACAGAAATTTTGATCAAAAATTTCTTGGTTCTGGACAACATTCTGATAGCAACAAGTAAGCACATAAACATGGGAGCACTATAGTTTGATTATAATTTTGTATATGAGACTATGAAGATACCTTGTGTGCACCAGAACACTTTTCTAGTTGTCGTGCACTGCCACCATTATGAACCATAGTTTCTTTGTTCTAGAATAGAATGATACACATCAGGTTTTGGGTACTGTGTATGTAATTGCAAAAAATTCAAGCACAAGAACTTAATCCTAAACAACGACAAGTTCCAAAGAGTATTTAAGTAGACAACCCTTATCTGGAACAGAATTGTGGTTTGATGCTTGCAAATCTGCACCATTTGAACCACTTTGCTTGTTTTATACATTAATTGGTCCTTTTTTTAACAAGTCGGAGTCCATAAACTGAAGGAGCAAGCACTCTCTACAGGTAGCATAACATAAATATTAGTTGAGACCATACTTTCTGGAGTGAAATTTGAAGAATTTTGTTGTGTACTTTGACAAGATACAAACTTTTCTGTTTGAGTTATGTCCATCAACCGAAGCCAAGAAAGTCCCCAAGATGTTTAGCCTCTTTTCCGATTGGATGATGTAGGTCATTGCAGCGAACCATTATCCTTCTCCCTTTTGGAAGGTTCCAAATATATTTCAGCTTCCTCTTCTTACGCTCTTTTGCTTCTGCATTTTCAGCTGAATGTATAAAACCATGAATTATATGTTACAATCAGCAAGGAATGAGCAACAACTTACCATCTTCATTTTCATCCGCATCAACATCATCATAATCTGTGAAGCCTTCTTCATCATTAGTAGTTGTTTCATGGACATAAGATGATTCGACATCTTCTTCAGCACAGTTATGATGTTCGATTGGTCCTTCCATCATATACTCTTCATTGGATTCAACAACGCTAATCCTTGTTCATGACATATCTGTTACAACATGACAAGAATCCAGTCATATGAGATTGAAAGCCAGGTCTGAGAAGTGTATTGTGTGCTAGTTGTATGAATGTGCTTGAACACAATCAGAGCTGCCGTATTTAATCATGCCAAATGTTATGTGCAATGACAGGCAGATGCTTTTTATGTCTACCGTACTCACACTCCCTCTTGATTCTCAGAAGTAATTCCCAGCGTGAACCAAACAAGGGAATGGGACTAAATGCCTATTTCCCAAGCCGAACCCTGCAGTAAACTCCCACCACTAATTCTCCTTCCGCTTCCCTAAGATGGCTTTCCAGTTAAGACTTGTAAGATTTAGTGTGCATGATTGGACAGAGTAGTACCACTGAACTGTTGTTTTTCAGGTGAAATTTACTGCACATGTTCCAATAGAGCATTACCCATGGCTCTTCTTTTTCCTTTGTTCTGTTGAATTTTCTTAGTGATGAACCTTGGTAATGCTAGAGAAATCTAAAGAAAATATATTGTAAAACTCACTGTAATTCAGCTTTGATTTCTACTGTAATTTACACGGCAATTCTCCTCTGTCATGCTGTAACTGTACTACTGAATGCAGTAATTTCTGGCAAGTAACAGTGCTAGTACACAACATTTTCTTTCAGACTTCACTGTGTGTACTAATTGTCCTGTTTTAGAGATTTTCTCAGGTGTTTGTTCAATATTCTTCAGTAACTGGGCATACTGATCTGCTACTAGTAGGCCTAGGCTACGTCAGTTTCATTTGGCCTAGGCTACTTCAGTATCTACGTCATTTCAGTAACTGGGAACAAATGAATGAGACTCGCTAGCATACATAGATACAGAGCGCCAGCGGACATTCCTTTTTTGGTACATACGTACAACTGTATCATTATGATTGACAGATAATTTGGCTGAAGATCAATTGATTTGAAGTGGAAAATAGAGAGTCTCAAACAATGGTAACTTTTGCAAAGAGTAAACTGAACATCTGAATCAATTTCAGATTAAACTAGAATCGTGATCTCTGAATATCCATTGGTGGGTGAAAAAAACAACTAACAACCAATACGGTGGGCATGAATTGCAGCAATGAGATGGGATAAAGAGCAGGGCACTGACTAGATGAACTCGCGGGATTGCCGCCACCACGTACCAGCCGGATTTTCCTGGCAGGAGAGATGTGAATAGATTTCGAGCACAGATCGGTGGAGTAGGTAGCAAGAGAGGATGAATTCTAGGAGAGCAGATCCGCAACTAACCTTGCTCAGCTTGTGGTGATGCCTCCGCCACTGGCCGCTGGGCGTGAGTTGAATCGTGCTGATATGGGGGGAGGTTTCCGATTTTATTTGCGCAGTTACCTCATCGCGATCTCTTTGGCTCAATTTAGTCTACGTCCTGGATTCCTATGACATGTGGGCCACTGTAATTAAGCGCGCGTACATTTTTTTTTGCCAGATTAGTCGCTATTGGCGGGAGAGAACGGAGGGAAAGGGAAAATGGGAGCGAAACCAAAAAATAATTACGACGGAGTCCAATAATTGGACCGGAACAAATTATAAATATTGTTATTATTATCTGGCCCGTGACAGGCACAAAACAGAACGTTCTTCTTCTATGTTTCTACAAATTCAGTGCAACATAGGTGAATTAAAAATGAATTCTATTGCTCAAACAATGGAAAAAAAGTTAATCCAAAACACAAGAATTTTCCTGGCTTCCATGTTCCAAGCTACATGTATAATTATCTTCCAAGATCACTAATTGTCATCCATCATATCCAAAGATCACTAGTTGTGATCCAAGACCACTGGTTTTCATGAACATAGTTGTATTAGTTTAGTGTTTCATGACATGAAGGCAAAAGCAACATTTTCTAAAGTTTGTGCATCCACGCGCACACACACACGACGTCTAAGCTCGGTTCAGACATATTTTTACCATCCAATGCGGTAACCCATTGGTCCGCAGAGCAGGCATCCCCCATCCCTCCCCACACATGCAACCGCGAAGTTCAAATTGGACGCCGCAGGAAGGTGGAGCCATCCTCATCGCCACACAGCCACTACACCGGGATCAACAGACAAGCATCACTCCTCCACTACCTCGGTAGCCGTGACGGCACCGACTCCTCATCACAGGCCATCGTGTCAGGCGAGGTGAGGCCGGCGCGGCAGGCGCAACGCGGCGAGCTGCTCCTCATTTGCCAAGTTCGATGAGGCGTAGGCGTGGGTCCGCGAGGACCCTGACCTGGCAGAGAACTGGACCTACAACCAGTCCGCCACCAATGTAGAGACGGCCACGCAGCGCCGCCGCAACCCTCAAAACGTCCGCGAATGTACCGACGGACGTGTCATGGTGCAGTTTACCATCCAACACAGACCCGTTTGTTTGCACCCTCCCCCATGCGAACGCACCTCCGCTCTCATCGCCGCATTCATGCCGGTACAAAGCGGGCGCGAGTTGTACTCTAGCCGGCATTGAAGCGGCGGCTGACCTAGAGAGCCGCCCACGCCGCGTCACCGCTCCCGTTCAATGCCGGATAGATGTCATTAGACACGACAGCCTGGGTCATCGACCGACCGAAGCACATCGGAGACAAGAAAGCGTCGTCTCGATGAGGAGATGCTAAAGTACGGCAAGCAGTGGTCTCTAGGCAAGACCACCTCCGACGCAGCCATCTCCAGTAAGTCCTGCCACGGATCATCCGCGTGCGTCAGGCGACGGCCATGAAGCCCTGCTGCGACCCCGCTCCCTTCCATTCTGAAAGCCTGACTCCGACAAAGGCGACGACGAAGGAGGTGCCGCCAGCCATGCGTACGAGGTCAGAGATAAGTATAGGGTAGTTTAGGATTATTTTTTTAATTTTGTTCACCAGATAAAATATATTTAACGATGAGCTCGAATTCAACTCACGCACACACAGTAGCAAAGAACAGAGACATGCACGACAGAGTATTTTCTGTGCTGAACAAGTCTTTTCCGTGCTAACTGAAGAAAAGCTACAGCTGTTGTCCTCCAAGTTAGACACTCCACTGCTGTTGCCCTCCAAGTTAGAGATGCCCTCATGATATATTGGCAAGACAATTCAACACCAATGTATTGATCGAATTTGTGGAACCAGCCTATTTAACACTTGTATGATGTTTAAGAGATAAGCAACAACCTGGATGTAGGTAAATATGAACATGTGTAAGCATGTGTAGGAAACAGAATAACCAACACCAACGTATTTAGGATCAAGTATTGATACTTTAGGCCTGTCAGACCTACAAATCTTGTCGTCCGAATTATAAAGTACATGGACATAAAAGAAAAAAATAGCAAATAATAGTAATGAATTCGTCACTTCAACTAGGTTCCACATTTTCAGAACGGTGACTTTCATTATCCATCGAACCTGCATGTAGATGCAATATAGTAGTAAGTTTCATGTCCGAAATGACATAAGTTGCAGCAGATGATACTAAAATGTAAATAACAGAATCACATTGGAAGCTGGCCTATATTGAGGTACTGTGTCATCACTTGGCACTATACGAGCATCTACAGTTTCTCCCTCTATATCTCTTCTCATCCAATTTTATTTCTGATCGGCAGTATCAGAAAGCTCAAAAAAATTGCTGACATGATAAGGTTCATGTGCCAAAAAGAAAAACATGATAAGGTTCTGTTTCCACATCATTTGACTCTTCACCCATATCAAAATTATCTTGAGGATTCATCTTCAAAACAATTGACCATCCTGGATAAAGATGGTCATCCATGTAGAACACTTGGTCAACTTGATTTGCAAATAGAAAAGGACCATCCTCGGCCTTTTTACCAGTGTGAATTTGACTAGAGAAATTCACAAGTTTACACCCATACTTATCTATTTGCATACCTTTTCCTTTGGTAACATCAACCCATTCACGTTTAAGTAGCACCACTGAAATTCACAATTATATCATTTTCAACACAATATAAGAAATGTATACTTGTTTCTAGAAACAAACAGAGTAGACATGTTCTTAAAATATCTGTACTCCAACTATCCAGAAATAACGCAGTTGAACATCGCCTCCAGTAGTAATCTGCACTCAAAGCCCAACTAGAAAAAAGTGGCACATTCATCATTTGTAGTAACTGTGTACGAAGCAAACACGAGTTTTCAAGCTGTCAAACCATTGCCCAGCAGACTGCAGTTGTGAACTGGAACAGCAAGCTTAAAATGTGGAGAAAAGAGATCAACGGAAACTATACACAAACCATATCATTGGCATCTATGCTCGGCATGTTCCTTGAAAAATCATGAGTCATTTCTCCAATTGTTCAGAAAATCAACACAACCGAAATCTGAAGTCCACAACACTTTTGACAAGACAATACCCAATTAACACCAATGGTGTCCTAAACTAATAGATTTAGTTACATAGCTACACCTATGATTCAGTTACATACACAGCCAGGGTAGCCAGATTAGCTTCAAATGTCATGTCACTTATGTTGGCAGTCATGAGAGCTGATGGAGTAGTCCAAACAACTATAGAACTTATGTTGGTAGTCCCGAATTGGTCTGAATAGTGAGGGTAGTCCAAACAACTGAACATAGCCCAGGTGGTACAGTACAGCTCTGAAATACATCTTCTTCGTCATCTACCAAATCGCCTACATCACACGGCCATGTGTCGAGGTGCCCACTAATAAGTTGACTGGATGAGAGGAGAAGGGAAGGAGAGAGGGTTACCTCAGAGGTCAGTCTCGCCGTCCTACACGGCGAGGGAGAAGAGGGGCGGCCGGAGGAGCAGCGCGCCGGCAGCGGGCAGGCCGGAGGAGCAGGGGACGCTAGCAGACGACTTCGAGCCCTCCTACCGCGGCCTTGCTGCTTCTCCTTTATGTGCTGCCCGCAAAGCCGCCGCTCCGCAGTCCGTCGCCGCCTTTCCGCCGCTTCCCTCTCCGTCTGCCTTCAAGCCTTTGCGCTCAGCGAGAGGAGATTGGTGATTGATTTGTGTCGTAGTAGACATAGATCGATCCGGACTTGAAGGAAAATATCAATCTAGATCAGAGAATAAAAGTGGTGGACATCGCGCGATTTGGTTTTGCTCGCACGGTTAGCACAGATTTTCGCGCCACATATCCCTAAAAAAATTGATTTCTTTTTGTGCTCATATAATTTTCTAATTTTAATAATGTATATTTACAGTCTTATAATAGATACAATTTGCAACCAATACAAGGCAACATATAAGATTTGTTGCACCACGAAAGGGTCACAAGTTACAAGTCTGCAAGGCATATGTTACACCGTTTATATTTGTATCTACTGTGAATTTTGTAACAAATAGTCAAAACAATGTAGGATATGTGTTGCTTTATAGGGGTATCCTTGTAGTGTTTGTTCTAAGAATCGAGTTGTAATTGTTGAGTTGTAAGAAAAATAAAAGTGTGATGATCATCATTCTTTAGAGCATTGTCCCAAGTGTGGAAAGGATGATGGAGACTATGATTACCCCACAAGTCGGGATGAGACTCCGGACAAAAAAAAAAGGAAAAAGAGGCCATAAAAAAAGGCTTAAATAAAAAAATGAGAGAAAAAGAGAGAAGGGACAATGCTACTAGCCTTTTAACACACTTGTGCTTCAAAGTAGCACCAAGATCTTCATGATAGAGAGTCTTTCATTTTGTCACTTTCATATACTAGTGGGAATTTTTCATTATAGAACTTGGCTTGTATATTCCAATGATGGGCTTCCTCAAATGCCCTAGGTCTTCGTGAGCAAGCGAGTTGGATGCACACCCACTTAGTTTCTTTTGTTGAGCTTTCATATACTTATAGCTCTAGTGCATCCGTTGCATGGCAATCCCTACTCACTCACATTGATATCTATTGATGGGCATCTCCATAGCCCGTTGATACGCCTAGTTGATGTGAGACTATCTTCTCCCTTTTTGTCTTCTCCACAACCACCATTCTATTCCACATATAGTGCTATATCCATGGCTCACGCTCATGTATTGCGTGAAAATTGAAAAAGTTTTGAAAATGTTAAAGTATGAAATAATTGCTTGGCTTGTCATTGGGGTTGTGCATGATTTAAATATTTTGTGTGGGGAAGATGGAGCATAGCCAGACTATATGATTTTGTAGGGATAACTTTATTTGGCCATGTTATTTTAAGAAGACATAATTGCTTAGTTAGTATGCTTGAAGTATTATTATTTTTATGTCAATATGAAATTTTGTCTTGAATCTTTCGGATCTGAATATTCATACCACAATTAAGAAGATTTACATTGAAATTATGCCAAAGTATCACTCCGCATCAAAAATTCTCCTTTTATCATTTACCTACTCGAGGACGAGCAGGAATTAAGCTTGGGGACGCCTGATACGTCTCCAACCTATCTATAATTTTTTATCGCTCCATGCTACTTTATCTACTGTTTTGGACTATATTGGGCTTTATTTTCCACTTTTATATTATTTTTGGGACTAACCTATTAACCGGAGGCCCAGCCCAGAATTGCTGTTTTTGCCTATTTCAGTGTTTCGAAGAAACGGAATATCAAACGGAGTCCAAACGGAATGAAACCTTCGGGAACGTGATTTTCTCACCGAACGTGATCCAGGAGACTTGGACCCTACTCCAAGGAACAAAAGAGGCGGTCACGAGGGTGGGGGCGCCACCACCCTAGGGCGCGCCCCTGCCTCGTGGGCCCCCTGTTGCTCCACCGACGTACTCCTTCCTCCTATATATACCTACGTACCCCAAAACGATTAGAAGAGGACCCAAAAACCTAATTCCACCGCCGCAACTTCCTGTATCCACGAGATCCCATCTTGGGGCCTGTTCCGGAGCTCCGCCGGAGGGGGCATCCACCATGGAGGGCTTCTACATCATCACCATAGCCCCTCCGATGAAGTGTGAGTAGTTTACTTCAGACCTTCGGGTCCATAGCTAGTAGCTAGATGGCTTCTTCTCTCTTTTTGGATCTCAATACAATGTTCTCCCCCTCTCTCGTGGAGATCTATTCGATGTAATCTTCTTTTTGCGGTGTGTTTGTTGAGACCGATGAATTGTGGGTTTATGATCCAGCTTATCTATGAATAATATTTGAATCTTCTCTGAATTCTTTTATGTATGATTGGTTATCTTTGCAAGTCTCTTCGAATTATCCGTTTGGTTTGGCCAACTAGATTGGTAGTTCTTGCAATGGGAGAAGTGTTTAGCTTTGGGTTCAATCTTGCGGTGTCCTTACCCAGTGACAGAAAGGGTTGCAAGGCACGTATTGTATTGTTGCCATCGAGGATAACAAGACGGGTGTTTTATCATATCGCATGAATTTATCCCTCTACATCATGTCATCTTGCTTAAGGCGTTATTCTGTTTTTAACTTAATACTCTAGATGCATGCTGGATAGCGGTCGATGAGTGGAGTAATAGTAGTAGATGCAGAATCGTTTCGGTCTACTTGTCTTGGACGTGATGCCTATATACATGATCATACCTAGATATACTCATAACTATGCTCAATTCTGTCAATTGCTCAACAGTAATTCGTTCACCCACCGTAGAATACTTATGCTCTTGAGAGAAGCCACTAGTGAAACCTATGGCCCCCGGGTCTATTCTCATCATATCAATCTCCATTACTTTAATACTTTCTTTGTTTTTACTTTGCCTTTTACTTTTTACTTTGCATCTCTATATCAAAAATACCAAAAATATTATTTATCATCTCTATCAGATCCCACTCTCGTAAGCGACCGTGAAGGTATTGACAACCCCTAATCGCATTGGTTGCGAGGAGCTATTGTTTTGTGCAGGTACGAGGGACTTGTGCGTGGCCTCCTACTGGATTGATACCTTGGTTCTCAGAAACTGAGGGAAATACTTACGCTACTTTGCTGCATCATCCTCTCCTCTTCGGGGAAATCCAATGCAGTGCTCAAGAGGTAGCACCGGAACAGGGTCCCGATTGGTTTTTGCTGGCTACATAGGCTTGCGGCGGCGGAACTCCCGATCTATGGTGCTCCTGGATGTTTTCGGGGTATATGGGTATATATAGGAGGAAGAAGTAGGTCGGTGGAGCTGCGAGGGGCCCACGAGGGTGGGGGGCGCTCCTAGGTGGGGCAAGCGTGCCTCCCTGCCTCGTAGCCTCCTCGCTTCTTTCTTGACGTCCACTCCAAGTCCCCTGGATCACGTTTGTTCCAAAAATCACTCTCCCGAAGGTTTCATTCCGTTTGGACTCCGTTTGATATTCCTTTTCTGCGAAACACTGAAATAGGAAAAAAAACAACAATTTGGACTGGGCCTCCGGTTAATAGGTTAGTCCCAAAAATAATATAAAATTGTATAATAAAGAACCTTAAACATCCAAAATAGATAATATGATAGCATGGAACAATCAAAAATTATAGATTCGTTGGAGACATATCAAGCATCCCCAAGCTTAATTCCTGCTCGTCTTGAGTAGGTAAATGATAAAAACAGAATTTTTGATGTGGAATTCTACCTAACATATTTATCAATGTAATCTCTCTTTATTGTGGCATGAATGTTCTGATCCATAAGATTCAAGATAAAAGTTTAATATTGACATAAAAAGAGTAATACTTCAAACATACTAACAAAGTAATCATGTCTTCTCAAAATAACATGGCCAAATAAAGTTATCCCTACAAAATCAAATAGTCTGGCTATGCTCTATCTTCATCACACAAAGTATTTAATCATGCACAACCCCGGTTTCAGCCAAGCAATCATTTCATACTTTAGTATTCTCAAACTTTCTCAATCTTCACGCAATACATGAGCGTGAGCCATGGATATAGCACTATAGGTGGAATAGGATGGTGGTTGTGGAGAAGACAACAAAGGAGAAGATAGTCTCACATCAACTAGGCGTATCAACGGGCTATGGAGATTCCCATTAATAGATATCAATGTGAGTGAGTAGGGATTGCCATGCAACGGATGCACTAGAGCTATAAGTGTATGAAAGCTCATCAAAACAAACTAAGTGGGTGTGCATCCAACTTGCTTGCTCACGAAGACCTAGGGCAATTTGAGGAAGCCCATCACTGGAATATACAAGCCAAGTTCTATAATGAAAAATTACCACTAGCATATGAAGGTGACAACATAGGAGATTCTCTATCATGAAGATCATGGTGCTACTTTGAAGCACAAGTGTGGTAAAAGGATAGTAACATTGTCCCTTCTCTCTTTTTCTCTCATTTTTTTCTCTTTGTTTGGTGGGCTTCTTTGGCCTCTTTTTTATTATTATTTGGGCTTCTTTGGCCTCTTTTATTTTTCATAAAGTCCGGAGACTCATCCCAACTTGTGAGGGAATCATTGCTTCCATCATCCTTTCCTCACACGGGACAATGCTCTAATAATGAAGATCATCACACTTTTATCTACTTACAACTCAAGAATCTTAGAACAAAATATGACTCTATGTGGATGCCTCCGGCGGTGTACTGGAATAATGAATCAAGAGTGACATGTATGAAATAATTATGAATGGTGGCTTTGCCACAAATACGATGTCAACTACATGATCATGCAAAGCAATATGACAATGGTGGAGCGTGTTAGGATAAACGTAACGGTGGAAAGTTGCATGGCAATATCACTCGGAATGGCTATGGAAATGCCATAATAGGTAGGTATGGTGGCTGTTTTGAGGAAGGTATATGGTGGGTGTATGATACCGGTGAAAGTTGCGCGGCACAAGAGAGGCTAGCAATGGTGGAAGGGTGAGAGTGCGTATAATCCATGGACTCAACATTAGTAATAAAGAACTCATATACTTATTGCAAAAATCCACAAGTTATCAAAAGAAAGTACAACACGCATGCCCCTAGGGGAAGGGTTGGTAGGAGTTAACCATCGTGCGATCCCGACCTCCACTCATAAGGCAGACAATCAATAAATAAATCATGCTCCAACTTCATCTCATAACGGTTCACCATACGTGCATGCTACGGGAATCACAAACTTTAACACAAGTATCTCTCAAATTCACAACTAGTCTACTAGCATGACTCTAATATCACCATCCTCATATCTCAAAACAATCATAAAGAATCAAACTTTTCATAGTATTCAATGCACTTTATATGAAAGTTTTTATTATATCCCTCTTGGATTCCTATCATTTTAGGACTAAATTTATTTATAACCAAAGCAAATTACCATGCTGTTCTAGAAGACTCTCAAAATAATATAAGTTAAGCATGAGATTTCATCAATTTCTTCAAAATAAAACCACCACCGTGCTCTAAAAAGATATAAGTGAAGCACTAGAGCAAATGACAAACTACTCCGGAAGATATAAGTGAAGATCAATGAGTAGTCGAATAATTATGTAACTATGTGAAGACTCTCTAACATTTAAGAATTTCAGATCTTGGGATATTATTCAAACATCAAGCAAAATGAAATAAAACAAAATGACGCTCCAAGCAAAACACATATCATGTGGTGAATAAAAATATAGCTCCAAGTAAACTTACCGATGAACAAAGACGAACGAGGGGATGCCATCCGGGGCATCCCCAAGCTTAGGCTCTTGGTTGTCCTTGAATATTACCTTGGGGTGCCTTGGGCATCCCCAAGTTTAGGCTCTTGCCACTCCTTATTCCATAGTCCATCGAATCTTTACCCAAAACTTGAAAACCTCACAACACAAAACTCAACAGAAAACTGGTAAGCTCCGTTAGTATAAGAAAATAATCCACCACTTAGGTACTGTTATGAACTCATTCTAAATTCATATTGGTGTAATATCTACTGTGTTCCAACTTCTCTATGGTTCATACCCTCCGATACTACTCATAGATTCGTCAAAATAAGCAAACTACACATAGAAAACAGAATCTGTCAAAAACAAAACAGTCTGTAGTAATCTGTAACTCTCGAATACTTCTGTACCTCCAAATATTCTACCAAATTAGCAAAACCTGTGCTATTTGTGTACCAATCCATATAAAAAAGAATCATATCAAAAGCATGTTTCTGTGAATTATCTAAACTAATTTACTGGGTGCAAAAGTTTCTGATTTTCAGCAGGATCAACATAACTATCACCGTAAGCTATCCTAAAGGTTCTACTTGGCACAAACAGTAATTAAAACATAAAACCACATATAAACAAAGGCTAGATGAATTATTTATTACTAAACAGGAGCAAAAAGCAAAGAACAAAAATAAAATTGGTTTGCCTCCCAACAAGCGCTAACGTTTAACGCCCCTAGCTAGGCATGATGATTTCAATGATGCTCACATAAAAGATAAGAATTGAAACATAAAGAGAGCATCATGAAGAATATGACTGGCACATTTAAGTCTAACCCACTTCCTATACATAGGGATTTTGTGAGCAAACAACTTATGGGAACAATAATCAACTAGCATAGGAAGGCAAAACAAGCATAACTTTAAAACTTTAAGCACATAGAGAGGAAACTTGATATTATTGCAATTCCTACAAGCATATGTTCCTCCCTCATAATAATTTTCAGTAGCATCATGAATGAATTCAACAATATAACCATCACATAAATCATTCTTTTCATGATCTACAAGCATATAATTTTTAGTACTCTCCACATAAGCAAATTTCTTCTCATGAATAGTAGTGGGCACTAATAGAAAAGAGGGCTTTGGTCCAGGCCGGGTTAGCCCACTAGTCCCGGTTCAGTCCAGAACCGGGACCCATGGGGGCATTGGTCCCGGTTCGTGAGCCCAGGGGGCCGGCCGGGCCACGTGGGCCATTTGTCCCAGTTCGTCTGGACCTTTTGGTCCCGGTTGGTGGGACGAACCGGGACCAATGGGCCTGGCTCCTGGCCCACCACCATTGGTCCCGGTTGGTGGCTTGAACCGGGACAACAGGCTGCCCTTTAGTCCCGGTTCATGCCACGAACCGGGACCATTGAGGTGCCTATATATACCCCTCGCCCGCGAGCAGAGCACTCCACTGCTATGTTTTTCTCTGGCCGGGGGGGGGGGGGGGAGGGCTTTGTGGTGATCTAGCTCACCTCCTATGCACATGAGGTGTTCGATGAAATGCCCGAGCCACACTAGTTAAGCTTTCTCCTCTCGAAGCACGACCTCCGAACTCTATTTTTCCCGAGATTTGTGTAGGTTTATATTAGCGGCCCGTCACGCCCCGTCCCCGTCTTCACTGTCGTCGATCCCCCGCGCCGATCTCCTCGCCGGCACCACCGTGGTGATCCCCTTTGTTCTTATCTTCTTTCTGAAAGAAAAAAATTCTTGCTTTAGAGATATATACTTGTCTAATTTTCTTACTATTTTATTGCTTGTTATTATATAGTGCGATGGTTTTGGTATCCGGCCCCGTCGGCCCTCGTCCTATCTATGATTCGGATGTGGTATATATTATCTTTATAACTATTGCTTCATTTATTGTTTATGAAAATTCTGCCGACCAACGTGACATAGATTTTATTTATCTAGGAGGTATGTGAACCGGAAATTCCAACCGACCCTATTGTCGAGAGGTTAAATTTAGTTGAAGAAGAAAACAATTTCTTGAAGGAAAAAATAAAAATAATTGAGGAGGAGAAGATGATATTGGAGTTGCATGTTGCGGATGTCGTCGATGATCACAAGATCAAGATGGATGCAATGCGCTTGAAGATTAGAAAGATTATAAAATATGCCATTCATACCGAGGCTTGGTATCATTATGCCGTTGGATCAATTGTTACCTTGGTTGCGATTATGATCCCATTTGTTTTCGCATTGTAATGTTTTACATAGTTTCAATGTATGGTTTAATTAATTTAGATGCTCTGAAGAGCTTTCTGTTGTTAGATGAGAACTATGTATGTACTTTCGTTTTAATGTGATGATGAACTTCTATTAATTTGGTCACTTAATTATCTATTCATGATGTTCTGTAATGGTTTTTGACACACTTAATTATATATAATGCACGCAGATGAACCGGCAATGGATGTACGGTGACAAACACACCTCCGAGTACATTAAGGGCGTGCATGATTTTCTCGAAGTGGCTGAGGCAAACAAGTAGAATGGTTTTATGTGTTGTCCATGCCCTATATGTGGAATCTGAAGTCTTACTCGACCGGAAAATCCATCACACCCACCTGCTTTACAAGGGTTTCATGCCACACTATAATGTTTGGACGAGGCACGAAGAAATAGGGGTTATGATGGAAGACGGCGAAGAAGAAGAGTACGATGAAAACTATGTGCCCCCTGAATACGGTGATGCTACTGAACATCAAGAGGAACCAGACGATGTGCACGATGATGCTGCAACGGGCGAAGCTGCTGAAGATCAAGAGGAACCAGACGACGTGCCCGATGATGATGATCTCCGCCGGGTCATTGTCGATGCAAGGACGCAATGCGAAAGTCAATAGGAGAAGCTGAAGTTCGACCGCATGTTAGAGGATCACAAAAAAGGGTTGTACCCCAATTGCGAAGATGGCAACACAAATCTCGGTACCGTACTGGAATTGCTGCAGTGGAAGGCAGAGAATGCTGTGCCTGACAAAGGATTTGAGAAGCTACTGAAAATATTGAAGAAGAAGCTTCCAAAGGATAACGAATTGCCCAGCAGTACATACGCAACAAAGAAGGTCGTATGCCCTCTAGGATTGGAGGTGCAGAAGATACATGCATGCCCTAATGACTGTATCCTCTACCGCGGTGCGTACAAGGATCTGAACGCATGCCCGGTATGTGGTGCATTACGGTATAAGATCAGACGAGATGACCCTGGTGATGTTGACGGCGAGCCCCCCGGGAAGTGGGTTCCTGCGAAGGTGATGTGGTATGCTCCAATAATACCACGGTTGAAAAGTCTGTTCAGAAACGGAGAGCATGCCAAGTTGATGCGGTGGCACAGTGAGGACCGTAAGAAAGACGGGAAGTTGAGAGCACCCGCTGACGGGTCGCAGTGGAGAAAATC
This sequence comes from Aegilops longissima, assembly GCA_021605205.1. NCBI lineage: Eukaryota > Viridiplantae > Streptophyta > Magnoliopsida > Poales > Poaceae > Aegilops > Aegilops longissima. Next base: position 36,446,830 of record CM038682.1, on the reverse strand, counting down.
GAGAGAAAGTACTGGGATGAGTTTGCAAGTGACCCAAGGAACGTATGGTTTGCTTTAAGCGCGGATGGCATTAATCCTTTCGGGGAGCAGAGCAGCAATCACAGCACCTGGCCCGTGACTCTATGTATGTATAACCTTCCTCCTTGGATGTGCATGAAGCGGAAGTTCATTATGATGCCAGTTCTCATCCAAGGCCATAAGCAACCCGGCAATGACATTGATGTGTACCTAAGGCTATTAGTTGAAGAACTTTGACAGCTGTGGAATGGAAACGGTGTACGTACGTGGGATGAGCACAAACAGGAGGAATTTGACCTAAAGTCGTTGCTATTCGTGACTATCAACGATTGGCCCGCTCTCAGTAACCTTTCAGGACAGACAAACAAGGGATACCACGTATGCACGCACTGTTTAGATGACACTAAAAGTATATACCTGGGAAGCTGCAGGAAAATGTGTACCTGGGCCATCGTCGATTTCTTCCGACCAACCATCAATGTCGAAAGAAAGGCAAGCATTTCAAAGGCGAGGCAGATCACCGGAAGAAGCCCGCCATGCGTACCGGTGATCACGTACTTGCTATGGTCAATGATTTACACTAATCTTTGGAAAGGGTCCTGGCGGACTAGCTGTTCCGAATGACGCTGAGAAACACGCACCCATGTGGAAGAAGAAATCTATATTTTGGGACCTACCCTACTGGAAAGAACTAGAGGTCCGCTCTTCGATCGACGTGATGCACGTGACGAAGAACCTTTGTGTGAACCTGCTAGGCTTCTTGGGCGTGTATGGGAAGACAAAAGATACACCTGAGGCACGGGAGGACCTGCAATGTTTGCACGAAACAGACGGCATGCCTCCGAAGCAGTATGAAGGTCCTGCCAGCTACGCTCTTACGAAAGAAGAGAAGGAAATCTTCTTTGAATGCCTGCTCAGTATGAAGGTCCCGACTGGCTTCTCGTCGAATATAAAGGGAATAATAAATATGCCAGAGAAAAAGTTGCAGAACCTAAAGTCTCATGAATGCCACGTGATTATGACACAACTGCTTCCGGTTGCATTGATGGGGCTTCTATCGGAAAACGTCCGATTAGCCATTGTGAAGCTATGTGCATTCGTCAATGCAATATCTCAGAAGGTGATCGATCCAGAAATCGTACCAACATTTAGGAGTGATGTGGCGCAATGTCTTGTCAGTTTCGAGCCGGTGTTCCCACCATCCTTCTTCAATATCATGACGCACGTCCTAGTTCATCTAGTCGACGAGATTGTCATTCTGGGGCCCGTATTTCTACACAATATGTTCCCCTTTGAGAGGTTCATTGGAGTCCTAAAGAAATATGTCCGTAACCGCGCTAGGCCAAAAGGAAGCATCTCCATGAGCCATCAAACAGAGGATGTCATTGGGTTTTGTGTTGACTTCATTCCTGGCCTTAAGAAGATAGGTCTCCCTAAATCGCGGTATGAGGGGAGACTGACTGGAAAAGGCACGCTTGGAGGGGACTCAATAATATGCAGGGACGGATATTCTTGGTCTCAAGCACACTACATAGTTCTACAGAACTCTACCTTGGTGACCCCGTATGTCGATGAACACAAGAACAGTCTGCGCTCCAAACACCCGGAGCAGTGCCACGTCTGGATTACATGTGAACACATCAGGACTTTCAGCAGTTGGTTGGAAACACGTCTCAGAGGTGACAAGACTGTTTGTGATGAGCTGTACTTGTTGTCCAGGGGACCATCTTTGACTGTATTGACTTACAAAGGATACGAGATAAATGGGAATACATTTTACATGATTGAACAAGAGCAAAAGAGCACCAACCAAAACAGTAGTGTCCGCTTTGATGCAGCAACCGAGAGGGGAAAGGACACATATTATGGTTACATAGTGGACATATGGGAACTTGATGACGGACATGATTTTACGGTCCCTTTGTTTAAGTGCAAATGGGTCAATCTGTCAGGAGGCGGGGAACAAGTAGACCCACAGTACGGAATGACAACAGTGGATCTAAAAAATCTTGGGTACACTGACGAACCGTTCGTCCTAGCCAATGATGTGGCACAGGTTATCTACCAAACCGAGAAAAAGAAAAGATAACGAAGCGAATACATCATATGATGAGCCAAAGCGCCACATAGTTCTTTCAGGAAAAAGGGACATCGTGGGAGTGGAGGGCAAGATAGACATGTCTGAAGATTATGAAAAGTTTCATGAAATTCCTCCCTTCAAAGTCAAGGCTGACCCAAGCATCCTGATAAAGATGAAGATTATCCATGCTTACGGCGCACTAAGCAAATGACACAAGAGAAGAAAAAGTGAAGACTTTCTCCCGCAACTATTATGATGATACCATGCCAACTTTGTAACAGACGAGTATGATACCATTGTCCATTTTGTACATGCACATGCTATGTGGGTGAAATTATGATACCATGCCAACTTTCAACTTTTTCAGAGTTCATTTGAAATGCTTTAATTTAATGTCTTATGGTTCGGCCCTCGTAATACCATTAATCCCGGTTCGCTCCTTGTCAACTATGTTCTCACCAAGAACACTCAAGAGGGCAGCCACGTGGGCCATTGGTCCCGGTTCGTCTGGACCTTTTGGTCCCGGTTCCACGCACGCAGGACCTATGCGCCGCCTGCCCCATGACCATTAGTCCCGTTTGTGCCACAAACCGACTAAAGGGTTGGTCCTCGTTCGGTCGAGTTTAGTCCCACCTCGCCAACCAAGGGTGCTCACACCAGTTTATAAGCCCCTCCCTCTCTGCCTTGTTGAGCTCCTCTCAAAGTGAAAATAGATGCCCTTATACAGGGAATTTGACCTAAATTCATACTGAATTTCTCTGAAATTCATAGAAATTTATTATGAATTTAGGTTGAATTTTCTCTATAGGCGCATCTATGCTCATTTTTTTAGTAAAGTTAATCGCAAACTTGTGATTTACACAAATTTCAAAGAATTCAAATTTTATAATTTTGTGACCTAAAAGAAAAATATTTAAAATAAACTTTAATAAAATAAATAAAAATAGCAGCAATAAGTATTTTGTTGCAAGTAGAAACAAAAAAAATAAATAAAGCAACAAAGAAAACAAAAAACAAAAAATTCTAAAACTAATGGCACTAACAGAAAGTTTATAATTTTGCTGACCTAAAAGCAAAAAGAATTAAAAAATAAAGCAAAAAACAAAAGAAAATAAATAATGCAAAAAACAAAACAAAAAAACTGGAAAAAAAAACTTTGAATTTTAAACACAGTAATTTTAACTATTCAAATTTGAAAACTAATGGCACTAACAGAAAGTTTATAATTTTTGTGACCTAAAAGAAAAATAAATAAAAATAAACTTTAATAAAATAAATAAAAATAGCAACAATAAGTATTTTGTTGTAAGTAGAAACAAAATAAAATAAATAAAGCAACAAAGAAAACAAAAAAACAAAAAAGTGCCACCTACTGGGCCCCCACGGCCTGAATACGACTAGAAACCCAACCATGGGCCAGGATTCAGGCCCGCAGGAGGCCCAGGAGGCCCATAGGCACACAACGTACGGTTAGGCCCGAAAGCCTACAATTGAGAGGAGCTCGAGAGGGTGGGCGCAGCAGCACTTATAAACCACTCTCGAGCTCTCTCAGCTAGCGAGGTGGTACTAAACTTTTGACGCGGGGCAGCGCAAGGCTTTTGGTCCCAGTTGGTGCCACCAACTGGGACTAAACGGTGCATTGGTACCGGTTCGTGGCATCAACCGGGACCAATGCCTCCCTTTAGTCCCGGTTGATGCTACCAACCGGGACCAAAGGCCGCCGCTTCCCGCCCTTTGGGCTGCTGAAAAGAGTCCTTTGGTCCCGGTTGGTGGCATCAACCCGGACTAAAGGGTGTCATTGGTCCAGCTTGATGCCACGAACTGGGACCAAAGCCTTTTCTATATAACCAAACACTTAGGAAATTTCCCCCCACCCGCCATTCTTCTCTCGAACGCCGCCAGGCTGCTGCTCGGCGCTGCCCTGCCCGGCGTCGCCGTCCTTCCCGAGCCGCCCGAGGTCGCTGCCGCCGCTTCGCCGTTGCCCGTGCCCTCGCCCGACGCCGTCCGCCGCTCGCCGCCCTGCCCCGACGCGTCGCTGCCCGCCCGCCGTCGTCGTCGCCGTCGCCCTGCCCGCCCCTTTCTCGCCGCCGTCGCCCCCTGCCCGTCGCCGTCCTCGCCCGCCGAACACGCGCCCCTGCCCGTCGTCGTCCTCGCCGCCGAACCCGAACCCGCGCCCTGCCCCTCCTCACCTTGGTCCGGCTGGCGCCCCTCCCCTGTCCTTGTTTTTTTTCATATATTATATGCTTGTTTTTTTTCAGATTATATATATATGTATATATTGTTCGAAATATGCCCTAGAGGCAATAATAAAATGGTTATTATTATATTTCTTTGTTCATGATAATTGTCTATTGTTCATGCTATAATTGTGTTATCCGGAAATCATAATACATGTGTGAATACATAGACCACAACACGTCCCTAGTGAGCCTCTAGTTGACTAGCTCGTTGATCAATAGATAGTCATGGTTTCCTGACTATGGACATTAGATGTCATTGATAACGGGATCACATCATTAGGAGAATGATGTGATGGACAAGACCCAGTCCTAAGCATAGCACAAGATCGTGTAGTTCGTTTGCTAGAGCTTTTCCAAATGTCAAGTATCATTTCCTTAGACCATGAGATTGTGCAACTCCCGGATACCGTAGGAGTACTTTGGGTGTACCAAACGTCACAACGTAACTGGGTGACTATAAAGGTGCACTACGGGTATCTCCGAAAGTGTCTATTGGGTTGGCACGAATCGAGACTAGGATTTGTCACACCGTATGACGGAGAGATATCTCTGGGCCCACTCGGTAATGCATCATCATAATGAGCTCAATGTGACCAAGTGTCTGGTCACGTGATCATGCATTACGGTACGAGTAAAGTGACTTGCCGGTAACGAGATTAAACGAGGTATTGGGATACCGACGATCGAGTCTCGGGCATGTAACGTACGGATTGACAAAGGGAATTGTATACGGGATTGACTGAATCCTCGACATCTTGGTTCATTCGATGAGATCATCGAGGAGCATGTGGGAGCCAACATGGGTATCCAGATCCCGCAGTTGGTTATTGACCGGAGAGTCATCTCGGTCATGTCTGCATGTCTCCCGAACCCATAGGGTCTACACACTTAAGGTTCGGTGACGCTAGGGTTGTTGAGATATTAGTATGCGGTAACCCGAAAGTTGTTCGAACTCCTGGATGAGATCCCGGACGTCACGAGGAGTTCCGGAATGGTCCAGTTTCGGCCATGGGAAAGTTTCGGGGGTCACCGGTATTGTACCGGGACCACCGGAAGGGTCCCGGGGGTCCTCCGGGTGGGGCCACCTATCCCGGAGGGCCCCATGGGCTGAAGTGGGAGGGGAACCAGCCCCTGGTGGGCTGGTGCGCCCCCCTTGGGCCCCACCTGCGCCTAGGGTTGGAAACCCTAGGGGTGGGGGGCGCCGCACTTGGCTTAGGGGGCAATTCGCCCCCCTTGGCCGTCGCCCCCCCATCTAGATGGGATCTAGAGGGGCCGGCGCCCCCCTGGACCCCTATATAAAGAGTGGGGGAGGGAGGGCTGCGCACCCTAGCCCCTGGCGCCTCCCTCTCCCTCTCCAACACCTCCTCCTCCTCCGTAGAGCTTAGCGAAGCCCTGCCGAGATCCCCGCTGCATCCACCACCACGCCGTAGTGCTGCTGGATCTCCATCAACCTGTCCTTCCCCCTTGCTGGATCAAGAAGGAGGAGACGTCTTCCCAACCGTACGTGTGTTGAATGCGGAGGTGCCATCCGTTCGATGCTCGGTCATCGGTGATTTGGATCACGACGAGTACGACTCCATCAACCCCGTTCTCTTGAACGCTTCCACTCGCGATCTACAAGGGTATGTAGATGCACTCCTATCCCTCTCGTTGTTAGAACACTCCATAGATTGATCTTGGTGATGCGTAGAAATTTTTAATTTCTGCAACGATCCGCAACAGTGGCATCATGAGCTAGGTCTATGCGTAGTTTCTATGCACGAGTAGAACACAAACTTGTTGTGGGTGTAGATGTTGTCAATTTTCTTGCCGCTACTAGTCTTATCTTGCTTCGGCGGCATTGTGGGATGAAGCGGCCCGGACCGACCTTACACGTACACTTACGTGAGACAGGTTCCACCGACTGACATGCACTAGTTGCATAAGGTGGCTAGCGGGTGTCTGTCTCTCCCACTTTAGTTGGAGCGGATTCGATGAAAAGGGTCCTTATGAAGGGTAAATAGAAACTGGCATATCACATTGTGGTTTTACGTCGGTAAGAAACGTTCTTGCTAGAAACCTATAACAGCCACGTAAAAACATGCAACAACAATTAGAGGACGTTTATCTTGTTTTTGCAGCAAGCGATTTGTGATTTGATATGGCCAAAGGATGTGATGAATGATATATGTGATGTATGAGATGGTCATGTTCTTGTAATAGGAATCACGACTTGCATGTCGATGAGTATGACAACCGGCAGGAGCCATAGGAGTTGTCTTAATTTATTTATGACCTGCGTGTCAACATAAACGTCATGTAATTACTTTACTTTATTGCTAAACCGTTAGCCACAATAGTAGAAGTAATATTTGACGAGACAACTTCATGAAGACACGATGATGGAGATCATGATGATGGAGATCATGGTGTCATGCCGGTGACGAAGATGATCATGGCGCCCCGAAGATGGAGATCAAAGGAGCAATATGATATTGGCCATATCATGTCACTATTTGATTGCATGTGATGTTTATCATGTTTTACATCTTATTTGCTTAGAACGACGGTAGATTAAATAAGATGATCCCTCGAAATACTTTCAAGAAAGTGTTCCCCCTAACTGTTCACTGTTGCGAAGGTTCGTTGTTTCGAAGCACCACGTGATGATCGGGTGTGATAGATTCTAACGTTCGAATACAACGGGTGTAAGCCAGATTTACACACGCAATACACTTAGGTTGACTTGACGAGCGTACCATGTACAGACATGGCCTCGGAACACGGAAGACCGAAAGGTCGAGCATGAGTTGTATAGAAGATACGATCAACATGAAGATGTTCACCGACATTGACTAGTCCGTCTCACATGATGATCGGACACGGCCTAGTTGACTCCGATCATGTTTCACTTAGATGACTAGAGGGATGTCTATCTGAGTAGGAGTTCATTGAATAATTTGATTAGATGAACTTAATTATCATGAACTTAGTCTAAAATCTTTCCAATATGTCTTGTAGATCAAATGGCCCACGCTAATGTTGCCCTCAACTTCAATGCGTTCCTAGAGAAAACCAAGCTGAAAGATGATGGCAGCAACTATACGGACTGGGTCCGGAACCTGAGGATCATCCTCATAGCTGCCAAGAAAGATTATGTCCTAGAAGCACCGCTAGGTGAAGCACCCATCCCAGAGAACCAAGACGTTATGAACGCTTGGCAGTCTCGTCTTGATGATGACTCCCTCGCTCAGGCGGCATGCTTTATAGCTTAGAACCGGGCTCCAAAAGCGTTTTGAGCAACACGGAGCATATGAGATGTTCGACGAGCTGAAAATGGTTTTCCAAGCTCATGCCCGGGTCGAGAGATATGAAGTCTCCGACAAGTTCTTAAGTTGTAAGATGGAGGAAAATAGTTCTGTCAGTGAGCACATACTCAAAATGTCTAGGTTGCACAACCGCTTGACTCAGCTGGGAGTTAATCTCCCGGATGACGCGGTTATTGACAGAATCCTTCAGTCGCTTCCACCGAGCTACAAGAGCTTTGTGATGAACTTCAATATGCAGGGGATGGAAAAGACCATTCCTGAGGTATATTCAATGCTGAAATCAGCGGAGGTGGAGATCAAAAAGGAACATCAAGTGTTGATGGTGAATAAAACCACCAAGTTTAAGAAAGGCAAGGGTAAGAAAAACTTCAAGAAGGACGGCAAGGGAGTTTCCGCGCCCGGTAAGCCAGTTGCCGGGAAGAAGCCAAAGAATAGACCCAAGCCTGAGACTGAGTGCTTTTATTGCAAGGGAAGTGGTCACTGGAAGCGGAATTGCCCCAAATACTTAGCGGATGAGAAGGCCGGCAACACCAAAGGTATATGTGATATACATGTTATTGATGTGTACCTTACCAGCACTCGTAGTAGCTCCTGGGTATTTGATACCGGTGCGGTTGCTCATATTTGTAACTCAAAGCAGGAGCTGCAGAATAAACGGAGACTGGCGAAGGACGAGGTGACGATGCGCGTCGGGAATGGTTCCAAGGTCGATGTGATCGCCGTCGGCACGCTAGCTCTACATTTACCTACGGGATTAGTTTTAAACCTCAATAATTGTTATTTAGTGCCAGCTTTGAGCATGAACATTGTATCAGGATCTCGTTTAATTCGAGATGGCTACTCATTTAAATCCGAGAATAATAGTTGTTCTATTTATATGAGAGATATGTTTTATGGTCATGCCCCACTGGTGAATGGTTTATTCTTAATGAATTTCGAACGTAATGTTACACATATTCATAGTGTGAATACCAAAAGATGTAAGGTTGATAATGATAGTCCCACATACTTGTGGCGGTTCCGCCTTGGTCACATAGGTGTCAAACGCATGAAGAAGCTCCATGTAGATGGACTTTTGGAGTCTCTTGATTACGAATCATTTGACACGTGCGAACCATGCCTCATGGGTAAGATGACCAAGACTCCGTTCTCCGGAACAATGGAGCGAGCAACCAACTTATTGGAAATCATACATCCGACGTAAAGCGGTCCAATGAGTGTTGAGGCTCGCGGTGGCTATCGTTATGTTCTCACTCTCACTGATGACTTAAGTAGATATGGGTATGTCTACCTAATGAAACACAAGTCTGAGACCTTTGAAAAGTTCAAGGAATTTCAGAGTGAGGTTGAGAATCAACGTGACAAGAAAATAAAGTTCTTACGATCAGATCGTGGAGGGGAATATTTGAGTCACGAATTTGGCACACACTTAAGGAAATGTGGAATAGTTTCACAACTCACGCCGCCTGGAACACCTCAACGAAATGGTGTGTCCGAACGTCGTAATCACACTCTATTGGATATGGTGCGATCTATGATGTCTCTTACCGATCTACCACTCTCATTTTGGGGCTATGCTTTAGAGACTGCCGCATTCACTTTAAATAGGGCTCCGTCGAAATCCGTTGAGACGACACCGTATGAATTATGGTTTGGGAAGAAACCTAAGCTGTCGTTTCTAAAAGTTTGGGGATGCGATGCTTATGTCAAGAAACTTCAACCTGAAAAGCTCGAACCCAACTCGGAAAAATGCGTCTTCATAGGATACCCTAAGGAAACCATTGGGTATACCTTCTACCTCAGATCCGAAGGCAAGATCTTTGTTTCCAAGAACGGGTCCTTTCTGGAGAAAGAGTTTCTCTCGAAAGAAGTAAGTGGGAGGAAAGTAGAGCTTGATGAAGTACTACCTCTTGAAATGGAAAGCAGCTCAGCTCAGGAAGATGTTCCTGTGGTGCCTGCACCGACTAGAGAGGAAGTTAATGCTGATGATCAAGGTACTTCGGATCAATCTCCAACTGAACTTCGTAGGTCCACAAGGACACGTTCCGCACCGGAGTGGTACGGCAACCCCGTCCTGGAAATCATGTTGTTAGACAACGGTGAACCTTCAAGCTATGAAGAAGCGATGGCGGGCCCAGATTCCGACAAATGGCTAGAAGCCATGAAATCCGAGATAGGATCCATGTATGAAAACGAAGTATGGACTTTGACTGACTTGCCCGATGATCGGCGAGCCATAGAAAATAAATGGATCTTTAAGAAGAAGACAGACGCGGATGGTAATGTGACCATCTATAAGGCTCGACTTGTCGCTAAGGGTTATCGACAAGTTCAAGGGGTTGACTACGATGAGACTTTCTCTCCCGTAGCGAAGCTGAAGTCCGTCCGAATCAGTTAGCAATTGCCGCATACTATGATTATGAGATATGGCAAATGGACGTAAAAACGGCATTCCTTAACGACTTTCTTAAGGAAGAATTGTATATGATGCAGCCGGAAGGTTTTGTCGATCCTAAGAATGCTAACAAGGTATGCAAGCTCCAATGCTCAATCTATGGGCTGGTGCAAGCATCTCGGAGTTGGAACATTCGCTTTGATGAGATGATCAAAGCGTTTGGGTTCACACAGACTTATGGAGAAGCCTGTGTTTACAAGAAAGTGAGTGGGAGCTCTGTAGCATTTCGCATATTATATGTGGATGACATACTATTAAAGGGAAATGATGTAGAATTCTTGGAAAGCATAAAGGCCTACTTGAACAAGTGTTTTTCAATGAAGGACCTTGGAGAAGCTACTTATATATTAGGCATCAAGATCTATAGAGATAGATCGACACGCCTCATAGGTCTTTCACAAAGTACGTACCTTGACAAGATATTGAAGAAGTTCAATATGGATCAGTCCAAGAAAGGGTTCTTGCCTGTATTGCAAGGTGTGAGATTGAGCTCGGCTCAATGCCCGACCACGGCAGAAGATATAGAAGAGATGAGTGTCATCCCCTATGCCTCAGCCATAGGGTCTATTATGTATGCCATGCTGTGTACCAGACCTGATATATACCTTGCCATAAGTTTGGTAGGAAGGTACCAAAGTAATCCCGGCAAAGAACACTGGACAGCGGTCAAGAATATCCTGAAGTACCTGAAGAGGACTAAGGATATGTTTCTCGTTTATGGAGGTGACGAAGAGCTCGTCGTAAAGGGTTACGTCGACGCTAGCTTCGACACAGATCTGGATGACTCTAAGTCACAAACCGGATACGTGTATATTTTGAATGGTGGGGCAGTAAGCTGGTGCAGTTGCAAGCAAAGCGTTGTGGCGGGATCTACATGTAAGCGGAGTACATGGCAGCCTCGGAGGCAGCACAAGAAGAAATCTGGGTGAAGGAGTTCATTACAGACCTAGGAGTTATTCCCAATGCGTTGGGCCCGATGACTCTCTTCTGTTGCAACACTGGAGCTATTGCCCTTGCCAAGGAGCCCAGGTTTCACAGGAAGACCAGGCATATCAAGCGTCGCTTCAACTCCATTCGTGAAAGTGTTGAAAATGGAGACATAGATATTTGTAAAGTACATACGGACCTGAATGTAGCAGATCCGTTGACTAAACCTCTCCCTAGAGCAAAACATGACCAACACCAGAACTCTATGGGTGTTCGATTCATCACAATGTAACTAGATTATTGACTCTAATGCAAGTGGGATACTGTTGGAAATATGCCCTAGAGGCAATAATAAAATGGTTATTATTATATTTTTTTGTTCATGATAATTGTCTATTGTTCATGCTATAATTGTGTTATCCGGAAATCATAATACATGTGTGAATACATAGACCACAACACGTCCCTAGTGAGCCTCTAGTTGACTAGCTCGTTGATCAACAGATAGTCATGGTTTCCTGACTATGGACATTAGATGTCATTGATAACGGGATCACATCATTAGGAGAATGATGTGATGGACAAGACCCAATCCTAAGCATAGCACAAGATCGTGTAGTTCGTTTGCTAGAGCTTTTCCAAATGTCAAGTATCATTTCCTTAGACCATGAGATTGTGCAACTCCCGGATACCGAAGGAGTGCTTTGGGTGTACCAAACGTCACAATGTAACTGGGTGACTATAAAGGTGCACTACGGGTATCTCTGAAAGTGTCCGTTGGGTTGGCACGAATCGAGACTGGGATTTGTCACTCCGTATGACGGAGAGGTATCTCCGGGCCCACTCTGTAATGCATCATCATAATGAGCTCAATGTGACCAAGTGTCATGCATTACGGTACGAGTAAAGTGACTTGCCGATAATGAGATTAAACGAGGTATTGGGATACCGACGATCGAGTCTCGGGCAAGTAACGTACCGATTGACAAAGGGAATTGTATACGGGAGTGACTGAATCCTCGACATCGTGGTTCATCCGATGAGATCATTGAGGAGCATGTGGGAGCCAACATGGGTATCCAGATCCCGCTGTTGGTTATTGACCGGAGAGTCGTCTTGGTCATGTCTGCATGTCTCCCGAACCCGTAGGGTCTACACACTTAAGGTTCGGTGACGCTAGGGTTGTTGAGGTATTAGTATGCGGTAACCCGAAAGTTGTTCGGAGTCCCGGATGAGATCCCGGACGTCACGAGGAGTTCCGGAATGGTCCGGAGGATAAGAATTATATATAGGAAGTCCATTTTCGGCCATCGGGAAAGTTTCGGGGGTCACCGGTATTGTACCGAGACCACCGGAAGGGTCCCGGGGGTCCTCCGTGTGGGGCCACCTATCCCGGAGGGCCCCATGGGCTGAAGTGGGAGGGGAACCAGCCCCTGGTGGGCTGGTGCGCCCCCCTTGGGCCGCACCTGCGCCTAGGGTTGGAAACCCTAGGGATGGGGGCGCCCCACTTGGCTTGGGGGGCAAGCCACCCCCCTTGGCCGCCCCCCCCCCCCATCTAGATGGGATCTGGAGGGGCCGGCGCCCCCCTGGACCCCTATATAAAGAGGGGGGAGGGAGGGCTGTGCACCCTAGCCCTTGGCGCCTCCCTCTCCCTCTCCAACACCTCTTCCTCCTCCTTAGAGCTTGGCAAAGCCCTGCCGAGATCCCCGCTGCATCCACCACCACGCCGTCGTGCTGCTGGATCTCCATCAACCTCTCCTTCCCCCTTGCTGGATCAAGAAGGAGGAGACGTATTCCCAACCGTACGTTTGTTGAACGCGGAGGTGCCGTCTGCTCGGCGCCGGTCATCGGTGATTTGGATCACGGCAAGTACGACTCCATCAACCCCGTTCTCTTGAACGCTTCCGCTCGCGATCTACAAGGGTATGTAGATGCACTCCTATCCCTCTCGTTGCTAGAACACTCCATAGATTGATCTAGGTGATGCATAGAAAATTTTAATTTCTGCAACGATCCGCAACATATATGTGAGTATATGTATTGTGTATATATGATATACGCCTTCTTTTCAGATTTTTGTTCAAATATATGATGATTTGTATTTTGCTTTTTATAATAATGTATATATGTTTGTATGTTCCTGTGTATATATGTTCATATATGCAATTAGATTTATATATTTAGAAAAGGATTATCTATATATGTTCTTTGATTTAGTACATTTTAGGTTAGTTTCACTTATAGAAAAGTTTTGTATATTTAGGAGAGGAAAAAGGAAAATAAGAAGAGGAAATATGAGAGGAGAGGAAGAAAAGGAAGAGGAGAAGAAGAGGAGAGGAAGAAAAGGAAGAGGAGAAGAAGAAAGGAATAGAGGACAAGAAGAAAAAATAGAAAAATATCTATTTTTTCTTCTTCTCCTCTTTTTTTTCTTCCATTTTTTCTTCGATCTTCTCCTCTATTCCTTTCTTCTTCTCCTCTTTTTATTTCTTCTCCGTTTTCTTATGTTTTATCGGGTCTGTCGTCGTCGATATACCCCTCCTAATAACTTCAACACGAGGGGGGTCGATATACCCCCTCCCCGATAATATTATTTTACCATGTACGTATGTCGTCGTTGTCGATATTACCCCCTCCCGGATAACTTCGACATGAGGTGCGGTCGATATATATACCCCCTCTTGACTGTGATAACTTATACCACGGGAGCATCCCCCAACCCTCTCGCTCGACCAAATCTCTCGAGGACACCCAAACCCTAGAAAAAAACGATGTCGGTCTCCTACCCCCTCCCGCCGCGCCCCTACCCGACAAACTCTCGAGGCCACTCCAAACCCTTGAAGCGTTGTCGAGGCCACCGCAAATCCTAGAGAAGCAGCATCGAGGCCACTAATTAATATGATTCCTTACTATGATTAGCTAGCTAGTTCTACGTTTGCCACTAATATATCCATCTGTCATGTTTGAGTAATAATTGCCATGTTGTAAATATTTGTAGAAACTATGGACACCCCCCGAGACGAAGCAACAGAAGCGGTGTTGGGGGACATAATCGCACAAGGAAGTGATGCCGTCTTCTCGTTTCTCAACGACACCGATGGTCTGGAAGGACAGGGTGAAGAAGCAGGCTATGATTATTATGGCTCCTTTGACCCAATGCCGGTGCAAGAAGGAGACCGTGAGGATGGCTCTGGTGACCCAATGACGGTGCAAGAAGGAGACCGTGATGACGGCTCCGGTGACCGAACCGAGTCTGGCCAGGTATATATATTAGTTAAGCTTGTGCTGACTAGCTAATTGATGCATTCATTGTTTTGGTATATGTACACATATTAATTAACTCTCGTCTTTCTTCTTTTTTCTAGCCCTCCGGATCGAGCACAACTTCGGTAAGGAGACGAGGCCCGAAGAAAAAGTCGAGCTCGGATGAAAGGTTTGAGATCACAGCAATCGCGAGCGACGGCGAACCGATTGAACCCATCCGGACAAAGAATGCATTTGCTGCTCAGTGCGGGGTTCTTGTTAGGGACAAGATCCCGATCAGCATCCACCAATGGTATAAGCCTAAGAACGAAGACCCTGAGGTGTCTTATGTCAATGATATGCAGAAAGATGATGTTTGGACTGAGCTGAAGGCAAATTTCACCCTACCGCCAGAGGAGGATCCGGAGAAGCCAGTTATATGCAGAAGATGGCAGGCCTATTCAGGAGGTGGAGGAAAGAGCTAAAAAAGTTTGTCGACAAAGAAGAGACACCAGAATTCATCGGCAAATATGAGAAGATCAGAGATCACTGGCCCGCATTTGTGGCCCACAAGACATCGGAAAAGAGTAAGAAGATGTCTGCGACAAACAAGCAAAATGCTGCGAAGAAGAAAGTTTCACCATCGCATGGGGTCAGGTGGCTACCCCAAAGCCCGGCCTAAGTGGGCCTAGGCTGAGAATGATCTGCTTGATAAAGGGATCGAACCAGAGACAATGAACTGGCCGCACCGCTGCGGACTTGGCTCTTCGGGCTGGCGGAAGCTTGGACCTCAGATCGGGAAGTGCCGTTGGACGGACGAGCAACTGAAAATACCAGTCAAGAGGCTTCGGCACTATATCGATGCAGCGCACCAAGGGACGTTCGTTCCAGATAGAGAGAATGACGAGCTCAAAATGACCCTCGGGAATCCTGAGCACCCTGGATGGACACGAGGCACGCCAGGCTCCGTTCTGTGGAAGCTTGGTTTTCCGGATGCAGGCGGTTACAAATGCCAGGAGAGGAGGAAGAAAGTGCAGCAGACCGAACTACAGGCGCTGCATGCAATGGTACAAGCGATAGAGGAACGAGGAGCAAATCGCAGCAAACGAACTGCCGAAGCTTCCCCCGAAGCTACCCCGCCATCTCAGCGGAGAAGCAGCGTGGCTTCCACCGAGCTGCTTCAGCCGGAGCATGTCTTGACGGCTCCTGCTAGCTACCCCGTGGATTTTATCACGGAGTCTCAAAATTGCCACCTTATGATGCAATGGCAGAACTTAAAAGTCAAGGCGATCGTCGGTTGAAGTTCGACCTTCTCAACCCGGCGCAACTTTTCACTGTCGTCCGATTCCAGAAGGATATGTTAGGGTGACGGTGGACGAAATAAAGGAGGGATTTGAGGACCTCCGGCTTGACCACCCTACCTGTGAAGGGGAGACTCGGCTGGGTTCTGCTCTGAAGACTCCATGCCTATGCCGGAAGGAGTTCATCAACCTTCCGAACTGGACGCCTCCGCCTCCTCCTCCTCCTCCGGCGAGTCAGGGCACTCCGCCTCCTCCACCGCCTCCTCCTTCGGCGAGTGACAATCAGGGCACTCAGCCTCCTTCTCTGGTGCATGGCGGCACTCCGCCTCCTTCTCCGCCTGCACCGGCGTGCCCGAGCAGCCAGCAGCCTCCTCCTTCTCCGCCTCGCCAGCAAGGGCGGAAGAGACCCGCCGCCGCCCCAGCTACTCCAGCGCGTCGTACTCCTTCTCGTCCGCCTCGTAAGCAAGCAAGAAAGAAGACAGCCGCAACCGCTCCGTCTGCTCCGGCGTCTAGCAGTACAGCCAGAGGCGGGAGGCAATACAGATATGGTCCACCTCTCAAGCCTCTAGAGAAGTTACCGTGCAAGATGACCGAGGAGGAAAACGTGAAGATCGTGCGGACCGAAGTGAAGGACTTCTTTGAAGGGTTGAAAGCAGCGAGACATCCACATCCGGAGGAGAAGGTAGATCCGGTGAAAGAAAAGCGCACTATCGATGCCCTGAGGAAACCACCAAAGTCTCCGCCGAAAACCAACTATGAGCGCATTACTGAAAAGGCATATCTCGAAGCGGAGCGGTCGGGAAGTATTGTCAGACATCAAAGGTTAAAGAACGAGCAGCTGGGAAAAAAATGCCCAGCTCGGCGAACAAGCAAAGCAATCGTGCCCCCCGCTCAATGTGTCTAGCGACATCGTCGCTAATGCTCCGGGGACGGTGCCCGGTTTTAGCAATCTTCGAGATTACCTGCCTGACGATGTACATTTTGATTTCATGGAGGTTGACGAACACAGATACGAGTACGGGAAGCCTCTCGTCAAAGATGAAAAATCTCTAACAACGATGATGCGAAGATTCCATAATTGGTACATGAAAACCTGCAGAGAGTCTGGGGGGACGAATACTTTGTATCTGAGAATTAAAGAGGAGCACGACCTCGTTGGAAATGATCTGTTGACTGTTCCATTTGAGGAGTTCTTCGAGTTCTTCAATCAAAAGGCCCTTGATAAATTAACGGTCTTTTGCTACTGTCTCTAAGTACTATTTCTGTCATTAAGTCTCTATATATAGCTCAGCTCTTTTATTGCATGTATTTATAATTAATTATCCTCACTATATTATGCAGATTGAAGATCGTCGAGTGAAGAAAACAAGAAATGTATGATATTGGGTTCATTAACACAAATATCTTAGATGAAATTCAGGTTAAAAAGCACGTCGAAGAGGCCGAGGCCAACTTGCTACAATCGTTGATCAAAAATCAAAACAAAGATACCATACTCTTTCCTTACAACAAGTGAGTGTTACTGTCGTGTGCATATTCGGTTTCCCTTATTACTCGAGCAAGGTTATAGTAATGTAATTGATGAGTTATGCATGCGTACGCAGCTTCCACTATGTTCTTCTGGAGATTAAGGTTGAGCGGGGACTAGTAACTGTCTTAGACTCGAGAAGAAAAGATTCCGAAACCTATGCGGACATGACTAAATTGCTCAACAAGTAAGTTCAATCGATCATTATCGCACCATATCGGCAACATTTTGTTCATTTCCTGATATCTCAAGTAATAATAATTATTTTCTTTGTCTTGCAGGGTTTGGAAACAGTTCACCGCAGAAGCTCCGGGACTGCCGAAGGAGCTGCGATATACATACCCGAAAGTAAGTACTACTAGCTAGCTAGTTGCGCGCATCTGCCGTTGATTCTATAGCTATACTTTCATCAATACCATTTATAATGCTTCATTATCAGTTTGATTGACCTCTATTTCTCGTAAAGTGCTTGTGGCAGGAACAAGGGAATAATTACTGTGGATACTACGTAAAGCGAGTTCATCTACAATGCGACTTTGAAAAATAAGCGGGGCTACTCTAAAAGACAATATGAAGTGCGTAAGCAATAATATTCACAATTTCATTTTATTACACAATCATTTCTGTTGAGTTTCATTCATATATATGTATTAACCCCCTTCTTCAAATTAGACGTGGCAGATGCGGAATGAACTCCTACCACAAGATCGCATTAAAGCAATTCAAGAGGAATTGGCGGGATTCTTTCTTGACCATGTCATCAATAAAGCCAGAGAATACCATGTGGAAGTTGATTTCAAATGCTAGGGGATTGTAAGAGATCTTACATATTGTATATGTATGTAGCCAGTAGCGTCGGATAGATAATACGAAAACTTGTTGTTCGACCAATCTCTCGGAGAAGGAGAGATCGATCGATCACTTCTCTCGGTATGCATGACGAACTTCTGTACTGAATGGTTTCCTTCATTTTCATACTAGCCAGCGTGTCGAGGGCCTCTCTATGTATAGTACGTAACGTCGACCAAGCACGGACATAAGAGAGGACACTTCTCTCTATTAATTAGCTAGCTAACACAATATATGAAACACCTAAATTAACCCCCCAAAACCCCCAACCCGTTATTCAATACGCCGACGACAAGTTGATAGTCCTACCTGCATGCATCCGTCAAGCTTCTTTGGTCAAGGAGATCCTATCGGATTACGCCACCTCTATTGGTTTGAAAATCAATTTTCACAAATCCTCATTGATTCCGATAAACCTTGACCCCTCCTCTGCGGATGTTCTTGCAAGGGTTTTTGGCTGTAATGTTGGCACGCTGCCTTTCACCTATCTTGGCCTGCCTCTGGGTACCACTCGGCCTACAGTCCAGGACCTCATGCCTCATGTTTGCCGATTGGAAAGGCGTCTAACGTCAACCATTGCTATGATGTCTTATGGTGGCAGATTATCCTGGCTGAATGCTTCAGTCACGTATCTTCTTATTTTTGCCATGTGTACACTCAAATTTCCGCCCAAGCTTCTTGAAATCCTTGACAAAATCAGAAGACGTTGTCTCTAGACTAAGAAAACCGAACAAGGTGACAGATGCTCCTCTTTGGCGGCTTGGGACATGGTCTGTCGTCCTAAAGATAAAGGTGGGCTAGGAGTGATCAATCTCAAAATCCATAATGAAGCCCTGCTCTTAAAATTCCTCCATAAATTCTACAATAAAATGGATGTGCCCTGGGTCCACCTGCTATGGGACAACCTCTACGTCGACAAAATACCACATGCAGTGGACCCGGCCGGCACTTTCTGGTGGCGCGATATCCTAAAACTGACACCAACCTTCAGGGGCGTATCTCGTGTGCAGTTGGTAGACGGAAGCACCACCTTGCTTTGGAAAGATCTTTGGGCGCGTGATGTGCTGCAGGACTCCCACCCACGTGCCTTCTCTTTTGCGCTGCATGAAGATATTTCAGTTGCTGACTTCTGGGCCTCCACTGATCTGCATGAAACCTTTCATCTCCCTGTGTCTCCAACCGCGCTGGACGAAATTCGGGACATGCAACTAACGTTGACCAAGATTTGTCCCTCCACGTCAAATACTGATGTTTGGTACTACGTGTGGGGCGCGGCCGGGTTTCGACCTAAGGACTACTATTCCTTCTTCTTTAGAGATGCTCAAGCCGATCCAATGTTCAAGCACCTATGGAAATCTAAATGTACAATGAAGTTAAAGGCGTTTGGATGGCCGCTCTTCCTGGACAGACTCAACACACGAAATATGTTGAAACGGAGGCACTACAACATTGGTAATGATTTTGATTGCCTTCTTTGTGGACTGCCAATTGAAGAAACGGTGGACCACATGATCTTCACTTGTGATTTTAGCAAGATCTGCTGGACCAAACTTGGCATTAATTGGCCCCCTTTTGATAACCGTCTCACTGCCATCAGATTAAACAGAGACTCGTGGCCTCACCCTTTCTTCATGGAAGTTTTTCTCACTGCCGCGTGGAGCATATGAAAGGAGAGGAATAACAAGCACTTCCGTGGAGTTGACCCTGCTGTTGGGTCCTGGCTGTCACGCTTCAAAACCGACCTGGGACAGCTCCAATATAAAATCAAGGAGGCCCATCGTGGCTCATTTGTAAACCTCTGTAATACTCTAGGTTGATCCTTGTTGAATTTTTTCTCTTTGGATTCCTCCTGTGGAGGGCTGGTAGTTTGCCTCTTCCCTATACCATGGGGAGGGGGTGATAGTTGGTACGTGGAGTTTGGCGTTGTATATGTCTATGTAAACACCCCATTTATATAGATATATATAAATCACAGTGGGAGTGCTCTCCCACTGTCAATTATTTCAAAAATAAACCCCCAACCCCCCCCCCCCCCTTTCAAAGAAAAAACAAAAACCCCAGCCCCTGAAATGCTGACGCGTGGATGCCTTTTGGTCCCGGTTGGTGCCACCAACCGGGACCAAAGGCCCTCCTGCCTAGGCTCGGCGCACCGGCCACATGGAGGCCCATATGTCCTGGTTCGTGTTTGAACCGGGACTAAAGTTCTAGGGCATTAGTAACGACCCTTTAGTCCCGGTTCAAGAACCGGGACAAAAGGCCCTTACCAACCAGGACGATAGGGGGTTTTTCTACTAGTGGGGAGCAAACTGAACAAAATAACTACCATGTGAGGCATAATCCAATTTAAAATTAAAATCATGATGACAAGTTTCATGGTTATAATTATTCTTTATAGCATACGTGTCATCACAATAATCATCATAAATAGGAGGCATGCTTTCATCATAATAAATTTGCTCATCAAAACTTGGGGGGCTAAACATATTATCTTCATCAAACATAGCATCCCCAAGCTTGTGGCTTTGCATATCATTAGCATCATGGGTATTCAAAGAATTCATACTAACAACATTGCAATCTTTCTCATCATCCACATATTTTATGCCAAGCATTCTATGTAATTCTTCTTCTAGCACTTGAGCACAATTTTCCTTCCCATCATTTTCACGAAAGACATTAAAAAGATGAAGCATATGAGGCAACCTTAATTCCATTTTTTTGTAGTTTTATTTTATAAACTAAACTAGTGATAAAACAAGAAACTAAAAGATTCGATTGCAAGATCTAAAGATATACCTTCAAGCACTCACCTCCCCGGCAACGACGCCAGAAAAGAGCTTGATGTCTAATACACAACCTTCTTCTTGTAGACATTGTTGGGCCTTCAAGTGCAGAGGTTTGTAGGACAGTAGCAAATTTCCCTCAAGTGGATGACCTAAGGTTTATCAATCCGTGGGAGGCGTAGGATGGAGATGGTCTCTCTCAAACAACCCTGCAACCAAATAACAAAGAGTCTCTTGTGTCCCCAACACACCCAATACAATGGTAAATTGTATAGGTGCACTAGTTCGGCGAAGAGATGGTGATACAAGTGCAATATGGATGGTAGATCAAGGTTTTTGTAATCTGAAATTATAAAAACAGCAAGGTAACAAGCGATAAAAGTGAGCGTAAACGGTATTGCAATGCTAGGAAACAAGGCCTAGGGTTCATACTTTCACTAGTGCAAGTTCTCTCAACAATAATAACATAATTGGATCATATAACTATCCCTCAACATGCAACAAAGAGTCACTCCAAGCAAAAGGTATACAAATGGGTTTTGACCTTGACACATTAATTGCTCGTATTGATGGGCTGGAGAGCTTATCCTTGCCTTTCACGGATTCCGAGGTGGATACGGTGATTAAGAACATGCCTTCTGACCGGGCTCCGGGCCCCGATGGGTTTACGGGTCTTTTCCTCAAGAAATGTTGGAATATTTTGAAGCCAGATTTTATGAAGCTGGTCAGGGAGTTTTATGAGGGAAAGTGCAACCTAGAGTGTCTGAATACATCTCTCATTACACTCATTCCAAAAAAGTTGAGCCCGGAATATATTGGTGATTTTAGACCCATATCGTTGACAAGCACTTGTCTCAAGTTTTTAACTAAACTTTTGGCAAATCGTTTACAGAGTGCGATTCTAAAATGTATTCATCGCAATCAATATGGGTTTCTTCGATGTAGATCCATTCAAGATTTCCTTGCATGGTGTTTTGAATATATACATCAGTGTAAGGCATCCAAAAGACCTATAATCCTTCTCAAATTGGATTTCACGAAGTCGTTTGATACCATCGAGCATGATCTGATTCTCAGGATTCTGAAATGCAAGGGTTTTGATGATCGTTGGACAGGTTGGATCGATAACATCTTGTCCTCTGGTTCCTCTTCGATCCTCTTAAATGGTGTGCCTGGTAATCACTTTGTCTGCCGTTCGGGTGTGCGACAAGGAGACCCATTATCCCCTTTGTTATTTGTGATTGTGGTGGATTTATTGCAGTCCGTGGTTAATGAGATGTGTGCAAGGAACATTCTCACACTGCCCATACCAACCTCTTCACGGGATTATCCGATTGTTC
Source organism: Aegilops longissima (assembly GCA_021605205.1). Lineage (NCBI taxonomy): Eukaryota > Viridiplantae > Streptophyta > Magnoliopsida > Poales > Poaceae > Aegilops > Aegilops longissima. The sequence goes on along the minus strand of CM038682.1, from coordinate 36,424,761 downwards.
AATACGCTGATGACACATTAATTGTCCTTCCTGCAGTGGCCGACCAGCTCATCGCTTTCAAGGAGATGCTTGAGACCTTTGCTAAGTCAATGGGTTTGCGGGTTAATTTTAGTAAATCATCATTGATTCCAATGAATATGTCTGATGAGGAGGGTCAACGTGTGGCGGCTTTGCTTGGATGTGATGTTGGCTCCATGCCATTTACTTACCTGGGATTGCCAATGGGTACTACTCGGCCCACAATCTATGACTTGCTCCCCTTAGTGGACTGCATAGAGAGAAGTTTGTCTGCCTCATCCTGTCTGTTGAATCAGGGTAGCCGGCTGCAGCTCTTGAAATCGGTTTTATGTTCCATGCCAATATACTTCTTGTGTACCATTTCATTACCTCAAGGAATTTTGAAGCAGATAGAACGTATCATGCGGCAATGTTTGTGGCGAGGCAACTCTGACACACCAAGACAATCATTGGCAGCTTGGGAGTTAGTATGTCGGCCCAAGAACCAGGGAGGACTTGGGGTTCTAGACCTTGGCAAACAAAATGATGCCTTGTTGATCAAGCATCTCTTCAAATTTTATAACAAGTTGGATGTGCCTTGGGTTTCACTTATCTGGGACACATATTATGCTGCTGCTCCGCCCCAAGTAACGCAAAGTTGTGGTTCTTTTTGGTGGCGTGATGTGATGAAGCTCTATGACAAATTTTGTAAGTTGGTCGTCCCTCATGTGCGCACCGGGGACTCGGTGGTTTTCTGGCTGGATCGGTGGCAACTTAATAACGAGGTGGTTATCATGCAACAGCGCTTTCCGAGGCTTCATTCTTTTGTCATTGATGACACGCTACCATTAAGAATGTGATGGAGCTGCCTGTCCCGACCGACAATTTTCACCGCCTTTATCAGTTGAAGCTTTTGAGGAATTCAATCAACTTCAGGCTATAATGCCTCTGATAAACTTGCATGAGGGAGTTAGTGATGTCTAGAAATGGCCTTCAAAGACTGGGGATTATCAATCCAGGATCTACTATTTGTCTTGTTTTTCCAAGTCGTGGCTGACCCTCTTTTCGTGGATCTCGAAATGTGCTTGCACTCTCAAGCTCAAGGTGTTTGGCTGGCTCCTTTTGATGGACCGTCTGAACTCTAGGGATATGATGCAGAGACGACATTGGATTATCCAGGATGATACTTGTGCCATTTGCTTCTCAGGTTTGCATGAAGATAGAGCTCATCTCTTCTTTGCTTGCAACTTTAGCCAACGTGTCTGGAATTATTTGGGCATTTCATGGATTGTGCGGCCAGGAGGGAATTTGGTCAACCGTTTTTCACTGAGGTAGTCTTTACGGCTACCTGGAATATTTGGACCCAAAGGAATGGAAGGATCTTCAGAAATGAGTTGCCCACTTTCAGAGCTTGGAGGAGGAATTTTATTCATGATATTTCTCTTTTAGCTCATAGAATCAAGTGTAAATATAGAGATAGACTAATTGATTGGATAGCTTCATACACTAATCACTCCCTGTAAGTAGTCTTTCTTCCTTTTGTTTCTCTTTGTAATTTTGTACTGAACCCATATTGTTTTAATAAAGGACTGTGAGGCTGTTGCCTTGCAGTACATAGTCAAAAAAAAAAACAAAGAGTCACTCCAAAGTCACTAATAGTGGAGAACAAACGAAGAGATTATTGTAGGGTACGAAACCACCTCAAAGTTATCCTTTCTGATCGATCTATTCAAGAGTCCGTAGTAAAATAACACGAAGCTATTCTTTCTGTTCGATCTATCATAGAGTTCGTACTAGAATAACACCTTAAGACGCAAATCAATCAAAACCCTAATGTCACCTAGATACTCCAATGTCACCTCAAGTATCCGTGGGCATGATTATACGACATGCGTCACATAATCTCAGATTCATCTATTCAACCAACACAGAGTACTTCAAAGAGTGCCCCAAAGTTTCTACCGAAGAGTTAAGACGAAAACATGTGCCAACCCCTATGCATAATTTCACAAGGTCACTGAACCCGCAAGTTGACCACCAAAACATACATCAAGTAGATCACGTGAATATCCCATTGTCACCACATATAAGCACGGCAAGACATACATCAAGTGTTCTCAAATCCTTAAAGACTCAATCCGTTAAGATAACTTCAAAGGGAAAACTCAATCCATTACAAGAGAGTAGAGGGGGAGAAACATCATAAGATCCAACTATAATAACAAAGCTCGCGATACATCAAGATCGTGCCGAATCAAGAACACGAGAGAGAGAGAGAGATCAAACACATAGCTACTGGTACATACCCTCAGCCCCGAGGGTGAACTACTCCCTCCTCATCATGGAGAGCGCCGGATGATAAAGATGGCCACCGGTGAGGGATCCCCCCTCCGGCAGGGTGCCGGAACAAGGTCCCGATTGGTTTTTGGTGGCTACAGAGGCTTGCGGCGGCGGAACTCCCGATCTATGGTGCTCCTAGATGCTTTCGGAGTATATGGGTATATATAGGAGGAAGAAGTAGGTCGTTGGAGGTGCGAGGGGCCCACGAGGGTGGGGTGCGCGTCCAGGGGGCAGGCGCGCCTCCCTGCCTCGTAGCTTCCTCGCTTCTTTCTTGACATCCACTCCAAGTCCTCTGGATCATGTTTGTTCCAAAAATCACTCTCCAAAAGGTTTCATTCCGTTTGGACTCCGTTTGATATTCCTTTTCTGTGAAACACTCAAATAGGAAAAAAAATAGCAATTTGGACTGGGCCTCCGGTTAATAGGTTAGTCCCAAAAATAATATAAAAGCGTATAATAAAGCCCATTAAACATCCAAAACAGATAATATAATAGCATGGAATAATAAAAAATTATAGATACGTTGGAGACGTATCAGCTGTCCATCCACATCTTCAGTTTTATCTTTGTTAGCATCAGTATGAGTAGGCATACTAGATTCACCATCCTTCTCCTCCTTGTCTTCATCAGCTACTGAAATGCCAAAAAAATTGGCCATCTCAATGTCATCCATTGGTGCGATGACTAAATCATTTGGGTCATTTAATTCTACTGGATTCCAATCAACAGAAACAACCCTTGCAACACCATCAGAGCCCTCTTCTGCATCACCCCCCCCCCCTAGGTAATACTGTCACTTCACCTGTACAAATGGGCATTATCTGCCTCTCTGAATCCCAATCATCATCTACCATCTGTGAAGCTAACTTTAAGGGCACATATCCAACCTTAGAATCTGATTTCAGATCAACAAGCTCTGCATGAAACATAGTCTGTTTGGTTGTCCAGCCATCTTGTTGATTGATTTGATCAACCATGTCTTCACCATCCTCAATTCTCACATACTCTCCTTCCCAATTATCAAACCGTACAGATGTTACCTCTTGCTCTGGACCCCAAAAAATGCTTTCCCCAATTTTTTCCACCACATTCTTCATGGCCTTCTTTTCCATGCTCTGTAGTTCTTGTGGATCAATCTCTGCGAAATCAATCTCCCACTTCACAATTGTATCTCTCTCTATGTCATGCATGCTACCATCACCTAGCTTCGCCTTAGAAGGAAGGAATTCCACAGTGAATTCGAATGTCCGAGCACCATCCACCCTGTTTATCAATGGCGGGGCAGTGTGAGGTGAGCTAGCGAAAGCAGACGAGGCAAAAATTGATGCACATGAAGGGATTACCTAGTCGATGTTATTGTCTCTGGCGGCTCCATCACGGTCAGCCCTCCTCCCACCCCACCCAAATTTGTATCAAATCGACCAAAAACACGAAAAACAGAGGGAAACAGAGGCGATGCCTTGAGATCTAGCTTGACACGGAGGGGAACGGGGGGGGGGGGGGGACAGGACAGGGTTCCGGATTCACTCACCACAGCCACCGCCGTCGACGAAAACGAAAGCTCCGTGCTGCTATCACTGAGAACAAAATCTCCACCACCGAGAACGAAGAGGGGGTGGGAGGGGTACACGTTCAGACAGGCACGGGGACACGTTTCACCTGATGCACTGCCAAGTGGGGCCCGTAACTAGATGCACTGCCAAGTGGGACCCATATGTCTTAAACATAACCTCACTCCCGTTGAGGACCAGTTTAATCGCCCGGGTGGGCCTTGGCTATTTGGGCTTCTGGAACGTAGCACCAGAGCTATTTTTGTGAACTACGTCGCACACCTTCCATTGCACCTCAAAGATGTCGCACAGGAGCTATTGACCTCTTGTTCAATACAGGACAAACTAGAGTCACTACCGCAATTTCCATATTTCCTAAGTGCCTCCAACACTCAGCATATAGTTTTCTGAGTAAAGATATCGGCAATGGGTTCAACCAAAGGACATTTTGCCAAGAACCAATCCATGGGGACTTGGCAAACTCGTTGCCGAAATCTAAGTGGGTACTCAACACACTTGATAGACCGAACTGTGGTGGTCGTTGCCACATGGCACATGTATTTGCCGAGAGCCGGAGAGCCGAACTCAGCGAAGCAAGACACGCATAAGGCGACAAGTGGCCATGCCGGTACGCAGAGCACCAAATGTTTGGGACTTACCAAACAGACATTGCCAAGTTTTGCAGTTTGTAGAGCTTATACTCGGCAAACTCACCAACAGCGAAACCCTTACGCATTCGCTTTGTGGGGATCCTCAATTACCAATTCAACAAAGCCTCAAGTGAGCAACCAGAGCACAATGGTGTGGCACCTTTGCCAAGCTTTATTCTCAACAAAGTATCTCTACCGAATGTAGTACCCGGAAAAGCTTCTATCAGTTGGTTTTTTACATTTGTTTTCCTTTAGTCCTGCGACAAAATACATGTATATATAGAAACTACAGCACACATAGTACCACATCATAGCCAATTCACAAACACTCCATCAAGCTCACAGAAGCATCATATATGTCCATGCAAGCATCATAACAAGTCGCAAGTAGTCACTAAATCCCAATGTGACAAATTTATGATACATGGTCCACACAAAGCATCATAACAAGCAATGCCACAATTTATGACCTGCACCCTTGCCTGATGTCTACTACACAACCTTCTTCTTGTAGACGTTGTTGGGCCTGCAAGTGCACAGGTTTGTAGGACAGTAGCAAATTTCCCTCAAGTGGATGACCTAAGGTTTATCAATCCGTAGGAGGCGTAGGATGAAGATGGTCTCTCTCAAACAACCCTGCAACCAAATAACAAAGAGTCTCTTGTGTCCCCAACACACCCAATACAATGGTAAATTGTATAGGTGCACTAGTTCAGCGAAGAGATAGTGATACAAGTGCAATATGGATAGTAGATAAAGGTTTTTGTAATCTGAAATAATAAAAACAGCAAGGTAACTAATGATAAACGTGAGCGTAAACGGTATTGCAATGATAGGAAACAAGGCATAGGGTTCATACTTTCACTAGTGCAAGTTCTCTCAACAATAATAACATAGATAGATCATATAACCATGCAACAAAGAGTCACTCCAAAGCCCCTAATAGTGGAGAACAAACATAGAGATTATGGTAGGGTACGAAACCACCTCAAAGTTATCCTTTTTGATCGATCTATTCAAGAGTTCGTAGTAAAATAACATAGAGCTATTCTTTCCGCTCGATCCATCATAGAGTTCATACTAGAATAACACCTTAAGACACAAATCAACCAAAACCCTAATGTCACCTAGATACTCCATTGTCACCTCAAGTATCCGTGGGCATGATTATATGATATGCGTCACACAATCTCAAATTCATCCAACCAACACAAAGTACTTCAAAGAGTGCCCCAAAGTTTCTACCGGAGAGTCAAGAAAACGTGTGCCAACCCCTATGCATAGGTTCATGGCCGGAACCCGCAAGTTGGTCACCAAAACATACATCAAGTGGCACGTGATATCCCATTTTCACCACAGATAAACACGGCAAGACATACATCAAGTGTTCTCAAATAAAGACTCAATCCGATAAGATAACTTCAAGAGGGAAACTCAATTCATCACAAGAGAGTAGAGGGGGGAGAAACATCATAAGATCCAACTATAATAGCAAAGCTCGCGATACATCAAGATCGTGCCATAGAGAGAACACGAGAGAGAGAGATCAAACACATAGCTACTAGTACATACCCTCAGCCTCGAGGGTGAACTACTCCCTCCTCGTCATGTAGAGCGCCGGGATGATGAAGATGGTCACCGGTGATGGGTTCCCCCTCCGGCAGGATGCCGAAACGGGCTCCCGAGAGGTTTTTGGTGGCTACAGAGGCTTGCGGCGGTGGAACTCCCGATCTATCTTCTCCGTGGACGTTTTTAGGGTACGTGGGACTATATAGGAGAAAGAAGTCGGTCGGGGGGTGCTCGAGGGGCCCACGAGACAGGGGGCCGCGCCCAGTAGGGGGGCGCCCCCTATCTCCTGGCCTCCTCGAGGATCTTCTGACGTGAACTCCAAGTCTCCAGGATCATATTCTTCCAAAAAATCACGCTTCCGAAGGTTTCATTCCGTTTGGACTCCGTTTGATATTCCTTTTCCTCGAAATACTGAAATAGGCAATAAAACAGCAATATGGGCTGGGCCTCCGGTTAATAGGTTAGTCCCAAAAGTAATATAAAAGTTTATAATAAAGCCCGTAATCATTCAAAACAGATAATAAAATAGCATGAATGCTTCATAAATTATACATACGTTGGAGACGTATCATTGCCTACTTCGTGATTCCTCTTCTCTTTGATCAAATACCGGGAGTAACCGAGTAGTCATCCTCTGTCTCCACCCTAGTATTAAACTAATTGTAGCAATTGTCTTTGTAATGATTCACTTGTTCATGGATGCTTGCCATGAATTATAGACTCCTAGATATCTACCTTGGTACACCATAGACCACTTGATCTACAGAAGGAAGAATAACAAAATGTTAACAGTCAACACGGTGTTAGAAAAACACATGCACGGAACATAAGCAACATAAGGATTCATGATTCATATAAGCAAAAGCATTAGAATTTGTCATCAGAGTTGACACCAACTACATAATTACATCCCTACATCAATGTCAAACAATCTATCTTGACTACTCTGGGAATGGAACTCTACTCCGAGTGGTAGTCGGTGAAGTTGGTCATCATGGGGTCTAGGAAGGTGGAGATCTCCCCCCCCCCCCACATTGGAGGAGCTAGCGCGTCAGCTCGCACGGTCGGCGCACTCGATGACACTGGCTCATAGCTCTCCTCAGGACGTGCTTCTTTCTTGGCTAGCTCCTAAAAGAACTTTTGTTGCTAGGCACGGAGGCGGACCATCACATGGCGGATCACTTTGCCCTTCCACTCATCCTCGACGGACTCATAGATCGAGCGGTTCTCGGCGAGGAGCTACAGGTTCGACTAAATGTGTTCTGCCAAGTATGCCTCATGGGCACACTCGGCCGCAAACAAAGCCACACGGTCTGCCTCATACACAGCCAGGGAGTCGGCGCTAACGGGAGCGGCGTCGTAGGATGACACCATGACCATAAGTTTAGTGCTAATGCCCTTTAGCACATTAACAAAAAAATGTGTGACAAACATAACATGACATAAATATCGAGCAAAAAACAATAATTTTGCTAAGATGGACATTTTGAATTTCATTCTGTCGGGACTCTCTTCAAAACATAAGCTTAATGTCGAAGTCAAATAATCCACATTTCTACCACAAGGCACTACAAGAAATATGTCAACTAGTGACCTTCTATCAGTGACTTGGAAGAATTGGTCATAGATCTATGACCATTTCAGACCAATTGGTCAAAAGCTGTTCGGGGGGCTCCAAACCCTAAACTATAACGACCATTTTGGTCAGAAAGGTCGTAATTTCCTTACACGAAATGGTCATAAAGCAGATAGCACTGGTCCGCTGCCTTATGTCTAGCTGATCATGACCAATATAGATGGTCATAACCTTGTAAATTGTGGTGGGTTGCTATGACTAGGCGCCACCTCATCAGTTTTGCCTATGTGTCATCTCCATGTGGCAGTTTTTGCCCTAGGTTGTGAAGCAACCTATATTTCTGTCATTCCCAAAATTCCCAAAAAAATCTCATAAATTCTTTGGGTCATATCTTCGTCAAATATGTAAAAAACCTTCCTAGCCTAGTTCAAAAATAATTCAAAAATATTTATTTTCCTATTTTGTTCAAAAAAACACTTTGTGAAGGAAGTAGCACTTTGGCATGTCCAAATGGTATCCATTTTCTACGGTGCTTTCCGATGCCCAAATAACCATCCTCCACCAAATGCCAGCTCAATCCATTCATTATTTTGAGCCTAGCTTCAACATTCGTATTTATGTCATGTGTGGTACTTTGCAAAGCAAGTACCACCTAGGCTCCTCCTTTTGAGCTGAAAATTTGTGAAGACGGTCTTCTTAGTAACTGATAATCCTCCGCCAAAACTCAAGCCCATTGGCCATGTGCATTTCCTGTACCGCTTATCAAACACTTGGCTGCTTATTCATGTTTGAGCATCGATCGGTCTCCTCATGAGAATCTTATGTTGTGATTTTCTTCCTAGCACCTACCTGGGGAGTGCCCAACCCACTAGACATGCCCAGGCCACCCAAAACACATGGCAACGCCACGGTCACGTGGTGACCACGCGGCGGGCATGCGAGTTTACGTGCTCTAGAGTTAGGGCCCTTGGCCACCGTCCAAACCTCGACGTATCGCCACCAAACCATGTATTTATGATTAAATAGGTACTTATATAACTAGAAATGATTTTTGAAAAAAATAAATAGCAAACTATGAGGCAGCTGCAGTTCAAATTTGACCCGCTTCCTACTGAATCGGCGGGAATTTGTCTTTTTCACCAGAGGTGGATCAAAACTTTTGACACCCAACCATTTTGTCAATTGTGCATTAAATATGTCCTAATATTTTAGAAAATTGATTTGGACCAATTTTGCAACAAATATATGGTAGGTCCTTCACAAAAAAACTCATTTCGGGCACTCGGAAAATGGAAAATGAATTTTCCGTGCAAAGAAAATGAAAACTCCCTTAGGCAACATTGTTTGTAATTCCAAGAGGCACACTTGTGCACAATATGAGATCATTTAAACAAACTATGCCATGAATGTGGCCATAAGATTGATCATTTGGCTTGAAAGCTATGAATCTTCACGCATGATAGCTCATTTCTGAGAACACTTTTTTAAAATAATTACCATATTACAAGTTTATAATTTTTCCTGTAAACTTGGTCACATATAATGACACAATGCGAAGGTTTTCCAATTTTTTTGATTTTTTTTGAATTTTTTATGCCCGTTTCAAAATGCGGTCAAAACGACGGGCTTGACAGTTCCTAGCTAGTGGTTGAATCTTGGAAAAAAATTTGATGTTTCAATGGTTAAATAGATACTTATGTACCTAGAAATGATTTTTGGAAAAAAATAAAGAGCAAACTATGAGGTAGACACAGTTCAAATTTGACTAGCTTCGAACTGAATCGGCGGGAATTTGTCTTTTTCACGAGAGGTGGATCAAAACTTTTCACACCCAACCATTTGATCAATTGTGCATTAAATATGGCCTAGTATTTTATAAAATTGATTTGGTGCAATTTTGCAATAAATATATTGTAGGTCCTTAAAAAAAACTCATTTCGGGCACTTGGAAAATGGAAAATGAATTTTCCGTGCAAAGAAAATAGAAACTCCCTTAGGCAACATTGTTTGTAATTCCAAGATGCACCCTTGTGCACACTATGAGATCATTTGAACAAACTATGCCATGAATGTGGCCATAAGATTTATCATTTGGCTTTTAAGCCATGAATCTTCACGCATGATAGCTCGTTTCTGAGAACACTTTTTAAAATAATTACCATATTACAAGTTTATTATTTTTCCTGTAAACATGGTCACATATAATGACACAATGCGAAGGTTTTCCAATTTTTTGATTTTTTTATGAAGTTTTTATGCCCGTTTCAAAATGCGGTCAAAACGACGGGCTTGATAATTCCTAGCTAGTGGTTGAATCTTGGAAAAAATTTGATGTTTCAATGATTAAATAGATACTTATGTACCTAGAACTGATTTTTGGAAAAAATAAAGAGCAAACTATGAGGTAGACACAGTTCAAATTTGACCCGCTTCCAGCTGAATCAGCGGGAATTTGTCTTTTTCACAAGAGGTGGATCAAAACTTTTGACACCCAACCATTTGGTCAATTGTGCATTAAATATGACCTTGTATTTTATAAAATTGATTTGGTCCAATTTTGCAATAAATATATTGTAGGTCCTTCACAAAAAAAACTCATTTCGGGCACTCGGAAAATGGAAAATGAATTTTCCGTGCAAAGAAAATGAAAACTCCCTTAGGCAACATTGTTTGGAATTCCAAGATGCACCCTTGCACAATATGAGATCATTTGAACAAACTATGCCATGAATCTTCACGCATGATAGCTCGTTTCTGAGAATATTTTTTTTAAATAAATACCATATTACAAGTTTATTATTTTTCCTGTAAACTTGGTCACATATAATGACACAATGCGAAGGTTTTCCAATTTTTTGATTTTTTTGAAATTTTTATGCCCGTTTCAAAATGCGGTCAAAACGGCGGCTTGACCGTTCCTAGCTAGTGGTTGAATCTTGGAAAACTTTTGCTGTTTCTATGATTAAATAGATACTTTTGTAACTAAAAATGATTTTTTGGAAAAATAAATAGCAAACTATGAGGCAGCCGCAGTTCAAATTTGACCCGCTTCCAGCTGAATCGGCAGAAATTTGTCTTTTTCACGAGAGGTGGATAAAAGTTTTTGACACCCAACCATTTGGTCAATTATGCATTAAACATGGCCTAGTATTTTAGAAAATTAATTTGGTACAATTTTGCAACAATTATTTGGTAGGTTCTTCACAAAAAAAAACTCATTTTGGGCACTCGAAAAATGAAAAATGATTTTTTCGTGCAAAGAAAATGAAAACTTCCTTAGGCAACATTGTTTGCCATTCCATGTTTGTTATTTTCCTGAAAGCTAGTTCATAATTGGTGACACAATGAGAAGGTTTTTTATTTTTTTGAATTTTTGTGATCATAAAATTGCTTACATGATTTTATCATCTTATTTTTAAATCTATCACGACCAATTTTGGTCATAATGTTGTATTGCGTGTTGATTGATCCGTGGACCAGACACGCGGATCATGGACGAAACACCGTTGGATCCTCCCGGATCCAACGGCAACCCTCACCCCTCGCCTCCCCCATCAACCCCACGTGAGGCGACCCTAGACCCGTTCTCCCCCGTTTTCCATCCACCCCCCCCCCGCCTCCTTTCTTTCTTTCTTTCTCTCCCTTCCCACCTCTCCCCCGATGCAGATCCCCCTCGTCTCCCTCGTCGCCGCCACCCACCCTCGAACCTCCCGCCACCCACCTCCGCCGCCTCACTCTCCCGCGACCCTACTCCGGCAAGTGCACCCATCTCCTCCGATTCACGATTCGGCCGCCGCTTCTCGCGCAGGGAGAGAGACACGGACGCAGCGGAGATCGATCGGGCGAACGCCGCCGCCACCGTTGCATCAAAGCACGCGCGCGCGCGACGCCGTTCCCGCCTCGCTCGGTCCGTCCCGCCGTTCGCCTCGCCTCCCGTTCGCCGCGCCTCCTGTTCGCCGCGTTGATCTGATTTTAATTTCGCCGCAGTTTTTTGACAGGCCTGGGAGTTAGGGCGCGATGGTGGCGCCGCCGGTCAGGGCTCGGGCCGACTACGACTACCTCATCAAGCTCCTCCTCATTGGCGACAGTGGTGAGCCCCCTGTTCCCTTCCCCTCCTCATCTCTCGATCCACGCGGGATCTGGCGGCTTATTCATTAGGCCGTTTGATTCCCATGTGCCAGTTGAGATCTGGCGCCCTAGATCATTTTTTGCGGAGGTTGGTGCCAGCTTCTCCTCTTAAGAAGTAACACCCATGAAGTTTTGATGATTTTTGATGGTGCTACTGCTTAATGCTGATTGAGGTTGTGCTGCAACTCGTGAGTTTGCCACAAGTTGGTCGGTGGGAGGGTGATTTTGGCTCTATTTGGCTGCAGACTGGAATTTCTCTTGGGTTCCTTGATCTGGCCATGATTGGTGTATTTACGGGATAAGGTAGTACTAGTCAATTGAGGTAGTAGGAGTATATAGCAAGAGCATTAACAGGTTATTTAGTTTCTGCACAATCAGTAGGTTAATTGAGACTCTTAACAGGTTATTTAGTTTCTGCACAATCAGTAGGTTAATTGAGACTCTGTAGCAAGCAATGTGTCTGTGACTCTGAGCTTGTCTTGTGTGTATGCACATCGTTGCAGCTACTATTGCTACAAGCATATGAGGTGTTATCAGGACACCAGGTTGAAATACCAAGGACCTGTTAAAAGTCAACCTTTATTGTTGCTTTCGTTGCATACATAATGATTTTAATCGTAAACAACATATCATAGTACATGAATGCCAGCACACATTTTTTTACATCTACATCACTTCCATGCTCCATGGTTTTTTTAGCTTGGTTGATTGAATGCACATAAATCACCTTGTAGTGTGTTTACAAGGGTATGCAAGAATGCAACTATGTTGAGCTTGCATCAACAGTACTACTCACACAATCAACCTCGTTCTGAATTACTGTGTGATTCATCTTATTGTTCTTTTCATTTCTACTCATATCAAGAGAAGGAACAGACATTTTGGAATTTGTGCTGGTTGAGGACTGGAGATGGTGCTGTTAGATCCATCGGGATCGGTTAGGCTAGATATTCCTCTCCTTGTTTTCATACAATGTGGAATTTGTAACTGATGCATAGCCTTACACAACATTTCTCCATTTTCATGTCTAAAGAAGCATTTATGGTTTACTGCTGGTGTTGTTGTCCTTAGCTGTGATGTGTGCTTGTGGAATTCTGTCTCGGGTTGATCTGCTTGCTCTGATCCGCTTGCTCGTGGTTATTTTGGGAGGGCAAAGGGGATTTATGCTGGCATGTTCCTGTAGCCAGGTGTACTTTGAATTATGGATAGTGCAGGGCGCATCTCGTGCGGTTTCAGGGGTTCAAAGGGGTTTGGCGGCTTGTCTATTGCGTTAATTCTTGTCTTGGCTTATTGATTAGCAGCAGGCATTTCAGATGTAGTGGGGTTGTGTCGTGGGTATCTGGGTAACTAAAATTGCTTCTGTTCTGTAACTGTATGCTTCTACAAATGTCACATTGCAACATGCAGACTATGGGTCTAGATCTGGAAGTTGAAAGTGTTTAATCTTTCTATAAGTTTCGACTGAAGCTATGTGTATACAATAATTTACCGAATAAGCAAACTTATGTGAATATACTACGCTTGATGTTGATCATCTGGTGCATTAGTATGTAGTTCTCATTGTTAGTTCTTGTTTTCTTGATTCATTTATAGTTTTATACTATATGATTCAGGTTTTATACTTTGCCAGTAGGTAGCTCATACTGCCCGCTTGCTTCTGCTTTGAATATTGTGGTCTGCATGCTTTAGTCACTGTGCCCTTAGTTCTTTTTATTGTAGGGAGCTATGCTTATCATCAGAAACTCTCGGTGATGATGTTATTCCTCTTTTGGTTCATGTGTTGCAATTATATACCACATAATTCTACACCATGTGGTGGACTTAAGTATCTTAGTGACTTCATTTCATGTGTGTATTTCTGTTAATTTTAAGCTTCTGTTGCTCTGAAAATGTACCTCACTGACCGTTTGTCTATTTATTGTGTACTTCTTGCATGAGGATGTGACTAGTGATGCGGCGCGCCAAGCAGCAGTAGGGCAAGGGGGTCTCCTGCTCGAGGAGGCGGAGTAGGGGCGTGCCCAGCTGGCAGCCCTGTCCTGCTCGTGGCGGAGGGGCAGGAGGGGTCTGCTCCCCTGCTTCCGTTGCGAGCGCGGCAGGTAGCTCCTCCATCTCCCTCCCCCTCTTCCTCTGCTCACTACTTCAGCTGCGAAGTTAACGAATATGTGATGCACTTGTCCCAAGGAATTTTAGAGGGATCTGTATGAATAAGTCATGTTTTTATTTTATTTTATTTAGGTTGTTAGTTATCAAACAAAGAGAGAAGATGAGCTCCTACTTGGATTTTTTTCTGCCAGCACATGATTTTTATGTATGCAATCATCATCTTGCGTGTGCTGGCTGGTTCCTTGCTTGGGCATCGTGTCGATGACCAAGTGTTAGTGCCGATTTGTTGTGGTGGTGCTCATCTGGCCATTGATTTCTTGCTGATAATTAGGTACTAAAGAATGCTACAGATTTATTAGGATGTGGTTGAAACCATTGGATGGCCTTCATGGACTTGCTATCAATACTAGTCTCATGTTTTGTTTCCTTTCTGGACAGGTTACGGTTTAAGTGTTGCTGCTGTTTAGTACTAAGTGTTTAACTTAACTAAGCTTGAGCTACTAAAACTCACTCTCAAATTAATGAATTCCTGTTTTGAGAAACTTAAATGCTGAGCTCCTCTCCTCGTTGAGCCGTGGCTGTCGATTTTCATTTCGCTTGTGTAATCAAATTTGTTGATGTATGTATGTACATATATATGTATGAGGCTGGGTATTTCAACTCTAGTTTTCTTTCCAACTCATTCATATATATGGTAGAAATTGTGCAGGTTCCATGGTGCCAAGTGGCCTCTGGCCATCTTGAATTGGAACTCCAGTAACTAGTGGATGTTGCTGCCGTACTCAAAATTTTAAGTTGTTTTTTACTTTTTTGAAAGAACTGTATTAGGTTGATGAGATTAATTAGCTCAGTTAGCTAAAGTAGCAACAACAACAGCCATGCTTTGCCATCCACTTTATAGTTGGATTGTACTTACATGCTTAGATAACCTTGTACGCATAGCTGGTCCGTTTGATTTATAAATGGTTATCTGTTGCTGCTGTAGGAGCAACGTTGCTGATGGCGATGGGTACGTGATGGTGGCTGGTGTGGTGGACGACCCAGAATATGCAGCCTCGCAAGTGCACATGTACATAGCTTTCCTCCTCAAATGCTTCTGTTTCTGCCTCAGCTACTAAGCCAATAAACACCAAATCTGGAATGACAAAGAGGATGAGGCCTACTTGATTGGTGTTTTAACCATTTTGTTTGTTCATGCTGTGTGCATTGATTCCCATGACCTATAACCTGATTTGATGCTACCTTGTCTTTTTTTCAACTTGCAAGGATTAAGGATGTAAAGGAAACTAATTTTGTCGCTCGTAGAGAATTGTATTTATTGTTGACAATACTGTGTAAATAGAATACCTGATTGTCTTTTGTAACTTAATTTCCTTGCATTTTCAACTCTGATTTTGAACGATTAAGGTTACTCTCATGAACAATTTTGCTAAACATTTATCACATCTTCTTAAGTGTACCATAATGCATATTTTGTTTACCTTTTTAGATCTTTTCTACCGCTTACATTTAGTGTTGCCATTGAAGTTATTTGGTTCTGGTCTCAACAGCAGTACACTCTAAGGTACTTTATGTTCATTCTTTTACAGGAGCTCTAGGCCTAATTTTTTTGAAGTGTGAAGCTGTGAAGCCAAGTGCGAAGGAGTGAATCCCTACTTATCAAAGAGTTTTTTGGTTCTGTAGTTTGTTGAGCATGATCAATCTGACCAGTGACAACACTTTAAGATGCACCTTTGTAATATTGTAACAGATTGTAAAAGACTAGTGTATGTTTGAAATACTGATTATGTATGTTGAAAAGATGTGAAATGGAAACTTGACCAGTGGGAACCACTTATGAATAAAATCTGAGCATTTTTGAAATTTCTGACATGTGGGACCGATGTATGGCATTATGACTAGTGGGACCAACGCTAAAATATAATGATTGTAAATAGAAAATAAATTATTGTAAGAAGGCCAAGGCCCAAAAATAAAGACGCTAAAGTATTGGCTTGGCCCATGTAGCCCACAAGAATTGACTTGGAAAAAACTTGAATTGTTGGGTTAGGCCCATGTAAAACACTCAATCGGACCGGGCTGATTCTTGTCAGTGACCTTTTCAATTGGTCGTAGTTTTGCC
The DNA here is from genome assembly GCA_021605205.1 of Aegilops longissima. NCBI lineage: Eukaryota > Viridiplantae > Streptophyta > Magnoliopsida > Poales > Poaceae > Aegilops > Aegilops longissima. The sequence continues at coordinate 36,408,726 of CM038682.1, read as the reverse complement.
ACGTCAGATTGCCACGTCGGATCTGACGTGGCCTGGGCAGACAGCCAGTGACCAAAACAAAAGGTCATGGGTTCAACGACCTTCTGTTTTGGTCGTAAACGTCTACGACCTTCTCACAGAGAAGGTCGTTAATTTCAGTTTACGACCGCCAGCTTTTGACCTTCTGTTTTTGTCACAAAAAGGTCGCAAATGAAAAACAATGACCTTTCAGTGACCAATAGTCAAGGTTACTAGTTGACATATTTCTTGTAGTGAGGGGATTTTGTTGCAATGAAAGAAGAGACTTGCCAGGAATCAAGTTCTTCACTATCCTGCTCTCAAATTTCCTGAGGTAGATGAAGAGAAAACAAGGTATATATGCAACAGCGGACCAAGGCGTGCATCTTTGAACAACAGACCGCCAATCAACTTAGCTGCTCAAGACAATTAGTGCTACGTTATTCAAAGCCCTTTGTTTGTTGTTGCATCCTTTCATTTTCCTTCATCTACCTTCAAGGTATTTGAGAGTAGGATCAGCGCCCTTCATCTCGTAATGAAACCACTTTATGTTAGGAATGGAGAATGTTTTCCCTTCAACAACAATAATCTCTCATGTGATTTAATGCCGAGCAGATCGACACCCTACACATGGGTTTGCTGCCTGTGGTCATCTATTAGCATGGATTGACATGGCCTTGGTGCTGCTGTCAGCCGGATGGCCTCATTGGTGCTGCTTTACGGTTAAGCCGGAGTTGCTTGCTCGGCATGCCAACCGGAGATGACGATGACACTTGCAACTCCTCAACGGATGTTCTTTTCTTCTTTGTAGCTTCATGGCATCCTTGTCAGTGGTCAGGTTAGCCGGTGGTGCCCATGTCATGGGGTTGGTTTGTGTCCATTTTAGGCTTTTAGCCCTGTTTTCCGTTAGTTAATCGATCAATTCTCGCTCTGCGAAAATAGAAAGACTTTTGCCTTGATTAAATAAAATAGATCACCACTATACTGTGGATGATAAGTTTGTGTATCATGGTCTTATTCTCACTGGTTGTGATCTCATGATCTGTGCTTCTTATCTTTGAACATAAATGATCTTTGAGTTACACAAGGGCGCCCCAACTGGATGACTACAGGGTTGGTGGGGACAGCCTCGGCATGCAATCCTATTCTTTTCGAGATCTAGATATGGCTACAATTGGATTTGTCGAAGTGCTTGGTAGGGATGCTTTTGGTACTGTAGTCAAGGGTATCCTTGCCAATGTAAACAAGGAGATTGTTGTGAAGAGGCCCGAGAAGATGGTTGAGGATGGGGTGAGAGAATTTCAGCGGGAGGTGCGTGCAATTGCAAGAACACACCACCGACACCTGCTGTGCTTGCTTGGTTTCTGTATTGAGGATACGTGCCGCCTGCTTGTGTACGAGTATATACCGAAAGGATCCCTTGAAAGCCTCCTCTTCAACACAGATGTACTGCCTAGCTAGGGAAAGAGCGTTACGATTGCATTAGATGTCGCAAGGGGGCTGCAGTACCTGCATGAAGAGATACAAAACCCGATAATCCACTGCGACATCAAACCGGGGAAAATACTCATTGACAATTCAGGGATAGTCTAGATTGCTGACTTTGGACATGCAAAGCTACTGATTAGGAACCATACCAACACACTCACTTGTGTCCTGAGGCACGAGATGCTATCTCGCGCCAGAATGGAGCTAGAACACAATGATTAATGTGAAGGTCGACGTGCACAACTACGGTATCATGCTCCTTTAGCTCATAAGCTGTAAGGAGAGCGCGGACGTGAAGAGGGCCGGGAACGATTACAACATTTCTGAGTGGGCCTATGAGTGTGTGTTGTTTGGTGAAAGCAAGGAAGTGGCCGATGACGTATGCATTGAAGAGGCTGGTTTGTGCAGATGTCGAAAGTTGGTATCTGGTGCACAAAGAACATGCAAAATGAGCTCTGATGCGCCAAAATGCTTTCGAAAGTAGCCATTTTGGAGCATCGATTTTGTTTTTTGTCACGCCTTCCACGGATGTGATCTCATGATGAAAATTTGGAAGCACTTAAACTATTTTTCAAAGTTTACCAAAAAAAGTTTCAGAATTTTTTGAATCAGTTTTCATTTTTTTTACTGTTCATCCAAGCTCATTTGAGTTCGAGCTCATATACTCCGCGTCTGTATTTTAGCAGCTTGTACCAGAAGGCAAGTATTTTTTTTGCAGAATAAATTCTTTCATTAGTACGAAATGAGAAATTACATCTTGTACCACAAGTGCCAAAACTTGTTCTGGACCAGAGCCTAGCCAAACCATAGTTCGGCGTTGCATCCTACCAAAATTTGCCAAGGCATGACTAACCATATTACTAGTATGAGCAATGCGAAAATTCCTCTCCCCCATACTACTAATGATCTCTCTAATAATGAACGCAATTTTAGATTTGTTGCTGGTACCTCCCTTGATCATGTTGACAGCCTCTAAATGATCGGACTCAAGGTCTATTGGTGAGCTACTCCATTGTAGGGCCAAAGAAATTCCTTCCCTTATTGCAAGTAGCTCTGCTTCAAAAACATCATCGCATGCATATAAGAATCAGCAAGCACTGAAAACTATTTCTCCCTCATGGTCCCCTAGGATCATTCCGGCTCCTGCAGTGGCACTCAGGACCGAAGCGTCCGAGTTGAGTTTGGTTCTGCCAATAGTTTGGCTCTTGTTCAATACTGCATGTGACCTGAACCGGTCTCTGAATATTTCTAGTTGCTATCTTCCCTTTCACTAGATCAACATCTGAACACACGTGAAGGGAGATTAAGAAGGACAGGTAACTGGCAAGGACGCACACAGACACTTCCACGGGTGGTGGTTGTTTTGTGTGCACTATTTCATTACGCACATACCAGATTCGCCAGAAGAGCATCATGATATTAACTTGTTCATCTTCATGCTTAATCGCTCAGGCAGTACCCATTCCTTCGCCATAGCCTTCCATAAGATGACTGCATGATTACAGGTGCAAAAAACATGAAACGAGTCTTCGTCCTCCATCCCACATACAGGGCATGTTCCTAGAACTTCCAAGTTCCTTTTTACTTTGTTAGTCCAATTTGCTAATGAATCAGTAGCCAGTCTCCACGCAAATGCCTGAACCTTTGGTGGCGCTGCACCACGCCATATAAAGTTTGATGCTTCTCTTGTTCCATCACGTCGAGAACTAGTAGAAGCCTCTCTAAAATTCGAGCATTCATCACTAGCCACTAGCCAATTTGTACGCACTACGTATAAATTCGACACATTCGAGCATTCATCTAAGACTCCACTTTTTTCAGGCGCACCAGAAGACAAGTTTAGTGGTCCTGAAAAGAAAACCTTTTGCTAGTAACTATACCTGTATTTTTTTTACTTTTCAACAAAGGGGAAATTTTGTTGGCTCAAAATGGAGCCTCAAGAGGATACATAACACAATGAGCACTCACCCGGCCTCTGCATAACTAGGATACACACAGCCAACCCAACACACACGTAGAAACATACGAGCAGCTAGCAAAGTCATAAGATCAAAAACTATGCGTAGGCGAGGAAAAAAGATAAAAGGAAGCCCCAAAACAATCAGGTTAGTGATTGGCAAACTACAACTGAGACCATATCCACAGAAACCATTGACACCACATTGATGACGAGGATCTTCAACCGCAATGCCTTCAGGAAGGGAGCGACACTCAAGCGTCGCCGTCACCAGATCCAACCACAAAGACTGGAATCTTAAGTTTTCACCCTAAAGTATCAGTCCGAGCATATCCGAGCAATACCTCCAAGAAGACAACGACGTAAGAAAACATCACCATTGTCGGTTATAACCACTCGGGTCTGACCAAGGCTTTCGCCCCAGTGCTCGAGACCGGGTGCACGCAGCACCACCATCCAAGTCACACAAGTGTTGTCGCCACCGCTTTTCCGCATTCCCAGCAGCAACAATTGGACCCTTGTATTTTTTTTACTGGCACTCTGGAAAAAAAATGTCGCTCTTTACAACTGTAAATATTCTGAAATGATCTCTCTTTTTTTCCATGAGAATTTACAGTTGTACAGAGGGACTATTTTTTTCCGTTTTGTTGAAATTTGCATATTACTCCCTCAGTCCCAAAATGTAAGACGTAGTGTCAAAAAAGTGCCTTACATTATGGGACGAATGGAGTAGTTTTTGTTTTCATCAATGAGCAAATGCTGTGCACCGTCCATTTTCTGGACTAACGTCAGGCTTTGTTGTGCATGCTGTTGACACGCTTGGCGACTCGGCAACTTACGGGGCAAACGTGTAACTGCAGCTGTTTCTATAAAAATGAAATGCTACTCCATACGTGCTGAATATATAATCCATCGTCGCCACGGCTGCATCCTTGGTCATCATGAGTGAGAGAGCGGCTTTGACCAAGTTATCGCTGCCGTGAACATTGGTTCAAGGATAGAGCTCAGAAGGGAAGCTTTACTAGTGTACTCATATGCTGGTTGTTCTTTTTTTTTGAACTTCTCTTATGCTGGTTGTTGGTTGTTTGATATAGCTTACTATTGTGATTGGGATGTAGCATTGCTGACATACATATTCTTGTAAAGACTACTGTTTAATAAACTAGTCATCAACCCGTGCTTTTGCACGGCCTAGTGATTTGGAAAGCACGAAAGTGTTTTATAATGTAGAACTTATATGTTAATATAGCAAGATTTAGAAATATATAGGAATTTGATTGGAATTAGAATTTTTGTGCAAATTTATGGAGAGGAGAGTGTAACACATATTAGAAGCCATGAGAATTTGAACCTAGTTATTTTGATTATACATATATTCCCAAGGGGAAAGTAGTGGTTGCACCGCGCCATACCGAGGAAAAATTATGAAGAAACAACTTATTCTAGATGTCTATGATTATGCATAGAGGCATTTTGGTTATGTGTATACTTGCCCTGGGTGAATACTGAAATTAGGAAAAATATTAAAATATAGGAAAACAGTAATAATTAGGCTTTTGCACGTTTGACTCTTTATCATCTTTGTAGAGCTTTTCTCATAATCATTTTTTCCAAACAAAGGAAGTTGAGTGCTCTAATTAAAAGTCAATTTTACTGTACAAAATTTATTTTGTCTTTACAACGCAAAACCATCTGATCTGATGCATCAACATTGGCATGTGTGACTTTTAAGCTCCTGGTTAGCTACTTACGTATCAGGTGCTTGACCGGACTTTGCATCCATATGCTTGCACATTGGGACTTGCTTTGTTACATGTATACTAACCTATCGGTTGTGATTCCTCTAACTACATTTACTGTCTGATACTTCTCCTTAGTTTTAAGTACGGTTATCAGGATCTATCTATTACAATCCAGTACAATAAGGTCCATGTGACAGTTGACATTTATTATATGCGAAACTTTGTAAGGCTTAGAAAATAGGAACAATTTACAATATGGCATTCTAGTTGTGTAATGCAAAATTTATTAAGAATGTATTCGCGGGCTGCATGTGTAGTTGTTTATCAGAAATCTGTTGTGCACGTTCTATACTCTCCTGAACTCGGTGATTATAAAAGTTCAAGGAAATAGAATGTAGGTCAATCAATATTGTTGCGTATGGGAGGCTAAGTTAGTAAAAAATGTAATCGCTTTCTTTGAGGGACGACCCTGGATTTCTACTTCTGTTATTGATGAAGAGTTTTTCAGAATATTTCATTGTAAGACCAACACATGCATACTGATGTACTATATAAGAGATATTTTTCATGCATGATTTCATACAGAGCGATGGCTTAACTGTCTCCCCTTTTAAGTATGGCAAGTCCTAGATTTGGCACATGTTTTTTCCTGCGTACTCACTCAAAGTAAATGCATAGAACATATGTTTATACATACCAATATCACACCGTCAATACTCCCTTAGCTTAGCTCCCTGCAACCAATCATAGGATCAGGACCTTAAAATCGTATCAGCTCATCCATCATCTACGTAACATGCAAAAAGAGTAAATTAGTGATTATAATTGGTCCCAATAATCAAGCCTGCAATCCAGCACGTACATGTATAAAATAGAACTCTGCATGATGCCAATTGCTTCCCTAGAGACAGGTGCTGCAGCCGGGGCGTGGATGCAAGCTCATTCACCCACTATATATCCTCGTTTAAGCTCTCTGCTCGATTATCATTATGGTTGGTTGGGCTTTTCGCTGGGTAATCTGCAAGGACGTACATCTTCTACTCTCTTATAAGAAGATTTAGCTAGATAATATTGGATCATTGTCAAAGTGCAGCCGGGACTCTGAAAACACAAACATACTTTCTGAAAACGAAAGATCACACATATTACTAAAGATAAACCAAGAAATATGGTTGATCTTTACACATAACTTGCCACCCAAAGTCAGGAAAAGTGTAGACCAACCCCAGCTGCTTGCTTCCACTCCCTAGATTGCAAACTCTGGTCATGCGCCCTGTTCTAAGACTGTAAGGCCATCTCCAATTGCATGACGCTTATGCTTGAATAAAAAAACTGAGCAAGCACCTGCAGCAGCGCAGCAATTGCATGACTCTTGTCTGCTTCAATCTGTGCTTAGTACAGTCCTCCTCCTGCTAAATCTAACTCATCTAGTAATCCAAAATACCTCCTTCTCCACTTCATTGCAGTTTGGTCAGGGCATAGCAACTAAGGGATTAAAAGGACCTTATCCTAGCCAGGATGTGTTGCTCCATGGTAGGGTAGTAGAGATTCAAAGTTAATGGAGCAAAGGGATGGGGAAGAACAGTTTTAGATGGCTGCAACGGAAGACAACAGATTGGGCAGGAGGAGGAGGAGGAGGAGGAGGAGGGCTAGAGTTTGTTGGTTCGGTGGGGTTGACTGCTAGGAGGACAGTATTAGGAGGATCAGCCCTAGGGCTCGGCTGTTGGTAGTTTCTTTAGGCTGTACGTGGGAAGGGTTGGATCAGCGGAGGAAGGAGACCACCATAGATGGAGTTTTTTTTCTTGCTATACGTGGGCCTGAGATGGATTCTTTTTTTTCTGCTGTAGATGGTTTAATTTTTTCTAGCTATACGTGGGCCAGAGATGTATTCTTTTTTTCTGCTGTTGATGGTTTAAGGTGGGATAGAATTCGAGGACTCCTTGAGGCATAGCATCCGATGGTGGAAAATACACAATTTACATATCGGATGGCTAGTTTTCTTAGTTACCGAGGATTAACGTGGTTACTCGTATGGTGCCTCCAATTAGTAAATATAAGATATAAGATATAAGATTGTGTTTTTTTTGACTTAGTAAGTTCACTAATTGTTATACATCAAACTGATCCACTGTTGTTGAAATTTCCTTATGATGGAGAAGCTGTATGTCGAGCAAGATCCGTGTAACTATGTGGTTTGCATCAATTTTCCAAGACTACATGTTCTTAATTAAAGGGTGTGGGTGCCACACACATCTTTATGTAATAATAAAGAAGAAAATGAAACTGCCACTCCATCTTTTTTCAAGATAATTTTACACAAAATTTGCGCTAATCCTCAGAACAAATTCCTTTTTATAGGGAGGTCAGAACAAAATTCCAAGGAGAAAAATATCTTCTGGGCTTAACTGCAAGTACTCTGGTACTCCGTTTGTTTCTAAATATAAGTCTTTTAAATATTTTAATATGGACTACATACAAAGCAAAATGAGTGAGTATACAACCTAAAATGCATCTATATACATCCGTATGTAGTCCTTATTGAAATATCTAAAAAGATCTTTTTTAGAAGCTCAAAAAAGACTTATATTTAGAAACGAGGGGAGTACTCGAAGCACATGGGTAAACTGGGCTGGGATGGGCCGGGCCGAGCACGTTCGTTCCAGCCAAATATAAAGCCGGGCAGCAGGTTCGTTCCACCCAAATAATCCATCGATCATCTCCGCGCCGCCAATTCCTTTTCCGCCCCTTCGTCGCCGACGCATCCGATGGGCAAACACGGTGCGGCGGAAGGGGTAGATACGGACTTGGTTGCCCGGTTCTGGGTCGGAAGCCCGGAGCCACCGGAGACTGAGCTCTCGCCGCCGCCGGCACCTGCCGCTCTCGCCCCTAGGTCTGTATAACCTTAACCCTGTTTTCTTCTCTTCGTGATGCAAGTTTGTCTAATGGTTGTGGTGAGGTGGATCAATCCTGCAAGAACATGCGCCGTGTTGGTTTGATCAGGTTGCAACAACATGCGGATGCGGCCATGAAATTGTGTAACTATGGGCCTAGTGTTAATCTAACCCAAAAGAATTTAGGCATGATGGTTTGTGTTCTCAGTCGCATAACAGCTGGGGATTAGGATAGCTAGTTACCCAAAAGATAAGTGCAAAAGCAGGGATTGACCCAAAATAAATTTATGATATGAAAAGATTGCATAAAAAGGATGAGAAAAAGGACTTAGAGGTGCAATACTTAGGGCAGATGTGCTTTAGCAAAACCGAAAATTTTATTTGTGAATATGATACTGTCGTCACTTGGTATGCTATAATTGTTTTAAGGATACTGGTGCTCTCAAAGTATGAATCACCCCCTGCTGCATGATTTGGAAATATGCCTATATTATACTGTTGTGCTGAACATGAACATGTTGGTTATTTTGCTGTACCTTATTGTGATTGAAATGTGGCATGTTGATAACTTGATATACATCTTGTCTGAAAAGAAAAAATGATGCTCAGTGAGATGAGCATCTTGGTTTTCCCTTTAGGATTTCTAACCATTTACTAGTTATGTCCCTGTGTTACTTGATTTCTTGATTCTGATCTATCTTTCTTGATTTTTCTGTATTGCAGAGAAGTGGCCGTCATAGAGAAGCCGTCTAAGAAAATTTGCCACAGCTTCGGCTCAAACGACTCAGACTCATCTGAACGACAAGTTTGGGCAGATGTTACGGACGGCCTGCTTCACCTAATCGTTGTCCTCCTTAGCTCATTCCATGACTTCCTTGCTGTTACTAGCACCTGCCGCTCTTGGCGTGCCACAGTTTCTTCTTTCCTGCCCATATATCACTTCTCCTTCCCACCTCTCTTTGTCAACACAGATCTTCATAATGCTCATCGGCATATAGGGGACGGCAATACGTCGTACTACCCCTTATCCAACACCAAATGGCAGCTTCATGATCCTGCGAAGACAAACTTATCCCTTCGTTGTTCAGCACTCCGACAGACTCCATACCATATGCGCTATTTGGGCTGCTCATACGGGTATGCTATCTTCTACAGTTTTGAGCAATGCTTCCTTGTTGATGTGTACACTGGTACTATCATGAAGCCCCCCAAATTCCAACACAGTGACAACTCTGAAATCTACTACGGCATCTTTACAGCTCCGCTAAGTTCTCCCAACTCGTACCTCCTCCTTTTCTCGAGAAATTCTATGTTCCAGTGGCAACTTGGAGCAAACTCCTGGACAGAACACCCTCTTATTGCTGAACGCCGCATTCATCAAATTGTGCCCTTCAAAGGTAAGATGTTTGCCATGGACTCCCTTCAGAAGCTCAATATCATTTCTTTGGCACCTCAGCTTGGCATGTCGGAAGTGCCAGTTGTAGTGTGCGGACAGGACATGGTCAAACCATGGTTGGTGGTCTGTGGTGACATGCTTCTCATGGTTGACCTCTGCATACGTGTTCACGAATTCTGCTTTCAAGCCTACCGCCTCGACTTAACAGAACCCGCTAAGTGGATGAAGTTGGATAAGTTGGAAAATTGGGCTCTCTTTATTAGCCTGGATACCAGGAGTTCTACATTTTCTTGCATGAACCCTGAACGATGGGGCGGGAAGAGTAACTGCATTTACGTTCCGAGTGGGTCCAAAAATTCCGACGAACCTTGGATTGAGGTAGAGCTTGGTCAGTTCGTGCCTACGAGTTCCCACCCCATTACATATATTCTTGGATGGAAAAGCAAGCAGTTGGAGAGCTTCTGGGTGCTCCCCAGTTTGGTGTATGGTGTCAGCGAGTGAACCATTTCATCTTTGCTCGTCGTGGAGTTTTGCCTAGTCTTGCACATGCCCTGTCAACTGGTGCTTTTATGATTTAGCAAGCCACTAAGTATGGCGTCCATGTAATCACATACAAAAATATATCGAATTATATTGTACTCCGTTCAGTGAATAGTTTGGTTGGGTGTTAATCCTGTATGCTGAACAAGAAAGATTTATTGGACTTGTCTTCCAACCTGGAACTTGTTGATACTGTTTGATCACGTATTTACGTTTCTTGCTATGGATCTTCTCATTTGCTTTTCAGCTTTCTTGCTGGGATCCTTCGTCTTTCAGAAAAGAACTCTTTTGCTTTAGTGGAATACACAGTTGTATACAGGATGGTTACGTTCAGAAAGATGCTCCTAAGATTGCATTTTTACTCCATTTGGGGGACACTCTTAAAAAAATGACAAGTCTTACATTCATGTAGCCACAAAAGGTAATCTGAATTGCAACATTGTTTTCTTTCAGCAGCAGGCCAGAGTTTCACACAACTTGCCAATGAATATTAGCCTCGTCTATTTGTACTCTGGTCATCACGAATTAAGCAGATGTTTTTTTTGTAATTTTTTTTAAGACAGAACTCAGAATAGAAGCTTGTAGAAGATGAAGCTTTAATTACTAGCTTGTCTGATTACTGATGTGGTGCTCTTGTACAGAAAATCAAGGTGTTAGTTTTGATGAAGCTTATTGCGATCCAAATGTAGCACAATTTTTTGTTGACGCATGAGATTTTCATTAAGAAGGAAATGGTAATATGCTTGAATGGTAAATATTACAAACCAACGTCAACATTCAACAGAGATGCAAAAAAAAAAACGGAAACGAACCATTCCACTAACATGGACCTAGTTTCAACGGCATGGGATACAAAAGATCTGAGACCTAAAGCGCCATGTATGGTCGTCACCAGCCACTCACAACGCAGCCGCTGCAAGGGTGATGTAGAAATTCGCACCGCCCCCGCACCCAGACCAGCTGCCAGCTTGGGATCACAACCAGAGCATACACTCCACTCCAGACTTCAAAGAACCGTGGCAGAAATCCAGCATTCAAGCAGCTATGTCAGGAACTCAACTTGCCTAGTATCCAGCCATGAATGGCGAAGAAAGCGGAGCACCGGGCCTCCGATGCCCTTTGTGACTACAAGGTGTTTGACTCGTCTGCCACACTTCAAACTGTAGTTTGGCATGAAGTTATTCACAAGATTAGTATGTATGTTCCTTGTTTTACTTTGGAGCTGGTGTGACCTTGTGTTATAGTTGTTTGAAGTGGCTGGCAAGATTTTGATGGGTCGTCAATGAGCTAGTTTCCCCCTGTAGATTCCTTTGTTTGAATTAGCAGCAACGAGCATGATCACGTGTTTCTGCCAATCCATGCACATATTACAAAGTAGTTTGTCATATACAGCCATTATTTGCGTGCATTATTAGCACCACCCATGTTTATAGTGAATCGTTCGTTGGGCAAAATGTTATGTTGATGATCTTAGAGGCCCTATAAATTAGACGGCTTGGTTGAATTAGGGCATCATGAAAGAGTACAAATGGTTCATGTTTTCGGAGGATGAGAGTTGACAGGTCACATAACACTGTTGAGCACCAATATGGAGTGTTGGTTATTTCTTCAAAAGAAAAATATTGGTACACGAGAGTAAGACTCCAGAAGATGCGCTAGATGAGAGAAACATTCTCTTTGCTTTTGTCATGACTTCTTCCTTCGACCACTATTTTATTTTCCCACCTCTACCTTCAAATTCCAAGAGACAATTGATTTCGTCTCACTAGGGACACTTAATTCAGCATGAGTCCCATGTGCTGCTTAGCAGTCCCACTTGCCTTGCCAACTTGACAATCCCATGACTTAGCCCCCACCACGTTATAGATCATATGAGATTTTATTGTTGATAACCAGAATTACCGACATTATTGTCATCATGGTGCTACTGAACTGTTATTTCCTACCAGATAATCAACTGTGTCATGAGGGTCTCAATGAGGCTACTTTGTATGTGGCTAGTCCATTAGCACTAGGACTAGCAGAAATGTATGAGCGAACATGTTGGGAACCTAACCATTTGAATGGCTTCATATCTCACCATGATCGTTTGGTAATTTTGCATACATATTTATCTGGTTCTTTATTATGGTCTCCTCTGTCTATGTGGTTGCTACCTATCTTATGTGCTCATATATATGCCAGACAAGAGAATCACTGGTTAGAAGTGTGGATGAATCAACATGGTGAAGTGGTATATGTAAGGGGAGAGAAAATATGGAGAACGTTATTCACAAAAGTGCAAGTGTTGGTGGTGTATTTACTCTGTCTCCCTATCGTGAATGCTAGTGTCCTATTGCATCCTAAGGCACCTTTTACATATTGGTAAGCATTCATTCTTTTGAGGGGCACTTCAACTTTCCATTATCAATGAACAGAATGCCATCACATCTGTATATCAAAAGTTTGTCAACCTATTTTATGCTTTGGTAGGTACACACAATAATATAACAAATTTGATTACGTGCATTTTGTACGAAAGATAAATATTTTACCATACCAGATATGTACACTATTCATTGATGAACTCCACTTTGTGAGTATGTGCATGTGATTTGTGCATGTGTCTATGTCTCCAAAAAATATTGATTCTTCTTAGCAATATGCATTATTGGTATAACACTAAGGAAACACTAGGACCAATAAGTTAAAGGGAACACAAAATAATTAACTTATTTTCTTATCCCCTAATTGTGTGTTTCTGACCCTTTTACTCTGTTTAGCGACAAAACTATCCAAATTATCCTATCAAAGAAACTTTGTTTGAGCTTTTATCCCTTTTCAACATTTTAATGATTGTGCATAGTGGGACCCAACCAATATTGGCGTGCTACACTGCTTAGCTGACAGGTTGAGGTGTATTCATCCCCGACATCCAAAGAGAAGGAGAATTGGCCAGCTGAGGGGATCTGTATCACATTTCTTTCCAACCTGCAGCAAGCTAGGTAAGTAGCATTCTCTAAATCTAGAAATTGACCACTGTCAGGCAGTTTATTTTTCATAAGGAAGCGATTTAGATGTTGTATATTTTTTATTCTAATATGAGATAAATCTCACATTATCTGCATGTTTAACATATAATTTATATGTCTGGGATTAAGAAAAAACTACGATGCCTTGGCATAAAATAATTTCATGTACTTTCGACATTTAATATATTACGAACTTCCTGTATTTTCTCAAAATCATGTCTAATAGTGTATAATATATGTTTTGGTGGATTTATGAGATTTAAGTACTTTTGCATGTGCAAAAATTTAGATAGATGATGGCATATCGAGTTATACATGTCACTGTTTAAATTGTTCGTTTGTTGTATTTGACAACAGATCTAGGTATATGGCCTTTTTATACAAAACGCTAATAATGAAATTTACTGCAATTGTAACCATTGAATCTATGAGGTCTTACTTTGTTTTTAGTAAAACATGTTATCTATCCATCGCAGTTCCAATATTCAGATGTTTATAGCTGACATGGCAGAAAATATGATGAGGAGTTTTGATATATGTAGATGGAATTTCAGCCTAGTTGGATTTGAGGCGAAGGAAGGAGGCAAACTCTCAGCAAGGTGACACTTCTCCCGATGGAGACATAGCTTGTCGGGAGAAGATAACTTATACACACGCAGTTTGGCATAGGGACGCATGAAGAAGTCTTCATATTTTTCTAAAGGATCATGCGCAAGGTTGCACCCTATTTTTGAACAAGCCGTGTCCCATCCTCTGGGACATCTTCAGTTAATTTCCGAGCACTCCTCATCCAAACAAGGTTGATTAGCTCTCTGCACTTCGATCAACATGCATCATGTGCAAACGGCCATGCTGAAGATCAGCTCAATGATCTCTCTTCATGTAGTGGTGTCCCCGACGGTGGTCATATGTTGACGCAGCATCTGCGGGATCTAGCCAACAGGCATGCTTGCCGAACATATGACCCATGTATAGCGACAAGTAGATTGACCATTTTAGTCAGTGTGTGGTGGCAGTTATGATGCTCCACATAGCTATAGCTCACAGGGTTTTGATGGTTTGACCACCTCGCCAAAGATGCAGCCTTTGTTGTATGTTGAGTTTCTATGGTATGTCTCTTATTGCTTCATACGACAAATTGCCGCACTGAGTTCACTTTTTTGGCGGCAAGCAATAGCAGTTTATCCTGAAATTAATCATCAGACCTCATGCAAAAAAACATCAGTTTCTTTTTGAAGACTACAGGAAATAGCTTTAGAGTTTACTATGGTCATAATAGATATGCCACTATTTGGTGAGCTGATGTATAAGTATGGCTACTCAAAATTAGTGTATTTCATGCTCAAAATCTTTAATGTGATGCTACATCTACATCCCACACTATGTGATATTACTTAATTAGTAAGGGTGATGGACTCTAAAACATTGTACTATGTGGCAAAGCACTGAAGCAGGGTACAACTAACAAACTATGGTTTGAAGAAAATAGAAAATTCAATGGCCGACCAGTGATCTTATTTATGTGTGTAGAATACAGTCTCAGACAAATATATAATCTATCACGGTCAGTGGAAGGTTAGATTAACTACAATGCGTTTTCTCACCACACAAACAATTGCCAACTCAAAGTCATCCTCTGTCGGTTAGGCCACTAATCTCTGGATGATCTACAATCTACTTTTTGTTTGTTCAGTAATTCGTTTCCTGCATAAGAGCCAACTGTTCGCAGGAAAAAAAACACTGTATTTCTTATTGACATGCAAAAAGAATTGTTATTTTGGAACATAATGAATCTTTATTATTACTTTCAATGGTGAATTTTATTATGAGGTAAACAAGTGTTAACATGAAGTATTAAGGTTTCCAAGCAAGCCTTTTGTTTCAATAAGACTAACTGATGATTTTTCTTCTCTATGCTTATCAAGTGTAACAGGTAATTCCATGATCATCATAATTTTTACTATGAACCAGCTTGGTGCTCTATATCTGCAATCAACGCACCGCTGAATCTCTACAATAGAGGTGTATTAGCAACTTCAACAATGAAACATGCGAGCTTCTTTGATGTCTATTTGAGGCTCAAGCTATATATCCTTTTCCATGTCCCGCAATGTTAGTTAATAGGATTAGTTGTGTTTTTTATGTAAATGATTTTGATGATGTATGCTATTTATTCCAGATACATGCTTAAACTCGGATTATCTACAATGGTTATCTTATCATTGTCTCGCAATTAAATGAATATATGATGCCTAGACTCTGAATATAATCATATGCTAATGTCATGTAGCATACATCGACTTCCTATATTTTTCAGAACAATATGAAATAGAGTGTATAATTCGTTCTTGGTTTTTCTGGCCCGGCTTGAAATGTTGAGGGACGATTCAGAGTACATGTGGATCAGTATTTGTTGCCTACAATCCTATATCTTTTGCGTAAAAAAATCAATAACTTTTCTTAATTCTGAGTTTGAGTGTATTGCTTGCAGATAGGTTGTGAATGATCATGCATGCTACTAATTTTGGATTGCTGAGATTCGTTTAGATGTTTTCTTATATTTGGTCCAACGGAATAGTGCTCATTTTACTTGTTGTTGTTGGTAAATAAATCCAGCAGTTTGTTCTCAATTCTTTAGGAACCCAATTACAATTTATAATTCACAACGTGATTTTTGTCACACTGTTGGTTAATCTATCCCCACCATAGTATGCCTTGATATCTCTGAACCCCCTTGTTCTGCACTATTGTGTGTAGCTGCACCATATCTGCCACTGGCACCCATGATGCCTATGTCCTCCTCAATTGCACACCTTCATCACTAAGGTGTCCGCCTCTTATACCACCATGCCATGTGACAATCCAATTGAAAGGCTTCGATGATGATACAAACCATCTGATATATTTGTTCCTCATTATGTTGTATGAATTTGTTTTTCCGTATGCACACTCATAATCGGCTGATTGGACTCCGTTTCTTCACAATATTATAGCCCAATTCGCCTACTGTTATTCAAGCATCCATGTTAAAATCATTGGTGCAATTTGCACATGCTTAATACCAAGGAGTCAAACCAGACCAAGGCCGGTTAGACTAGTTATCTCTTCTAAATTTTAATCAGTAAGGATTACCTAAAGTTGGTTATGTAGTTGGACCAAACAGCACAAAAACCATTATTAGGTAAAATATTGATACTGGCAGTGGGCACCAAAGAAAAAAAAGCGTTAAAACTATTGATGTCCCTTTGCAATAGCAATATCATTTTTTAGACTTATTATATGCTATTGCTTTAGCATAGTCGGTGGTAAAAAAGAAAAGGCAACATCCTGCTATTATTTTGTAGGGAATAAATTTCATGACAAGGACGCATGGAAAATTAAGGTATGATCAAGTTTAAATCTGGTTGACATTAATATTTAGATACTCCCTCAAAATTCTTACGTCTAACAGAGATAAAAAAAATATTAGGACAATTATACGGTAAGGCTGAGTGACAATGGCTTAGTAAAATAAGGTTATTGCTTTCATTGCGACATAATAGCAGCTCAGATCAATTTGAATTAAGGAAAATGCTAACACATAGTATGCTAGGACTATTCATTTCTTGCTCATGGATAAATCTAGCCACACCATTGGATATACTCTAAAAAGGATACTTATTCGACTATTTAGTGTACGTATAAATATGGAAGTGTGGTATGCTTTGCCTTCTTGCTCAATAGTAATGATTAGCCTCATTAGTAGCGAGCCTATTAAAGATTTTCATTTCCTAAGACTCAGAATATACAGTGTTACAATTCATTGTTTAGGAATGCACACAACTATAAAGCTTTCAGTGAAAACTTTATCTTGAAAGTATTACAAAGTGCAATCTCAAGTTTGAAGAAAGTCCAAAATATGTATCTTTTATATATGTCATCATAACTTTCTTTGTTGTGATATGTGATTTTCAACTCCTCTTTTCTGTGGTTAATGACCAAGTAATTGTAGCATGTTATAAAACATGTTAGATTGCTATATAGATTGCTATACACCTATTGATTTGCAGCTAACTGAGCTTCTTTGTAGATCACATATCCCTGACATCATATATTTTTTTCCGTTATCATCCGTATTTTAGAAGAAAAAAATACGGATGAAAATGGTTAAATCTCATGATTAAATCTTAACATAGTACCTATTTAATAATACTATTAATAAAAATAAACACAAACTAGCCTGTGCAAGCGCATTGGTTGACGACTAGTTTTAACTAATAGCTAATGCTTCATTTCCATTGGAAGTAAGTTGGTGCGGCCACGACGACATCGGCACGGGGTTGTGACGTTGATGTCCTCGACATGGGGATGCGGTGATGACGACGATATTGATAGGGGACTGCGGTGGGGGTGACGACGACGACCTCAACACGGGGCTACTACGACGACAATGTCTAAAATAGCAATATTGTGCAATGTTACAATGATTGCAATAAGAAATTATGATACATTGCTGTTGGAAATATGCCCTAGAGGCAATAATAAAAGCATTATTATTATATTTCCTTGTTCATGATAATTGTCTTTTATTCATGCTATAACTGTATTATCCGGAAATCGTAATACACGTGTGAATACATAGACTACCATACGTCCCTAGTAAGCCTCTAGTTGACTAGCTCGTTGGTCAACAGATAGTCATGGTTTCCTGACTATGGACATCAGATGTCATTGACAACGGGATCACGTCATTAGGAGAATGACGTGATGGACAAGACCCAATCCTAAGCATGGCACAAGATCGTGTAGTTCGTTTTGCTAGAGCTTTTCCAATGTCAAAGTATCTGTTCCTTAGACCATGAGATCGTGTAACTCCCGGATACCGTAGGAGTGCTTTGGGTGTACCAAACGTCACAACGTAACTGGGTGACTATAAAGGTGCACTACAGGTATCTCCGAAAGTGTCTGTTGGGTTGACACGGATCGAGACTGGGATTTGTCACTCCGTGTTACGGAGAGGTATCACTGGGCCCACTCGGTAGTGCATCATCATAATGAGCTCAAAGTGACCAAGTGTCTGGTCACGGGATCATGCATTACGGGTACGAGTAAAGTGACTTGCGGTAACGAGACTGAGCGAGGTATTGGGATACCGACGATCGAGTCTCGGGCAAGTAACATATCTTGTCGACAAAGGGAATAGTATACGGGTTGCTTGAACCCTTGACATCGTGGTTCATCCGATGACAACATCGAGGAGCATGTGGGAGCCAACATGGGTATCCAGATCCGCTGTTGGTTATTGACCGAGGTCGTCTCGGTCATGTCTCATGTCTCCTGAACCCGTAGGGTCTACACATAAGGTTCGGTGGCGCTAGGGTTATTAGGAAGACAAGTATGTGATTACCGAATGTTGTTGAGTCCGGATGAGATCCCGGACGTCACGAGGAGTTCGGAATGGTCCGGAGGTAAAGATTTATATATGGAAAGTGGTTAAGCGGACTCGGAAAGTTTGAGGGCATGCGGTATTGTACCGGGCCACCGGGAGGTTCGGGGTCCACGGGAGGGGCCACCCCTCCCGGGGGCCACATGGGCTGCGTGGGAGGGAGCCAGCCCCTGGTGGGCTGGGTGCGCCTCCCACCTAGGCCCATGCAGGCTAGGGCTTGGGAGGGAAACCCTAAAGTGGCAAAGGGGCGCCCCTAGCTTGGGGGCAAGCCACCCCTTTC
This sequence comes from Aegilops longissima, assembly GCA_021605205.1. NCBI lineage: Eukaryota > Viridiplantae > Streptophyta > Magnoliopsida > Poales > Poaceae > Aegilops > Aegilops longissima. Next base: position 36,389,999 of record CM038682.1, on the reverse strand, counting down.
CTCCCCTTTGGCCGCCGCCCATCTAGGGTTTCCCTAGATGGCCGGCCCCCCTTGCCCTCTCCTCCTATATATAGAGGGGTGAGGGGAGGGCTGCAACAGACAATTTGAAGGCGCAGCCCCTCCCCTCCCCAACTCCTCTCTTTCTTCGTACGAGCTTGGCGAAGCCCTGTCGGAGAACTGCTGTACCAATTGCACCACGCCGTCGTGCTGCCATTGGAGTTGTCTTCCTCAACCTCTCCTTCATCCTTGCTGGATCAAGACGGAGGAGACGCCATCGTCCCGTACGTGTGTTGAACGCGGAGGTGCTGTCCTTTCAGCGCTTGGTCATCGGTGATCGGAATCACGTTCGGAACGACTCCATCATCACCACTCCCTCGAACGCTTCCGTACTCGATCTAGAAGTGGTATGTAGATGCAAACTCACTCCCTTGACTCGTTGCTTAGATGAACTCATAGATAGATCTTGGTGAAATCGTAGGAAAATTTTAATTTTCTGCAACGTTCCCCAACAGCATGCATGCGTTAACCACCAATTAATTGTTATCATACAAGTTAGTTAGCAAGTGCATAGTGGCCAAACACGATCCGTACATCAACTAGTTAATTAGTACCGGTCATCACAAGTACTAGCACCTACTCCTCTCTTTTAGGAATAATTGTAAAGAATAGGAAAAGTCTTGCATCTCTATGGTGGAGCACAGAGATCCACCAATCTCCAATTTCTGGTCTGCACTCATTCGGTATTCGCCTCCATCGATCAATTTGGTCATGTCCCTCTAGTAGAGCTGCAGTGGAGTATGCACCTTTAAAATTGGTCTTCTCATTGCAAATAATGGATATTTCACGTTGGGCATCCATCACCGCAGGCACAATTAATCTTGGGAGCTTTTGTTCAAGAACATAATACTAACATAATAATACATTCAGCTTATGTTCAAGATATACAAATTAAAAAATGTTTGGCGAAAGAATTCAATCAATGTTTCGCCAAAACATTGGCAGTTAGTATATGCTTCCATCTAAAACAAATTAAGACATGTACTACAACACAATATGAATCACATACTTCAGTTAGTGTTCTAGCAAAATAATTATAGAAAATAAATGCAAATGAACCTAACAATGTGAGATCTCAAACATGCGGATATATAAAGTTTAAGATCCACGAATATTTTTGCATGACCTTTGCTTGGTATTGGATATATTAAGTGCCAGAAATTTGACGAAACGGAAATCAATCACCGTTTCGCCAAAACATTGGCACTTAGTATATGATTCCCTATAAAAAAAATCAAGGTAAGTGCATATTCATACTGAAATTAACAAGTCATTCTAAAATTAACAACTCATATTCTACTATAACAAATCATTCTAAAATTAACAAGTCATTCTAAAATTCAAAAATTAACACAACCAAACAAATTAACTCTAGTAATCAAATTAATCGTAGCGAACAAATTCTAATATTAACCCTACCAAACAAATTAACCCTAACACAAATGAACCTTGGCCCTAACCCTAACTACTGCAATAGAATGGGACGGGATATGCTTACCGTGGGTGGTGGCTCCGGCGGAAGCGACGACGGACGGTATGTATGGCGGCTCCGACTGATGGCGTGAACGACGGTCGTGAAATCGATCGGGGGTGGGGAGAGTGTGGCCGAGAGAGCGAGGTGAGTGGATAAGATTTTGGTGGACACGACAGTATAGGAGTTAGTTGTGGCCAGCGCCGCGCGGCCGACGCCACTCCAAGTTAGCAGTTACGGGCTTTTATGTTTATCCGCCACTGCAACTTTTTGAAAATAGCAGTGGTGGGTACCTGATCATGCCTGCCACTCATTCAAGGCCATTTATAAGCCTTTTCTCAGTAGTGACATGGGACATGGACATCGGTGTCCCTCGGCTGGTGACCGCTGTTTCACTTTCCTATGCCCATGGTTGGCGAAGATTTAGACTAGGTTAAATGAAATATGACGAAAATGTCCACTTTTGTGTAATAAAATATGTTGAAAATATCGTGAATTTGGTCTGGTTTAAATGAAAACTGTTTGGTTTCCATGGATTTATACGCTTTGTTTGAATTCCGTTTGAAATGTGTTCGGTTTGATGAATAAGATTGGATGGCCGGCTACCATATCAGTGTCGGTGAGTACTTTTTTTTGATAAACTACGGACTGATATGCCAGATGTTTGGTTCGCGAGCTAGAAGGATATTGATTACCATATTTTCGTTATATTCTCATAAATGCCGGCTCCGCCTGTCCAGGAGTAAGTCTTGCTCACTGTTTTCTTTTTCTTTTTGCTGAAAATTTGCTCACCATTTCCTTGTCGGATACTACCGGACGTACTTCCTCTGTTCAGGTGCATAAGTCGTCTTACCTTGTGCACCACGACAAAGGCGAAATAAAAACGAAAATAACTTAATGTTTATTTACTAATTAATGCCATTGCATACAATGAAGTGACCACTGCATATCGTGTTTGATAGTCTCAAGTCACTGAAAGGAAACACATCTCTCATTAGTTGATTTGTTTATTTATGTCAAGAAACAAAAATAAGGTGAGAGTTAATGCATCGTGCCTAAGTATTTTGATATTATTTGAATTTATCATTTCCATGAAGAAAAGTAGTCGTAGTACCAATCTAGATATTTTCCGAAAAACGAGTGGACACGGCTTAGTCGATGGCAGGCAGCCGACTTGAGTTCATTTTTAAAAGGTGGCCGACTTCAAGACGCATGTGGCCACGGTTCTCTGTCCAGTCCCAAACGAATCATCATCGCCTAATAAACAATCCATCCACTGGGCAACGGCGCACCTGCAGTTGATCCATCTCTATCCGGCCGACACCACGTCCCTGTCAGCTGGTTCATCCACCTCTCGCATCCATGCGCGCGTCGCACGGCGACTAGTCCACATGACGTAATAGTCAGGCTATATAAACCATGCTCGAGCACCAGGGAAGGGACAGCAAAGCATAGCAAAGAAGGAGTAGCCACATCCAAATCCATATACTTACGATATCGAGATGAATCACGCCAAGGAGAAGGTGAAGCACGCCGCGAGCGCGGCCAAGGCCAAGGCCAAGATCACGCAGGCCAAGGTAGCCGAGAAGACGGAGGCGGCGACGGCGAGGTCGCACGACGAGCGTGCGCTGGCGCACGAGCGTGGCAAGGCCAAGGTCGCCGCCGCCGAGGCCGAGCTGCACCAGGCCAAGGTGACCCACCGCGAGGAGGCCATGGAGCACCGCCTCCACAAGCGCGCCGGCGCCGGGCACAAGCACGGCGCTGGCCACTGATGTGCATGAAGGAGCCGGACGGACGGCCGCCGGCTGGAAAGATGTACTGTGCACGCATCGTTCATGCTAGCAAACCGGCCTGTACTGGCTTCCAACTCTTTTTTTTTTACTCCCATACCAAGTGTGTGTTCATTGACGTCGGGCTTAATTTGGAGAGGTGACAGCTGCCTGCCTGCCCCATGTGCACATGTATGTATTTTGGCTTCTTGAATAATTAGTAACAGATTGACTTAAGTTTTGTCTATGAAAAAGTATTAAAATCAACCGACTGATTTCTCTCCATCGTAAGCCGCGTCCTCCGCGCGACACGTACCGCTGTGGGCCGCCCACCGCTTCCCCCTCCACGCACCCAACCTTATCTCTTCCACGGCAGATGTGCTCCTCCACTCGTTCTCCTTACTCTCTTTTCCCCTTCCGAATCTCTTTCTTCGTCACTTCGGGAGAGGGAGAACTCCGACAACTGCGCACCACTGCTCGTGTTGGAGCTGCAACGCAGAAGGAAGAGAGAGACCAGAGTTAGTGCGTCGTTGCGTGTCCTGCCATGGCCGTGTCGGCTCCACTCTTCCTGCCCTCTCTCACCACCATATCCGATGTGGAGTGTTGCTGCTACAAAGAGGCACCACTGTGCTGCGGCGACGAAGGCGGTGACGACAAGCTTTTTGCTGAAAAGGGGGCACCATCAGGGTTGCAACAGCCCTGGTGCTCCAACCCACCTCGCCGCGGCAGTCGCCATTTGTTGCGCCGGCGGTGTTGCGATGCAGCTGCGATGAAGCATCGTCGGAGCTGCGACGGGTCATCGGTGCTGCGTTTGAGCAACGCCGTGCAGGTGTTCGTGCTGCATTAAAGCATCGCTGGAGCTACGATGGGTCGCCGGTGTTGGCGCTGCAATTGAGCATCGCCGGTGCTGCGTTGGAGCACCGTCGCGCCTGTTTTGGCGCTGTAATGACACATCGCCACCCTGCCGTTGTTGTCGAACGCCCAGCTTTGCCATAGATGGAGTGCGGCTGATGCTTGAAGTCGGCGGGTGTTGCTTCCACGGCGCGTCACATAGTTGCTTTCATTGTGGCACAACATGTGTTCGGTTGATCCAACGGCTGCGAGAGGAAGGATCCGACGGCCCGCCACCCGACTTATTTCCTAAAGAAATATGTCGGCTGATTTGTAGCAGCCGCCTCTGTCTATATACTACTTTTCACACTTACGCTTCGTTGATCAATGATAACAACTATGGTCTAAATAGAAGAAAGTGCTCAGCGACAATAAAATCCAGCGAGCTGAGGGCATCTATAATAAATTATTTGTAAGTTATTATCAAAAGAGTCCGTGTGTTGTAGATGCTCTTACCGGCGCTATTATCAAAGGGGATTGCAATACTAGGTGGGACCGAATAGGCGCAAGGAGCTTTTTGTTATTTTGTGTTTGCCAGGAGCTTTTCTCTGAATGAGGAGGCAGATGTCCTCACTGTTTCCTCATCTGGCTGACTAGTTCTGAATCCCGATATGTCGTCCAGAACAATGAGTGGACGCGGACCTCAGTTCGTTATAAAAGCTTGTCGACATCAAGACGCATGTGGCCACGGTTCCCTGTCGAGCCCCTATCGAATCAAACCCAGCCTAAACAATCCGTCCACTCAGCAACGGCGCAAATGCAGTTGATGCACATCCATCCCAGCCAGGCTGGAAAAAGCGGTAGGCGTAAGCGAGGCGGTTGGCCTTCGCCTAGTGCCTAGGCGGTGCCTAAGCGCCCTAGGCGCAGCCTAGGCGGTAAATAGTTTTTACTCGTAGTGTATTTGTGATTATTATATGGGTGCTGATATTCGTTTAGGGCATATAAATAAGTTAATTACCATCTATTGCCATTTGAATATAACCCGTTTAGCATATCGGTATAGTATATGGCATGATTTATTGCTTGGGTAGGCAATTCCTTGCTTGCCCTGCCTAGACATCCATTTATGCCTTAGGCGAGGCGTTTGGCCATTGCCTAGCGCCTAGGCGTGCCTAAGCGCCTCCTAGGCACTGCCTTTTCCAACAGATTCCCAGGCCGAAATCACTGTTCTGACCTTGTGAGCAATCTTTGTCACAAACTAAATTTGACATGAAAATATTTTATGATCTGACCCTTTTAGCAACGCAACAGCCCGCGGCGTTACCGCCCAACATAGAAACGCCAAGCAAGCTTGCGTTTCTGCTCCACATGAAAACGCCAAGCTAGCTAGCGTTACTGCCCAGACCGAGCTGGTGTCGCCCGCTGACACGGCACGCTGGCAACGCCAGAACGCTCGGCGTTTCTAGCTTGACTACAAACACCCGGGGCCACGGCGTTTCTGGCCTTGATACGCTCCAAACAAAGCGCCTTTTAGGCTAGGGTATAGGCTGGTGGACATGCATGGAAATGCCAAAGGCCATGAATGGACGTAGCAGCACTGCTGTCCAAGGCGTCATGCATGCATGCATGTATTTTGGGGATATCCATCTTTAATTTGTACTAGTGCCATGCGTTGTATGCATGCATGTACTACTGTGCAGTTTTTCCTGATCCTGTGTAATCTTTTTGTGTACCACGCAAGGGATGGAACAGCGACTTTTCCTGATCCTAAAAATAAAAATTGTGTAGCATGATGGCACGCGTTGCTGGCCATGGCATGGAAACGCCAATGTTCATGGCGTTGCTAGATAGGGAAGCAATGCCCACTTGCTTGGCGTTTCTATGTGGATTGACAACGCTAGCTAGCTCGGCGTTTGAATGTGGATTTGAAACGCGAGCTACTTCGGCGTTTCTATATGAAGAAGAAACGCCACGGGCTGTGACGTTGTTAAAAGGGTCAGATCGTGAAATACTTTCATGTCGAGTTCACTTTGTGGCAAAGATTGCTGAAAATGTCAGAATAGTGATTTCGGCCTCCATCCCACCGACACCGTGTCCCTGTCCGCCAGCGAGCATCGTCCCGGGGCTATGTAAACCCGCTCGCTCACCACCATAAGCAAAGCAACTAGAAGAAGCTAGTAGCAACTCTATACTATATCAAGATGAATCTTGCCAAGGAAAAGGTGAAGGACGCCGCGAGCGCGGCGAAGGCCAAGGCCAAGATCACGCAGGCCAAGGTGGCCGAGAAGATGGAGGCGGCGACAGCGAGGTCACACGACGAGCGGGAGCTGGCGCACGAGCGGGGCAAGGCCAAGGTCGCCACCGCCGAGGCAGAGCTGTACCAGGCAAAGGTGATCCACCGTGAGGAAGCCATGGAACACCGCCTCCACAAGCGCGGGCACAAGCATGGCGGCGGTCGCTGATGTGAGCCACACGGCCGGCCGTAATGCTAACAAGATGTACTGTACATGCATCGTTCATGCGAGCAAGCCGGCCTATACTGGTTTCGTACTCTTCTTCCATTTTTATATTCCATTACAAATCTGTGTTGATTGACGTCGGGTTAATTAATTTGGAGAGGTGACAGCTGCCTGCCCCATGTGCATATGTATATATGTACTGTATGTGTAATGCGTTTTTGGCTTCTTGAATAATTAATACTAGCAGGTTGACACAAGATTTGCCTATATACTGCCTTCCATACTTGCGATGGCAGATCAATGGATTTCGGTTTTTTTAGACTGAGCTCCATGGCACCCCTTATCCTCGTCCCTCCAACATTGCTTTGAGATCTATGCTAGCAAATTAACTTACAACCACTAGTAAAAAAGGACCTATAGTCCCGGTTCGTAAGGGCCATTAGTCCCGGTTTTTAAACCGGGACTAAAGTGTCGGTACTAATGCCCTATACCTTCAGTCCCGGTTCTTGCATAAACCGGGACAGATGGGCATTCACGTGGCCGGTGCGGCGAGCCCAGGCAGGAGGCCCTTTGGTCCCGGTTGGTGGCACCAAGCGGGACCAATAGGCATCCACGCGTCAGCATTTCAGGTGCTAAGGTTTTTGTTTTGTTTGAGGGGGGGGGGGGGGGTTTGGTGGTTTTGGGGGTTAATCTAGGTGTTTCATATATTGTGTTAGCTAGCTAATTAATAGAGAGAAGTGTCCTCTCTTATCTCCGTGCTTGGTCGACGCTACGTACTATACGTATAGAGAGGACTAGACACGCTAGCTAGTAAGCAAATGAAGGAAACAGAAGATCGTCACGAACATATGCATATAGAGAGAAGTGATATCGACCACCTCTCCCTCTCTGAGAGATTGGTCGAACAACAAGTTCTCGTATATCTATCCGACACTACGTACTGGCTACATATATACAATATAAGTATCTCTTACAATATAATCTCCTAATTAATTAAAAACGAGCTGATCAGGGTCCACATGGTATTCTCCGTCTTTAGCGATCACGTGGTCAAGAAAGAATGCCGCCAATTCCTCTTGAATTCCTCACATACGATTTGGTGGTAGGAGTTCATCCCGCATCCGAAATATCTAATTTGAAGAAGGGGGTCAATACATATATATGAATAAATGAAATTGAACACAAATGATGGTAATAAAATAAAGTTGTGAATATTATTATTTAGGCACTTCATATTGTTTGTCAGAGTAGCCCCGCTCACAGGTCGTGTGGCGGATGGACTCGCAAATGTAGTATCCACAGTAATCATTCCCTTGTTCCTGCCACAACCACTTTACAAGAAATAGAGGTCAATCAAACTGATAATTAGCAAGCATACTAAATGGTATTGATTAAACTAGCGCTTGAATCACTACGAGATGCTTGGAACATGCTACTATAGTACTTACTTTCGGGTGTCTAAATTGCAGCTTCTTCGGCAGTCCCGGAGTTTTTGAGGTGAATTTTTTCCAAACCCTGCCAGCAGACAAAAAAAAACAATTACTTGATATCAGGAAATGAACAAAGTTGCGATATGGTGCAATAATGATCGATTTAACTTACTACTCTAGAATTTCAGTCATGTCCGCATACTCGTTGGGATCTTTTCGTCTCGAGTCTAAGCGGTTACTAGTCCCTGCTCAAGCTTAATCTATAGGAGAATATAATGGAACCTGCGCACGCATGCATAACTCATCAATTACATTACTATAACCTCGACTAATAAGGGAAACCGAATATGCACAAGATAGAGTAACACTCACTTGAATTCGTAAGAGAAAAGTATTATAGCTTTGTTTTGATTTAATACAAACGATTTTAGCAGCTTGGCCTCGGTTTCTTTGGCCTGAGATTTAACCATATATGCATCTATGAGATTTGTGTTAATGAACCCAATTTCACCGATTTGTCGTTTCTTCAATTCGGCGATCTTCAATCTGCATAATATAGTGAGGATAATTAAAAATACATGCAATGAAAGAGCTGACCTATATATAGAGACTTAATGACAGAAGTATTACTGTAATTACAGGCTGTAGCAAGTGATCATTAATTTATCGAGGGCCTTTTGATTGAAAAACGCGAAGAACTCCTCAAATGGAACATTCAACAGTTCAAGTCCAACGAGGTCATGCTCCTCTCTGACTCTCAGCGTCAAAATATTCATCCCCTCAGACTCTCTGCAGGTTTTCATGTACCAATCATGGAATCTGAACATCATCGTTGGTAGAGATCTTTCATCTTTGACGAGAGGCTTCCCGTACATGTATTTGTGTTCGTCCACCTCCAAGAAATCATAATGTACATCGTCGGGCAGGTAATCTTCAAGATTGTTATAACCGGGCACCATCCCGCCCGGAACATTAGCGACGATATCGCTAGACACCTGGAGCGGGGGGAACGATTGGTTCGCTTGTTCGCCGAGCTGGGAAACTTTTTTCCCAGCTCGTCGTTGACCACTGATAGTACTTCCCGACCGCGACGCTTCCACAAATGACTTTGTAAGAATGCGATCATAGTTGCCTTTCGCCGGAGACTTTGGCAGCCAGAGTACGCTTCACTTTTACCGGATCTATCTTCTCCTCCGGAGGTGGATGTTTCTTTGCTTTCACCCCTTCAAGAAGGTATCCACTTCGGCTTGCACGATCCGCGTGTTTTCCTCCACGGTCCTTTCGTATGGTAGCTTCTCTGGAGTCTTGAGAGAAGGACTGTATTTGTATTGCCTCCCGACTCTGGCTGTGCAACTAGACGCCGGAGCAGACGGAGCGGCTGCCGCTGTCTTTCCTTTCTTACGAGGCGAATGCGAAGGACTACGACGCGCCGGAGCAGCCGGAGCGGCGGCGGGTCTCTTGATCAGCCCTTGTTGACGAGGCGGAGAAGGAGGAGGCTGGCTGCTCAGGCGTGCCTATGCAGGCGGAGAAGGAGGCGAAGTGCCGCCACACGCCGGAGAAGGAGGCTGAGTGCCCTGATCACTCGCCGGAGGAGGAGGCGGAGGAGGAGGCGGATTGCCCTGACTCGCCGGAGGAGGAGGAGGAGGCGGAGGCGTCCAGTTCGGAAGGTTGATGAGCTCCTTCCACCATAGGCATGGAGTCTCCAGAGAAGAACCCAGCCGAACCTCCCCTTCACCCGTAAGGTGGTCAAGCTAAAGGTCCTCAAATACATCCGTTATTTGATCCACCATCACCCTAGCATATCCTTCTGGAATCGGCTGGCCGTGGTAGGTGGAGCCAGGTTCATTAGGTATAACAGAGCCAACAACCTCTTTGACTTTCAATGTCATCCATCGCGTCATAAGGTGGCAATGTTGAGACTCCGTGATAGCATCCACGGGGTAGCTAGCAGGAGCCGTGAAGACAGGCTCCAGCTGCTGAGTCTGCTCGGTGGAAGCCACGCTGCTTCTCCTCTGAGATGGCGGGGTAGCTTCAACGGAAGATTTGGCAGGTCGTTTGCTGCGATCTGCTTCTCGTTGCTCTAGCCCTTGTACCCTTTCGTGCAGCGCCTGTAGTTGGCTATGCTCCACTTTCTTCCTCCTCTCCTGGGTTTTGTAACCCCCTGCGTCCGGAAAGCCAGCCTTCGACGGAACGGAGCCTGGCGTGCCTCGTGTCCGTCCAGGGTGCTCAGGATTCCCGAGGGCCATTGTGAGCTCGTCCTTCTCTCTGTCTGGGACGAACGCCCCTTGCTACGCTTTCTCGATATACTCCTGAAGCTTTGTGACGGGTATTCGCAGTTGCTCATCCGTCCAAACGCACTTCCCTGTTACACGGTCCAAGGTTCCGCCAACTCCGAAAAACCAAGTCCGGCAACGATCTGGCCAGTTCAATGTCTCTAGTTCGACCCCTTTAGCAATCAGGTCATTCTCAGCCTTGTCCCACAAAGGTCGGGCTTTGAGGTAGCCACCTGACCCCGTGCGATGGTGATGCTTCTTCTTCGCAGCATTTTGCTTGTTTATCGCTGACATCTTCTTACTCTTTTCCGATGTCTTGTGGGCCAAAAATGCGGGCCAGTGATCTCTGATCTTCTCATACTTTCCGGTGAATTCTGGTGTCAAATCTTCGTCGACAAACTTTATTTTCAGCTCATTCTTCCACCTCCTGAATAGTTCTGCCATCTTCTTAAGAGCATGAGACTTGATCAATTGCTCTTTAACTGGCTTCTCCAGATCTTCCTCTGGCGGTAGGGTGAAATTTGCCTTAAGCAATGTCCAAAGATCTTCTTTCTGCTTATCGGAGACATAAGACACCTCGGGGTCTTCCTTCTTAGGCTTTAACCGTTGCTGGATACTGATCGGGATCTTGTCCCTAACAAGAACCTCGCACTGAGCACGAAATGCATCCCTTGTCCGGATGGGTTCAATCGGCTTGCCATCGCGCGCGATTGCTGTGATCTCAAACCTTTCATCCGAGCGCAACTTTTTCTTCGGGCCTCTTTTCTTTACCGAAGTTGTGCTCGATCCGGAGGGCTAGAGAAAAGAAGAAAAACCAGAGTTAATTAATATGTGTACATACGAAAACAATCAATGCATCAATTAGCTAGTCAGCACAGGCTTAACTAATATATATACCTGGCCGGACTCGGTTCGGTCACCGGAGCCGTCATGACAGTCTACTTCTTCTTGTACCGGAGCCGTCATTGGGTCATCGGAGCCATCATAATCATAACCTTCTTCTTCACTACCCCGTCCTTCCAGACCTTCGGTGTCGTTGAGAAACGACGCAACGACATCACTTCCTTTTGCGATTATGTCCCCCAACATCTCTTCTGTTTCTTCGTCTCGGGGGTGCTCCATAGTTTCTGCAAATATTTACAACATGGCAATTATTATTCAAACATGGCAATTATTATTCAAACATGATAGCTGGATATATTAGTGGCAAACGTAGAACTTGCTAGCTAATATAATCACAATAAGGAATCTTATTACTGGCCTCGACGCTGCTTCTCTAGGGTTTGGGGTGGCCTCGGCAACGCTTCAAGGGTTTGGGGTGGCCTCAGCGACAACGCTCTTTTAACTTGGTAAATTTGGGTGGCCTCGAGAGAGTTTGTCGAGTAGGGGCGCGGCGGGAGGGGGTAGGAGACCAACATCATTTTTTTCTAGGGTTTGGGTGTCCTCGAGAGTTTTGGTCGAGCGAGAGGGCTGAGGGGCGGGGTGCTCCTGTTGTATAAGTTATCACGGTCGAGAGGGGGTATATATATCGACCGCCCCTCATGTCGAAGTTATCCGGGAGGGGGTTATATCGACCCCCCCTCCCTCGTGTTGAAGTTATCGGGAGGGGGTATATCGACAACGACATACCCGATAAAAAAATAAGAAGACAAAAGAAGAAATAAAAAGAGGAGAAGAAGAAAGGAATAGAAGAGAAGCAATCGAAGAAAAAAAGAAGAACAAAAAGGAGTAGAAGAAAGGAATAGAGGAGAAGAAGAAGAAAAAAAATTTCTATTTTTTTCTTCTTCTCCTCTTCTTTTTCTTCTTTTTTTCCTCTTCTTATTTATTTCTCCTCTTCTTCCTCTCCTCTACTTCTTTCTTCCTCTTATTTTCTTTTTTCCTATCCCGTGGTCTAAAATCGGTCTATGCACGATAGAAAATTCTGAAAAAATTACATCTATGATCCCTCGACGTCCCCGCCTCTCTCATGAACAAAAAAAAACTATGAATAAAAAAACATCATGTTCTATGAACAAAAAAATATCATATTTCATCCACATCCATGCATACATCCTATATATATGTGATCATCTATGAAAAAAACATCATATTCTATAAAAAAATCATCATATATATATGAACAAAAACAATTATGATAACAAGCATATATATATATATATATATATATATATATATATATATATATATATATATATATATATATATATATATATATATATGAAAAAATGCTATGGCGCCGGCGGACCAAGTGAGGAGGAGCGGGTCGGCGGCGAGGACGGTGTGAGGCGGCAGGCGCTCGGGAGGTAAGGCGGCAACAGCGACGACGACGGGCGGGCGGGCGGCGCGATCGGGCAGGGGAGCGGGCGACGGCGATGGCGGGGGTGACGGCGACGGCGACGGCGGGGGGCGGCGGCGTCGGGGCAACTGGCGGCGTCGATGTCGTCGGCGTCGTCGGGGGCGGCAACTGCGAGATGAGAGTGAAAAATACCTAAGTGTGAACTTATATAGCGAGGCCTTTAGTCCCGGTTGGTGCCATGAACCGGGACTAAAGGGTGCATTAGTCTCGGTTGGTGCCACCAACCGGGACCAAATGCCTCTTTTCAACAGCCCAAAGGGCGGGAAGCAGAGGCCTTTAGTCCCGGTTGGTGGCACCAACCGGGACTAAAGGGGGGGTCATTGGTACCGGTTGGTGCCACCAACCGGGACCAATGCATACCTTTAGTCCCGGTTGGTGTCACCAACCGGGACCAAAGGCCTGTGCTGGCACGGTGCGGTGCGATGTTTAGTCCCACCTCGCTAGCTGAGAGAGCTCAACACCTGTTTATAAGCTGCGTTGCAGCTCAGGTGCTGAGCTCCTCTCTAATATGCATGCATTAGTTGCCTACCCTTGACACTGCCGTGTTGGGCCTATTGGGCCTGCGGGCCTGCATCCTGGCCCATGTATTGATGGGTTTCTAGTCGTATGTAGGCCGTGTGGCCCATTAGGCGGCTTTTTAGTATTTTTTTTGTTTTTTGAATTATTTATTTTTTCTTCTGATTTTTGCTTTATTTTTATATTCTTTTTGCTTTTAGCTAAGAATAATTATAATCTTTCTGTTACTCCATTAGTTTCCAAATTTGAATAGTTTAAATTTTAATTTTTGAAATTTGTGTGAATCACTATTTTATGAATAACTTCACTATAAAAATATATTTTGAGTGATTCTTTTTCCTTGAAATTTGTGTGAATCACTGTTTTATCATTATATTCAAAAACAGATTTTGTTATTTTAGTTTCTATCAAAAAATCTTTATGAAAATTCTTTTTTCTACTAAAGTTTCTAACAAAAATTCTTTATGATAATTCTTTCTGCTTTTCATGTTTTGAACAGAAAATACTTTGATAATTTTAGTTGCATAAATTTTATATAATTTTAGTTTAAAAATAGTAGGGGTTTATAAAAGCTTTTAGTTGATTCCTTTTGCTATTAGAGTTTTATAAAAGCATTTACTGTTTTTTTTCAGCTATAAGACCTTGAAATTGAAAAGTATTCCAAATGAAATCTGAATAGTTTAGATTTTAATTCTTTAAATGTGTGAATCACTAGTTTATGAATAACTTCACTATAAAAATATATTTTGAGTGATTCTTTTTCCTGTTACAAAGGGATTTCATTTTTTTAAACTTACTTGCACTCCATTTTTTTCTGTGTTCAAAATGCAACATTCAAAGCCACATCATCAATTTACAACCCTTTCTGACTTCATTTGTTATTTTTCATGCATTTACTGATTATTTTGAGCTATAAGACCATGAAATTGAAAAGCATTTGAAATGAACTCTGAAAAGGTTCCGAGTTGGCATGGTATCATCATTTCATCCACATAGCATGTGCGAGAAAGTAGAGAGGGTTACGGCAAAAACTGGATGCACTTCGTGTACAAAACGGACAATCTCTTTCGAAGTATCAGGGTTTCATACAGAAACTCGTCTGTTACAAAGGGATTTCATTTTTTAAACTTATTTGAACCCCATTGTTTTTCTGTGTTCAAAATGCACCATTCAAAGCCACATCATCAATTTACAACACTTTCTGATTTCATTTGTTATTTTTCATGCATTTACTGATTATTTTGAGCTATAAGACCATGAAATTGAAAAGCATTTGAAATGAACCTTGAAAAGGTTCCAAGTTGGCATGGTATCATCATTTCACCCACGTAGCATGTGCGAGAAAGTAGAGAGGGTTACGGCAAAAACTGGACGCACTTCGCGTACAAAACGGACAATCTCTTTTGAAGTATCAGGGTTTCATACGGAAACTCGTCTGTTACAAAGGGATTTCATTTTTTTGAACTTATTTGAACTCCATTGTTTTTCTGTGTTCAAAATGCACCATTCAAAGCCACATCATCAATTTACAACCCTTTCTGACTTCATTTGTTATTTTTCATGCATTTACTGATTATTTTGAGCTATAAGACCATGAAATTGAAAAGCATTTGAAATGAACTCTCAAAAGGTTCCAAGTTGGCATGGTATCATCATTTCACCCACATAGCATGTGCGAGAAAGTCGAGAGGATTACGGCAAAAACTGGATCCACTTCGTGTACAAAACGGACAATCTCTTTCGAAGTATCGGGGTTTCATACGGAAACTCGTCTGTTACAAAGGGATTTCATTTTTTTGAACTTATTTGAACTCCATTGTTTTTCTGTGTTCAAAATGCACCATTCAAAGCCACATCATCAATTTACAACCCTTTCTGACTACATTTGTTATTTTTCATGCATTTACTGATTATTTTGAGTTATAAGACCATGAAGTTGAAAAGCATTTGAAATGAACTCTGAAACCAAAGTACATACATAGCTCTCCACAACATTAAAACCAAAGTACATACATAGATCTCATTGAATAACATATAGCTCTCCAGAGCATCTAATTAAACCATACATTGAAATTATGTAAAACATTTCAATGCAACAACAAATGCGATCATAATCGCAACCAAGGTAACAACTGATCCAACTGCATAATGATACCAAGCCTCGGTATGAATGGCATATTTTCTAATCTTTTAATCTTCAACCGCATTGCATCCATCTTGATCTTGTGATCATCAATGACATCCGCAACATGCAATTCCAATATCATCTTCTTCTTCAACTAATTGTTTTCTTCAAGTAATTGTTTTCTTCTTCAACTAAATTTAACCTCTCGACAATAGGGTCGGTTGGAATTTCCGGTTCAACAACCTCCTAGATAAATAAAATCTATGTCACATTGGTCGGCATAATTGTCATAAACAATAAACGAACCAAATAGTTATGAAAAGATAATATATACCACATCTGAATCATAGACAGGACGAGGGCCTACGGGGGCGGATACCAAAACCATCCACTATATAATAACAAGGAATGATAAAAGTAAGAAAATTAGACAAGTATCTATCTGAAGTAAGAATTTTTTCTTTCAGAAAGAAGATAAGAACAAGAGGCTCACCACGGTGGTGCCGGCGACGAGATCGGCGCGGGCGATCGACGACGGTGAAGACGGGGCGGGGACAGGGCGTGACGGACCGCTAAATCTAGACAAATCTCGTTGAAAATGGACCTCCGAGGTCGAGTTTCGAGAGGAGAAAGCTTAACTAGTGTGGCTCGGGCATTCCATCAAACACCTCATGTGCATAGGAGGTGAACTGGAGCACCCAAATGCCCTCCCCTCGCCGTCTTGAAAAAACAGAGCACTGTGGAGTGTTCTGCCGCGGCAGTGGGTATATATAGGCAAGTTATTTGTCCCGGTTCGTGGCATGAACCGGGACTAAAGCCCACCCTTCTGCCTCGGTTCATGCCACGAACCGGGACCAGTGGTTGCGGGCCAGGAGCGAGGACCATTGGTCCCGGTTCGTGGCTTGAACCGGGACAAATGTTTCCACACGAACCGGGACCAATGCCCACGAGGCCCCGGCCGGCCCCCTGGGCTCACGAACCGGGTCTAATACCCCCCATGGGTCCCGGTTCTTGAAGAACCGGGACTAGTGGGCTGGCTAGGCCCGAACGATAGCCCTGTTTTCTACTAGTGAACATGAAAGTTTCTCTTTATTGTTTCTCTCAAATGAAACAACATATGGACTTCAAACAAACTTTAGAATCTCAATGTGTGAAAATGTGATTTTGTTGAGTAAACAAGTGATTTTAAGTATTTAAGATTCATGAAAAAATCTGAAAGTTTTCTCCCACATTGTAGTTAGAAGGTTTTGTTGTCATGCAAAGTTTCAAGTTTACATGTTGTTTCGTTTAAGAGAAACAAAAGTACCTGTATGTATTACGATGCAAAAATGGATTGTTTCAGCTATGGGCTAAGTTTAAAAACTTGGGAAAACATCTTGAGTAGAAAGTGATCGGCTACATTCAAACAATGCGAGCTAAGGTCTTCTCTAGTAGATACTTTATAAGTTCTATTTGAGAGGATTTTTTTATTAATGTAATAAGGGTGTTCTAAGTTGTAACAGATCCGGTTAAACCAAAATTCCCTCAAATATTTCATTTTCCCTTTAAAGGTTATGGTAATTGAATATGATGTTTCTGTTGAAATTGATATATGCTGAATGGTTGTTGAATATGATGTTGAACTTATTAATGGATTGATCTTTGTCAACTTGTTGTGCTGATATCAAATTGTTGAAGATGATGTTGATATTGAACGTGAACTCTGTCAACTTGTTGTGGTGTTATCAATAGGGTTGATGCCTTCGTCGACGGTTGCCGAGAGGCTCGAGTTAACCAATAGGGTTGATGCTTTCATTAACCTACACTAATAGAAAAGGGGGCAATGGCCCAGGCCGGGTCAGCCCATTAGTCCCGGTTCTGCCACGAACCGGGACCAATGGAGGTATTTGTCCCGGTTCATGATCCCAGGGGGCCGGCCGGGGCCTCGTGGGCATTGCTCCCGGTTCGTCTGGCCCTATTGGTCCCGGTAGGTGGGATGAACCGGGACCAATGGCCTCGCTCCTGGCCCACAACCATTGGTCCCGGTTGGTGGCTTGAACCGGGACCAAAGGCTCCCCTTTAGTCCCGGTTCATGCCACCAACCGGGACCAATGAGGTGCCTATATATACCCCCTCGCATAAGAGCAGAGCACACTGCTCTGTTTTTTCTGGCCGCCGAGGGGGAGAGGGCTCGGTGGTGCTCTAGCTCACCTCCTATGCACACAAGGTGTTCAATGGAATGCCCGAGCCACACTACTTAAGCTTTCTCCTCTCCAAACTCGACCTCCAAGCTCCATTTTCCTCAATATTTGTCAAGGTTTAGCGGTCTGTCACACCCCGGCCCCGTCTTCACCGCCGTCGATCACCCGCGCCGATCTCATCGCCGGCACCACCGTGGTGAGCCTCTTGTTCTTATCTTCTTTCTGAAAGGAAAAATACTCTTACTTGTATGTTTAGATAGACTAGTCGTCAACCCGTGCGGCCGCACGGGCTAGGTACTTGCATTTCCAACATACTATCAAGATATTTGGAAAAAACTGGAACAAAAAACATACTATCAATTTTATGAAGCACCAATAAATCTGAGGCACGTGAAAGCAGTTGATTCTGTTTCTTTGACCTGCAGCTATTCCCATCTTTTATCAAGTAGAGATTGGAGGAAAACCTCACGTCAAAGAGAAGTACAGAGATAGGGCGGAAGCAGAAATTTTGGGATGGGCTGCTTATGCGGAATTTCCTATCCGGAGACTCCGACTCCGTCGTCAAGGTCGGCTGCACCATAGACTGAGCAAATGTACGATCCCTCAGTACAGCTCCAAATACAGAGAGTTACTTCGACGGTGCCGACAACATATCTAGCTTCCTACCTCTCGTAAAAAGAATAGACACAAACTCTTTTTTGACCGTGAGGCTTGAGGTCCTTATTTTTCTGTACGTGCATGGCTTTTCTTTTTGGGGACTGGGATGTGGACTCTTTCTTAACTTGAGGCATGAGGACATTTTTTTTATCTTGCCTGAGGACTTCTTTCCTGTGCATGTATTTATTTCACTTTTGAAGGGAGAAGGCATATTGTTTTTGTTTATACAGAAGATGTAGCCTTTGGGGACTCATTTTTGTACATGTGGGCAAGAAGGCACGCTGCTTTTCTTCTTACATAATTAAACCTAGTAGTTTTTTACAGAAATTATACCTGGGCGGTTTTTTAGGACTTTTTTTATCTTGCCTGCGGACTTCTTTTCTGTACATGTATTTATTTCACTTTTTAAGGGAGGAAGGCACATGTTTTTGTTTTTATACGGAAGACGTGGCCGTTGGGGACTCCTGCTTTTTTGTACATGTGGGAAGAAGGCACGTTGCTTTTGTTCTGACGGAATTACATCTAGGCGATTTTTTTGAGAAAACACAGATGTGGGCATTACAGAAATTAGACCTGGGTTGTCTTTTTTTTTTAGAAAACTTAGACGTGAGCATTGTGGATTCTATTTTGTACGTGCAGGCTCAATCCTATTCTTGTACGTGGTATGATTTTTATTTAGGCAACATTCTCTAGTAGATCTTGACCATTAAAATTTAAATCTAAAGGCTAATTTAATTATGCTGATGTGGATTAACGTGAGGCCTTTTACGGTGCCTCTAATTAGTAAATACTAGTCATCAACCCGTGCAACTGCACGGGCTAGCAACTTTGGAATGTGACTTCGGTGAACCCACTAAACAACATTTGTTATGCCTTTAGAATATCCCATCAAGAAGAACAACTGGATCCTCATATACTACCATACGATGCAAACATGGTACCTTTCTTGCAATGCCTTTAGAGAATAAAAAAGAAAATCAAAATGCCAAAACATATCAGGAATTAAGAGAAGAAGATGAGTGTTCTAACATCATGTAATCAAGGATGCACACATCAAAAAGAGAATTTAGTGTATTTGTATATATCCACACCAATAGGCATAAAAGTGTTCAGACAAACCTTCATTGAAAGCTTTAGGGGTGCAAATAGTAGGTTTAATTAAATAAATGCAATTGCGTCAATATGTAACTCTTATTATGTAATAGCTCCTAACATCTATATTGTTGAACTATTTGACATGGCATATAAAAAAATCCCAGAATTTTTCCGATCATGGCTATATATTTAACATTTCCTGGTAGATATGGCAGTGAGATTTAGTAAGGCAGCCCATGCAAAAATAAAGCTCGATAAGTGAAGTACTTGAGTTGTACACGTTTCTATTTACACCCGCTATGTTGTAATACAAAAAGGTCTTTAGGTGATGATATTTCTTATGAATATTCCATTTTTTCGAGAATCTTCTCAATTATTAGGGAGGCTATGTATTTTAGAGCAGTGGCACATAGGAAATATGGTACATACACGTATCATGCTGTTTTATGTGTTTCATATAATTAATAGTTGTGAATTACGTAGATTGATAATGGCCTACACATCTTAACTGCACTTCATGCCGAAGAAATAACATTGAAAATCCAATTATCTGCACAACTTAAATCCAATTATTTCGCAAAAGAAAAACATAAGATCTTCAAACAGTGACAAATATCAGAACAGTGAAGGCTCAAAGAACCGAAAAAATACAATACATTATTTCCATATAAGTTTAAAAAAAATAGAACTCCAAGTTTTTTTTTCAGGGGGAGTAATAGAAAGGATGTAATAATCTATTTAAAGTCCATTGCCAAGGCAAACTTCTCAATTGAGACAGAAAGGTAGTCAAAGTGAAAATGCAATGGGTGGTTTGTCTGGTTTGAGAAGGCGTATGAACAGACACAAAGAAAAATATATATTTGGATAAACATTATTGTGTAATGATTTAGCATAATTTTTTTCTAACTGGTAGAATTATTTCCCATGACGGTTAATATCTGGATGAAACATTATTCCTTATTCAATAGTAATTAATTGCCCTGGAGAACAGCCAGCCATCAAGAAATCATGCCTCACTTAACAGCTGCAATGTTTACACAAAGATGTGAATTGGAATTGTTTTCGTACAGTAATGATAACAATAATCTATTTATTATTATAAATTAAGGAAACTTACAAATGCCTTGTGCCACAAAAACTTAGCTTACTGCCATGTACCATGTAATAGACAGAGGATGGAAAGTTAGCTCATCTCAAGTCGAAACTTGAATGAAATATTAGCAGGAAGCATTTCAAAGGGAATTAAGAAAAAAAAGGAAGGAGAATAAATAAATTCTCTAGAATGAAAAATCAACATATTACTACATGAATAATCTGTGCTTCTGTGCTGTGAAAATAAACTTATGCATTCTGATGCTTACAGAAAGTAGACATGTTCCCTCAAACAAATAGACACGTTGCACCTGTTATAGTTGTCAATGCGCCATTGCCCTGGCCGAAACCTTCCTGCAATAAGACACTAATCTGTAAAATCTTCTTAATGAATTGAGAACTGGTGCCATCTTTTTGTGGACCAAAGGTAATATAAAAGGAAAATACGGAATTCTTAGAAGCAGGGGGGAAACTATCAGAAATCTACAGGTAGTATAAAGACCATGATGGATGGCTGGGGGACGAAGACAACCAAAAGCAATAAATTAATCAAGAATCTCTAGAATCTCTAGGTGGATATGGATCCTGAACTTGTACGCACCTCATATGTTGTCATACCTCAGCAATCCTCAATCATGCTCATGTATTCCTCGTCTATATATCTAGTTGCCTACACATGTACGTGTTGACTGCTACCGTGCAAGTGCATGTACTGTACGCAGTTCTGTACTTGCCGCCACATACAAACGGCAGTACAGGATGCAGCAAATCCTACATCGACGGCCACGATGCCAGCAATACTTATGTAAATAGCAGACCCGATTTTCCAATCTCCATGGAAAAAGAAATTGAGACTGGGAAAGATAGCGCCAGATTGCATCGTCGAGTTTGCCACCACATACTAACGGCGGTACAGGATGCAGCAAATCCTACGTCGGCGGCCACGACGCCAGCAATACTTGATGTAAATAGCAGACCCGATTTTTCAATCTCCATGGGATAATAAATTGAGACTCGAAAGATAGCGCCAGAGTGCATCGTCGAGTGCTGGTGGAATCAAGGCGTACAATCATGAATTGTGGGGAGATGACGAAGTGAGATGAACACTGCCTACCGGATCATCAAGCCAAAGACATCGTGGAAGGAGCGCCGGCGGAGAGATGGGGAAGGCTGCTGCGGCAAGGACATGACCTCACGGGGATGGGCTGATGTGAGGAGGAAGCGCTCCGTACGTGAAGAAATTATCTGAGCGCAGTAGACCATCATGATCCAATTTCCTTGAGATCTGCAGGTAGGGAAGGGGCAAGCATGTCTAGCAAGGAAGGAGCACATCAGATTGAATCTCAGAGAGGAGAGGCCACAATCTTTTGTTTTCTTATAAAAAATCACGTGGGATGGTATAACATGGGAGATGGGCTTTTTTTTTTGCGGGCAAGATGGACTTCTTTTGTGGAACCCACAACGATATGGATTTTTTTCCTTGATGGTCCACAACGATATGGAGTTTGTATCATGGTTCTGTTGTTTAATATAGGGTGTAACAGTTTTTTAACGTGTAGGTTGGATAACGTTGTTTTTTTACCTCACGTGAATCGCTGGACTTTGTAACATGGTAATTTGTGTAACGTAGATCATACGGTTCAGATAGATTGGTTAAATTGATCTGACGGTTAATAATTTACTAATGATGTGGATTAACGTGGAGGCTTTATTAGTGCTTCCAATTAGTAAATATAAGATAAAGATACTTGTATTATTTTCTTACTTTTATTATTGCATCTTATATAGTGCGATGGTTTTGGTATCCGCCCCCGTCGGCCCTCGTCCTGTCTATGATTCGGATGTGGTATATATTATGTTTTCATAACTATTGGTTCATTTATTGTTTATGAAAATTATGCCGACCAACGTGACATAGATTTTATTTATCTAGGAGGTTGTTGAACCGGAAATTCCAACCGACCCTATTGTCGAGAGGTTAAATTTAGTTGAAGAAGAAAACAATTTCTTGAAGAAAAAATAAAAACCTTGAGGAGGAGAAGATGATATTGGAGTTGCATGTTGCGGATGTAAATCGATGATCACAAGATCAAGATGGATGCAATGCACTTGAAGATTAGAAAGATTAGAAAATATGCCATTCATACCGAGGCTTGGTATCATTATGTCGTTGGATCAGTTGTTACCTTGGTTGCGATTATGATCGCATTTGTTTTCGCATTGAAATGTTTTACATAGTTTCAATGTATGGTTTAATTAATTTAGATGCTCTGCAGAGCTTTATGTTGTTAGATGAGAACTATGTATGTACTTTGGTTTTTATGTGATGATGAACTTCTATTAATTTGGTCACTTAATTATCTATTCATGATGTTCTGTAATGATTTTGACACATTAATTATATATAATGCACGCAGATGAACCGACAATGGATGTACGATGACAGACACACCTCCGAGTACATTAAGGGCGTGCATGATTTTCTCGAAGTGGCTGAGGCAAACAAGCATAATGGTTTTATGTGTTGTCCATGCCCTATATGTGGAATACGAAGTCTTACTCGACGGAAAATCCTTCACACCCACCTGCTTTACAAGGGTTTCATGCCACACTATAATGTTTGGACGAGGCACGGAGAAATAGGGGTTATGATGGAAGACGGTGAGGAAGAAGAGTACGATGACAACTATGTGCCCCCTGAATACGGTGATGCTACTGAACATCAAGATGCACCAGACGATGTGCACGATGGTGCTGCAATGGGCGAAGCTGCTGAAGATCAAGAGGAACCAGACGATGTGCCCGATGATGATGATATCCGCCAGGTCATTGTCGATGCAAGGACGCAATGCGAAAGTCAAAAGGAGAAGCTGAAGTTCAATCGCATGTTAGAGGATCACAAAAAAGGGTTGTACCCCAATTGCGAAGATGGCAACACAAAGCTCGGTACCGTACTCGAATTGCTGCAGTGGAAGGTAGAGAATGCTGTGCCTGATAAAGGATTTGAGAAGCTACTGAAAATAATGAAGAAGAAGCTTCCAAAGGACAATGAATTGCCCGACAGTACATATGCAGCAAAGAAGGTCGTATGCCCTCTAGGATTGGAGTTGGAGAAGATACATGCATGCCCTAATGACTGCACCCTCTACCGCGATGCCTACAAGGATCTGAACGCATGCCCGGTATGCGGTGCATTGCGGTATAAGATCAGACGAGATGACCCTGGTGATGTTGACGGCGAGCCTCCCAGGAAGAGGGTTCATGCGAAGGTGATGTGGTATGCTCCTATAATACCATAGTTGAAACGTCTGTTCAGAAACGGAGAGCATGCCAAGTTGATGCGGTGGCACAATGAGGACCGTAAGAAAGACGGGAAGTTGAGAGCACCCGCTAACGGGTCGCAGTGGAGAAAAATCGAGAGAAAGTACTGGGATGAGTTTGCAAAGGACCCAAGGAACGTATGGTTTGCTTTAAGCGCGGATGGCATTAATCCTTTCGGGGAGCAGAGCAGCAATCACAGCACCTGGCCCGTGACTCTATGTATGTATAACCTTCCTCCTTGGATGTGCATGAAGCGGAAGTTCATTATGATGCCAGTTCTCATCCAAGGCCCTAAGCAACCCGGCAACGACATTGATGTGTACCTAAGGCCATTAGTTGAAGAACTTTTACAGCTGTGGAATGGAAACGGTGTACGTACGTGGGATCAACACAAAAAGGAGGAATTTGACCTAAAGGCGTTGCTGTTCGTGACCATCAACGATTGGCCCGCTCTCAGTAACCTTTCAGGACAGACAAACAAGAGATACCACGCACGCACACACTGTTTACTTGACACCGATAGTATATACCTGGGAAGCTGCAGGAAGAATGTGTACCTGGGCCATTGTCGATTTCTTCCGACCAACCATCAATGTAGAAAGAAAGGCAAGCATTTCAAAGGCGAGGCAGATCACCGGAAGAAGCCCGCCATGCGTACCGGTGATCACATACTTGCTATGGTCAATGATTTACCCGTAATCTTTGGAAAGGGTCCCTGCGGACTAGCTATTCCGAATGACGCTGAGAATCACGCACCCATGTGGAAGAAGAAATCTATATTTTGGGACCTACTCTACTGGAAAGACCTAGAGGTCCGCTCTTCGATCGACGTGATGCACGTGACGAAGAACCTTTGCGTGAACCTGCTAGGCTTCTTGGGCGTGTATGGGAAGACAAAAGATACACCTGAGGCACGGGAGGACCTGCAACGCTTGCACGAAAAAGAGGACATGCCTCCGAAGCAGTATGAAGGTCCTGCCAGCTACGCTCTTATGAAAGAAGAGAAAGAAATCTTCTTTGAATGCCTGCTCAGTATGAAGGTCCCGACTGGCTTCTCGTCGAATATAAAGGGAATAATAAATATGCCAGAGAAAAAGTTCCAGAACCTAAAGTCTCATGACTGCCACATGATTATGACGCAACTGCTTGTGGTTGCATTGAGGGGGCTTCTACTGGAAAACGTCCGATTAGCCATTGTGAAGCTATGTGCATTCCTCAATGCAATATCTCAGAAGGCGATCGATCCAGAAATCGTACCAACGCTAAGGAGTGATGTGGTGCAATGTCTTGTCAGTTTTGAGCTGGTGTTCCCACCATCCTTCTTCAATATCATGACGCACGTCCTAGTTCATCTAGTCGACGAGATTGTCATTCTGGGGCCCGTATTTCTACACAATATGTTCCCCTTTGAGAGGTTCATGGGAGTCCAAAAGAAATATGTCTGTAACCGCGCTAGGCCAGAAGGAAGAATCTCCACGGGCCATCAAACAGAGGATGTCATCGGGTTTTGTGTTGACTTCATTCCTGGCTGTAAGAAGATAGGTCTCCCTAAATCGCGATATGAGGGGAGACTGATTGGAAAAGGCACGCTTGGAAGGGACTCAATAATATGCAGGGACAGATATTCTTGGTCTCAAGCACACTACACTGTTCTACAAAACTCTACCTTGGTGACCCCGTATGTCGATGAACACAAGAACGATCATGCTCCAAACACCGGAGCGGTCGACGACGGTTGGATTACATGTGAACACATCAGGACTTTCAGCAGTTGGTTGGAAACACGTCTCGGAGGTGACAACACTGTTTGTGATGAGCTGTACTTGTTGTCCAGGGACCATCTTCGACTATAATGATTTGGAAAGGATCTGAGATAAATGGGAATACATTTTACGCGATTGACCAAGATCAAAAGAGCACCAACCAAAACAGCGGTGTCCGCTTTGATGCAACAACCGAGAGGAAAGGACACATATTATGGTTACATAGTGGACATATGGGAACTTGACTACGGAGTAGATTTTAAGGTCCCTTTGTTTAAGTGCAAATGGGTCAATCTGTCAAGAGGCGAGTGCAGGCAGACCCACGATGCGGAATGACAACAGTGGATCTGAAAAATCTTGGGTACAGCGACGAACCGTTCTTCCTAGCCAATGATATGGCACAGGTTATCTATGTGAAGGACATGTCTACGGACGAGAAAAAGAAAAGATAAGGAAGCGAATACATCATACGATGAGCCAAAGCGCCACAAAGTTCTTTCAGGAAAAGGGACATCCAGGTGTGGAGGGCAAGCCGGACATGTCTCAAGAGTATGAAAAGTTTCATGAAATTCCTCCTTCAAAGTCAAGGCTGACCCAAGCATCCTGATAAGCGATGAAGATTATCCATGGTTACTGGCGCAATAAGCAAATGCCACAAGCGAAGAAAAAGTGAAGACTTTCTCCCGCAACTATTATGATGATACCATGCCAACTTTGTAACAGACGAGTATGATACCATTGTCCGTTTTGTACATGCACAAGCTATGCTAACTTTTTCAGAGTTCATTTGAAAACTATGAATTTAGGTCGAATTTTGTCTATAGGTGCATCTATGTTCATTAGTCCCTGGCCCATACGGCTCGCCCCTAGCCCATGACCATTAGTGCCGGTTTGTGCCACAAACCGGGACTAAAGGGTTGGTCCTCGTTGCGCTCAGAGTTTAGTCCCACCTCGCCAACCGAAGGGCGCTCACACCGTTTTATAAGCCCGTCTCTCTCTGCCTTGTTGAGCTCCTCTCAAAGTGAAAATAGATGCCCCTATACAGGGAATTTGACCTAAATTCATAGTGAATTTTTCTGAAATTCATAGAAATTGATTATGAATTTAGGTCAAATTTTCTCTATAGGTGCATCTATGTTCATTTTTTTAGTAAAGTTAATCACAAACTTGTGATTCACACAAATTTCAAAGAATTCAAATTTTAACTATTCAAATTTGAAAACTAACGGCACAAACAGAAAGTTTATAATTTTTCTAAAACTAATGGCACTAACAGAAAGTTTATAATTTTGCTGACCTAAAAGCAAAAAGAATTAAAAATAAATCAAAAACCAACAGAAAATAAATAATGCAAAAAACAAAACAAAAACTGGAAAAAATAAAAATAGCAACAATAAGTATTTTGTTGTAAGTAGAAACAAAATAAAATAAATAAAGCAATAAAGAAAAAAAGTGTTTTCAAATTTGAAAACTAATGGCACTAACAGAAAGTTTATGATTTTTCTAAAAGTAAAAGCAAAAAGAATTAAAAATAAAGCAAAAACAACAAAAAATAAATAATGCAGAAAACAAAACAAAAAACTGGAAAAAAATAAAATAGCAACAATAAGTATTTTGTTGTAAGTAGAAACAAAATAAAACAAATAAAGCAACAAAGAAAACAAAAAAAGTGTTTTCAAATTTGAATACTAATGGCACTAACAGAAAGTTTATAATTTTTCTAAAACTAAAAGCAAAAAGAATTAAAAACTAAAGCAAAAAACAACAAAAAATAAATAATGCAGAAAACAAAACAAAAAAACTGGAAAAAAAATAAAAATAGTGCCGCCTACTGGGCCCCCACGGCCTGAGTACGACTAGAAACCCTACCATGGGCCTGGATTCAGGCCCGCAGGAGGCCAAGTAGGCCCACATGCACATAGTGACAGATTAGGCCCGAAAGGCTGCAGTTGAGAGGAGCTCGAGAGGGTGGGCGCAGCAGCGCTTATAAACCACCCTCGAGCCCTCTCAACTAGCGAGGTGGGACTAAAGTTTTGGGCGCGGGGCAGCACAAGGCCTTTGGTCCCGGTTGGTGGCACCAACCGGGACTAAAGGAGGCATTGGTCCCGGTTCGTGGCACAAACCGGGACCAATGCCCCCCTTTAGTCCCGGTTGGTGCCACCAACCGGGGCCAAAGGCCGCCGCTTCCCGCCCTTTGGGCTGCTGAAAAGAGGCCTTTGGTCCCGGTTGGTGGCAACAACCGGAACTAAAGGGGGCATTAGTCCCGGTTGGTTTCACGAACCGGGACCAATGGCTTTGCTATATAAGCAAAGACTTAGGAAATTTTCACATTTTCCTCATGAGTTGCCCCCGACGACGCCGAGCACATCGACGCCGCCAGTTGCCCCGACGCCGCCGCCGCCCCGCCGTCGCCGTTGCCGCGCGCCCTCACGGCCGTCGCCCGCCTCGCCTCGCCCGCTGCTCGGCCAGCGCCCTCGTCCGCCACCGTCACCAGCATACGCCCTCGCCCGACACTACCATCGCCAGCGCCTCGTCCCCTGCCCCGACGCACGCCGCCCGCCCGTCGCCGCCGTGCTGCCGTCCCTGCCCGATGTGTCGCTGCCTCTGTGAGCACCAGCATCTGCCGCCCCGCCGCCGTGCAATTTTTTAATTATACATGCTATTTTTACATGTTTTACATTTTCATATATATATATATATATATATATATATATATATATATATATATATATATATATATATATATATATATATATATATATATATATATATATATATTTTTTAGATATATGTATTTTTGATGTATGTTCATATATGTATGTATGTATTTTTACATGTTTTTGTATGTATGTATGTATTTTTCAATTGTAATGATGTTTTAAAAATACATATATGCAAAAGTTAGATCTTTAATTAGAAAAGTTTTATCTATATATGTTCTCTGATTTAGTACATTTTTGGTTAGTTTTATATATTTAGGAAGAAGGAAGAAGAAGGAAGAAAAGGTTTTATATATGACGAATCCGGTATGACCAATGTCCCCCTCCGGTTAACTCGGGAACACTAACTCTCTCGGAGAAAAAAATGTTATCGGGGAAAAAAATGTTATCGGGGTCAAGGGTCGTCGAACATGAGAGGAAGAAGAGGATAAAAAAAGAAGAGGAAGAAGAAAAAAAAAGAGGAGAAGAAAGAATAGAGGAGTTCTTCTCCTCTATTCTTTCTTCTCCTCTTTCTTTTCTTCTTCTTCCTCTTTTTTTTTATCAGGAACGAGGGTCGTCGAGGGTCGCCGAGCGGTAGAGGAAACCCTAATTAAATAGCAAGTATCGTCGGTGTGAGATACATGTGGTCGTCGGTGTCGGACACTACATCCACGTCCCACAAGTGACGCGGGCGTCGATGCCCACGTCACTTGTGGGACATAGATGTAGTGTCGTCGTTGTTGTTGTCGATATACCCCCTCCCGATAGCTTCATGTATTTTTAAGAAGGAAAAAACAAGCATATTATTTTCCATGTACGTATGTCGTCATTGTCGATATACCCCCTCCTGATAGCTTCAACACATGGGCGGGGGGTCGATATTACCCCCTCCTTGAAGCGTTGTCGAGGCCACCCCTAACCCTTGAAGCGTTGTCGAGGCCACCCGAAACCCTAGAGAAGGAGCGTCGAGGCCGCTAATTAATATGATTCCTTATTGTGATTACCTAGCTAGTTCTACGTTTGCCACTAATATATCCATATCTGTCATGTTTGAATAATAATTGCCATGTTGTAAATATTTGTAGAAACTATGGACACCCCCCGAGACGAAGCACAAGAAGCGTTGTTGAGGGACATAATCGCAGAAGGAAGTGATGCCGTCTGCTCATTGATATTTCTCAACGACACCGATGGTCTGGAAGGAGAGGGTGAAGAAGCAGCTGGCTATGATTATGATGGCTCCGATGACCTAATGCCGGTGCAAGAAGAAGTAGACCATGAGGACGGCTCCGGTGACCGAACCGAGTCCGGCCAGGTATATATATTAATTAAGCCTGTGCTGACTAGCTAATTGATGCATTCATTGTTTTGGTATGTACACATATTAATTAACTCTCGTCTTTGTTCTTTTTTCTAGCCCTCCGGATCGAGCACAACTTCGGTAAAGACACAAGGCCCGAAGAAAAAGTTGAGCTCGGATGAAAGGTTTGAGATCATAGCAATCGCGCGCGACGGCCAACCGATTGAACCCATCCGGACAAAGCAGGCATTTGTTGCTCAGTGCGGGGTTCTGGTTAGGGACAAGATCCCGATTAGCATCCAGCAATGGTATAAGCCTAAGAATGAAGACCCTGAGGTGTCTTATGTCAATGATATGCAGAAAAATGATCTTTGGACTGAGCTGAAGTCAAATTTCACCCTACCGCCAGAGGATGATCCGGAGAAGCCAGTTGAGCAATTAATCAAGTCTTTTGCTCTTAAGAAGATGGTAGACCTATTCAGGAATTGGAAGAAAGACCTGAATAAGTTTGTCGATAAAAAAGAGACCCCAGAATTCAAGGGCAAATATGAGAAGATCAGAGATGACTAGCCCGCATTTGTGGCCCACAAGACATCGGAACAGAGTAAAAAGATGTCGGCGACAAACAAGCAAAATGCTGCGAACAAGAAGCTTCACCATCGCACGGGGTCAGGTGGCTACCTCAGAGCCCAGCCTAAGTGGGCCAAGGTTGAGAATGATCTGCTTGATAAAGGGATCGAACCAGAGACAATGAACTGTCCAGACCGTTGCCGGACTTGGTTCTTCGGGGCTGGCGGAACCTTGGACCCTATATCAGGGTAGTGCATTTGGACGGACGATCGATTGGACATACCAGTCAAGAGGCTTTAGCAATATATCGAAGCAGCGTAGCAAGGGACATTCTTTCCAGACAGAGAGAACGACAAGCTCACAATGGCCCTCGGGAATCCTGAGCACCCTGGACGGACAAGAGGCACGCCAGGCTCCGTTTCGTGGAAGGCTGGGTTTCGGACGCAGCGGTTACAAATGCCGGAGAGGAGGAAGAAAGTGCAGCGAACCGAACTGCAGCGCTGCATGCAAGGGTACAAGCAATAGAGGAACGAAGCAAATCGCAGAAAGCGACCTGCGAAGCTTCCCGGCTACCCGCCATCTCAGCGGAGAAGCAGCGTGGCTTCCACCGAGCTGCTTCAGCCGGAGCATGCCTTGACGGCTCCTGCCAGCTATCCCGTGGATGCTATCACGGAGGTTCAAAATTGCCACCTTATGGCGCAATGGATGAATTTGAAGGTCAAGGTGGCTGTTGGCTCTGTTTATCCAACTGAATCCAGCGCAACTTTTCACTGCCGGCCGATTCCAGAAGGATATGCTAGGGTGATGGTGGATGAAATAACGGAGTGATTTGAGGACCTCCGGCTTGACCACCCTACCGGTGAAGGGGAGACTCGGCTGGGTTCTGCTCTGAAGACTCCATGCCTATGGCCCAAGGATCTCATCAAGCTTCTGAACTGGACGCCTCCGCCTCCTCCTCCTCCTCCGGCGAGTCAGGGCACTCCGCCTCCTGCACCGCCTCCTCCTCCGGTGAGTGACGATGAGGGCACTCGGCCGGCTCCTTCTCCGGCGCGTGGCGGCACTCCGCCTCCTTCTCCGCCTGCGCCGGCGCGCCCGAGCAGCCAGCCTCCTCCTTCTCTGCCTCGTCAATAAGGGCGGAATAGACCCACCGCCGCTCCGGCTGCTCCGGCGCGTTGTAGTCCTTCTCCTCCGCCTCGTAAGCAACGAAAGAAGACATCCGCTCCGTCTGCTCTGCCGGCGTCTAGCAGTATAGCCAAAGGCGGTAGGACATACAGATTCGGTCCTTCTCTGAAGACTCCAGAGAAGTTACCATACGAGATGACCCCGGAGGAGAACGCGAAGATCGCGCGAACCCAAGTGAAGGACTGGTTTCAAGGGTTGAAAGCAAAGAGACATCCACCTCCGGAGTAGAAGGTAGATCCGGTGAAAGCGAAGCGCACTCTGGCTGCCCTGACAAAACCACCCAAGTCTCCGCCGAAAGGCAACTACGAGCGTATTATTGGAAAGGCATTTGCCGAAGCGGAGAGGTCGGGAAGTACTGTCAGTGATCAAAGGATGAAAGAACGATGAGCTTGGAAACAAATTGCCCAGCTCGGCGAACAAGCTAAGCAATCGTGCCCCCCGCTCAAGGTGCCTGCTAGCGACATCGTTGATCCGAGGATGGTGCCCGGTTATAGCAATCCTGGAGATTACCTGTCCGACGATGTACATTATGATTTGTTGGAGGTTCAGATACAAAGATACGAGTACGGGAAGCCTCTCGTTAAAGATGAAAGATCTCTATCAACGATGATGCGAAGACTGCATGATTGGGACATGAAAACCTGCAGAGAGTCTGACGGGAGGAGTACTTTGTATGTGAGAGTTAAAAAGGAGCATGACCTCGTTGGAATTGAACTGTTGCCTATTCCATTTGAGGAGTTCTATCAGTTTTTCAATCAATTGGCCCTCGATAAAGCAACAGTCACCTGCTACTGTCTGTAAGTAGTACTACTTCTGTCATTAAGCCTCTCTATATAACTCAACTCTTTCATATTGGGGAACGTTGCATAAAATAAAAAATTTCCTACGTTCACTAAGATCCATCTATGAGTTCATCTAGCAACGAGTGATTGGAGTGCATCTACATACCTTTGTAGATCGCGTGCGGAAGCGTTCAAGAGAACGGGGTTGAGGGAGTCGTTCTCGTCGTGATCCAAATCACTAGAGATCCTAGCACCGAACGGACGACACCTCCGCGTTCAACACACGTACGGTCAGCGTGACGTCTCCTCCTTCTTGATCCAGCAAGGGGGCAGGAGAAGTTGATGAAGATCCAGCAGCACGACGGCGTGCTGGTGGATGCAGCGAGGATCTCGGCAGGGCTTCGCCAAGCAACTACGGGAGGGAGAGGTGTAGCAGGGAGGGGAGGGAGGCGCCAGGTGTTGGGTGCGGCTGCCCTCCCACCCACCCTCTTTATATAGGGAGCCCAAGGGGGGCGCCGGCCCTAGGAGATGGGATCTCCTAGGGGGGGCGGCGGCCAAGGGGGAGGCTTGCCCCCCAAGGCAAGTGGGGCGCCCCCTCCCCAAGGGTTCCCAACCCTAGGCGCATGAGGGGGGCCCAGGGGGGCGCACCAGCCCACCAGGGGCTGGTTTCCTCCCCACTTCAGCCCACGGGGCCCTCCGGGATAGGTGGCCCCACACGGTGGACCCCCGAGACCCTTCAGGTGGTCCCGGTACAATACCGGTGACCCCCGAAACTCTCCCGATGGCCGAATCAGCACTTCCTATATATAATTCTTTACCTCCGGACCATTCCGGAACTCCTCGTGACGTCCGGGATCTCATCCGGGACTCCAAACAACTTTCGGTTTGCTGCATACTCATATTCATACAACCCTAAGCGTCACCGAACCTTAAGTGTAGAGACCCTACGGGTTCGGAGACATCTGACATGACCGAGACGGCTCTCGGTCAATAACCAACAGCGGGATCTGGATACCCATGTTGGCTCCTACATGCTCCTCGATGATCTCATCGGATGAACCACGATGTCGAGGATTCAAGCAACCCGTATACAATTCCCTTCGTCAATCGGTATGTTACTTGCCCGAGATTCGATCGTTGGTATCCCAATACCTCGTTCAATCTCGTTACCGCAAGTCACTTTACTCGTACCGTAATGCATGATCCCGTGACCAAACACTTGGTCACTTTGAGCTCATTATGATGATGCATTACCGAGTGGGCCCAGTGATACCTCTTCGTAATGCGGAGTGACAAATCCCAGTCTCGATCCGTGTCAACCCAACAGACACTTTCAGAGATACCAGTAGTGCACCTTTATAGTCACCCAGTTACGTCGTGACGTTTGGTACACCCAAAGCACTCCTACGGTATCCGGGAGTTACACGATCTCATGGTCTAAGGAAAAGATACTTGACATTGGAAAATCTCTAGCAAAACGAACTACACGATCTTGTGCTATGCTTAGGATTGGGTCTTGTCCATCAAATCATTCTCCTAATGATGTGATCCCGTTATCATTGACATCCAATGTCCGTAGTCAAGAAACCATGACTATCTATTGATCAACGAGCTAGTCAACTAGAGGCTCACTAGGGACATGTTGTAGTCTATGTATTCACACGTGTATTACGATTTTCGGACAATACAATTATAGCATGAATAAAAGACAATTATCATGAACAAGGAAATATAATAATAATCCCTTTATTATTGCCTCTAGGGCATATTTCCAACAGTCTCCCACTTGCACTAGAGTCAATAATCTAGTTACATTGTGATGAATCGAACACCCATAGAGTTCTGGTGTTGATCATGTTTAGCTCGCGGAAGAGGTTTAGTCAATGGATCTGCGACATTCAGATCCGTTTGCACTTTGCAAATTTCTTTGTCTCCATCTTGAACATTTTCACGAATGGAGTTGAAGCGACGCTTGATGTGCCTGGTCTTCTTGTGAAACCTGGGCTCCTTGGCAAGTAAAATAGCTCCAGTGTTGTCACAGAAGAGTTTGATCGGCCCCGACGCATTGGGTATGACTCCTAGGTCGGTGATGAACTCCTTCACCCAAATTGCTTCATGCGCTGCCTCCGAGGCTGCCATGTACTCCGCTTCACATGTAGATCCCGCCACGACGCTCTGCTTGCAGCTGCACCAGCTTACTGCTCCACCATTCAACATATACACGTATCCGGTTTGTGACTTAGAGTCATCCAGATATGTGTCGAAGCTAGCGTCGACGTAACCCTTTACGACGAGCTCTTCGTCACCTCCATAAACGAGAAACATGTCCTTAGTCCTTTTCAAGTACTTCAGGATATTCTTGACCGCTGTCCAGTGTTCCTTGCCGGGATTACTTTGGTACCTTCCTACCAAACTTATGGCAAGGTTTACATCAGGTCTGGTACACAGCATGGCATACATAATAGACCCTATGGCTGAGGCATAGGGGATGACACTCATCTCTTCTATATCTTCTGCCGTGGTCGGACATTGAGCCGAGCTCAATTTCACACCTTGTAATACAGGCAAGAACCCTTTCTTGGACTGATCCATTTGGAACTTGTTCAATATCTTATCAAGGTATGTGCTTTGTGAAAGACCTATGAGGCATCTCGATCTATCTCTATAGACCTTGATGCCTAATATATAAGCAGCTTCTCCAAGGTTCTTCATTGAAAAACTCTTATTCAAGTAGGCCTTAATGCTATCCAAAAGTTCTATATCATTTCCCATCAAAAGTATGTCATCTACATATAATATGAGAAATGCTACAGAGCTCCCACTCACTTTCTTGTAAACGCAGGCTTCTCCATAAGTCTGCATAAACCCAAACGCTTTGATCATCTCATCAAAGCGAATGTTCCAACTCCGAGATGCTTGCACCAGCCCATAAGTGGATCGCTGGAGCTTGCATACCTTGTTAGCATTCTTAGGGTCGACAAAACCTTCCGGCTGCATCATATACTGTTCTTACTTAAGATAGCCGTTAAGGAATGCCGTTTTGACGTCCATTTTCCATATCTCATAATCATAGTATGCGGCAATTGCTAACATGATTCGGACGGACTTCAGCTTCGCTACGGGAGAGAAAGTCTCATCGTAGTCAACCCCTTGAACTTGCCGATAACCCTTAGCGACAAGTCGAGCTTTATAGATGGTAACATTACCATCCGCGTCCGTCTTCTTCTTAAAGATCCATTTGTTTTCTATCGCTCGCCGATCATCGGGCAAGTCTGTCAAAGTCCATACTTTGTTTTCATACATGGATCCTATCTCGGATTGCATGGCTTCAAGCCATTTGTTGGAATCTGGGCCCGCCATTGCTTCTTCATAGTTCGAAGGTTCACCGTTGTCTAACAACATGATTTCCAGGACAGGGTTGCCATACCACTCTGGTGTGGAACGTGTCCTTGTGGACCTATGAAGTTCAGTAACAACTTGATCCGAAGTACCTTGATCATCATCATTAATTTCCTCTCCAGTCGGTGTAGGCACCACAGGAACATTTTCCTGAGCTGCACCACTTTCCGGATCAAGAGGTAGTACTTCATCGAGTTCTACTTTCCTCCCACTTACTCCTTTCGAGAGAAACTCTTTTTCTAGAAAGGATCCGTTCTTGGCAACAAAGATCTTGCCTTCGGATCTAAGGTAGAAGGTATACCCAATGGTTTCCTTAGGGTATCCTATGAAGACGCATTTTTCTGACTTGGGTTCGAGCTTTTCAGGTTGAAGTTTCTTGACATAAGCATCGCATCCCCAAACTTTTAGAAACGACAGCTTAGGTTTCTTCCCAAACCATAATTCATACGGTGTCGTCTCAATGGATTTAGACGGTGCCCTATTTAAAGTGAATGTAGCTGTCTCTAGAGCGTATCCCCAAAATGATAGCGGTAAATCAGTAAGAGACATCATAGATCGCACCATATCCAATAGAGTGTGATTACGACGTTCGGACACACCGCTACGCTGAGGTGTTCCAGGTGGCGTGAGTTGTGAAACGATTCCACATTTCCTTAAGTGTGTACCAAATTCGTGACTTAAATATTCTCCTCCACGATCTGATCGTAAGAACTTTATTTTTCGGTCACGTTGATTGTCTACCTCATTCTGAAATTCCTTGAACTTTTCAAAGGTCTCAGACTTGTGTTTCATCAAGTAGACATACCCATATCTACTTAAGTCATCTGTGAGAGTGAGAACATAACGATATCCTCTGCGAGCCTCAACGCTCATTGGACCGCACACATCGGTATGTATGATTTCCAATAAGTTGGTTGCTCGCTCCATTGTTCCGGAGAACAGGGTCTTGGTCATTTTGCCCATGAGGCATGGTTCGCATGTGTCAAATGATTCATAATCGAGAGACTCTAAAAGTCCATCAGCATGGAGCTTCTTCATGCGTTTGACACCAATGTGACCAAGGCGGCAGTGCCACAAGTATGTGGGACTATCGTTATCAACTTTACATCTTTTGGTATTCATACTATGAATATGTGTAACATCACGTTCGAGATTCATTAAGAATAAACCATTGACCATCGGAGCATGACCATAAAATATATCTCTCATATAAATAGAACAACCATTATTCTCGGATTTAAATGAGTAGCCATCTCGTATTAAACGAGATCCGGATACAATGTTCATGCTCAAACTTGGCACTAAATAACAAGTATTGAGGTTTAAAACTAATCCCGTAGGTAAATGTAGAGGTAGCGTGCCAACGGCGATCACATCGACCTTGGAACCATTCCCGACGCGCATCGTCACCTCGTCCTTCGCCAGTCTCCGCTTATTCCGCAGCTCCTGCTGTGAGTTACAAATATGAGCAACGGCACCAGTATCAAATACCCAGGAGTTACTACGAGTACTGGTAAGGTACACATCAATTACATGTATATCAAATATACCTTTAGTGTTGCCGGCCTTCTTGTCCGCTAAGTATTTGGGGCAGTTCCGCTTCGAAGGACCCTTCCTTTGCAATAAAAACACTCGGTCTCAGTCTTGGGTCCATTGCTTTGACTTCTTCCGGCAAGCTGGCTTACGGTAGCGGCAACATCCTTGCCGTCCTTCTTGAAGTTCTTCTTACCCTTGCCCTTCTTGAACTTAGTGGTTTTATTGACCATCAACACTTGATGCTCCTTATTGATTTCTACCTCTGCTGACTTCAACATTGAAAATACTTCAGGAATAGTTTTCACCATCCCCTGCATATTGTAGTTCATCACAAAGCTCTTGTAGCTCGGTGGGAGCGACTGACGGATTCTGTCAATGACCGCCTCGTCCGGAGGTTAATGTCCAGCTGGGACAAAGCGGTTGTGCAACCTGCACATTTTGAGTATGTGCTCACCGACAGAACTATTTTCCTCCATCTTACAACTATAGAACTTGTCGGAGACTTCATATCTCTCGACCCGGGCATGAGCTTGGAAAACTAGTTTCAGCTCTTCGAACATCTCATATGCTCCATGTTGCTCAAAACGCTTTGGGAGCCCCGGTTCTAAGCTGTAAAGCATGCCGCACTGAACGAGGGAGTAATCATCAAGACGAGACTGCCAAGCGTTCATAACGTCTTGGTTCTCTCGATGGGTGCTTCACCTAGCGGTGCTTCTAGGACATATTGTTTCTTGGCAGCTATGAGGATGATCTCGGGTTCGGACCCAGTCCGAATAGTTGCTGCCATCATCTTTCAGCTTGGTTTTCTAGGAACGCGTTGAAGTTCATGGTGACATGAGCGTTGGCCATTTGATCTACAAGACATTTTGCAAAGATTTTAGACTATTGTTCATGATAATAAAGTTCATCTAATCAAATTATTTAATGAACTCCCACTCAGATTTGACATCCCTCTAGTCATCTAAGTGTTACATGATTCGAGTCGACTAGGCCGTGTCCGATCATCACGTGAGACGGACTAGTCATCGTAGGTGAACATCTCCATGTTGATCGTATCTTCCATACGACTCATGTTCGACCTTTCGGTCTCTTGTGTTCCGAGGCCATGTCTGTACATGCTAGGCTCGTCAAGTTAACCTAAGTGTTTCGCATGTGTAAAACTGTCTTACACCCGTTGTATGTGAACGTAAGAATCTATCACACCCGATCATCACGTGGTGCTTCGAAACGACGAACTTTAGCAACCGTGCACAGTTAGGGAGAACACTTTCTTGAAATTATTATAAGGGATCATCTTATTTACTACCGTCGTTCTAAGTAAACAAGATGCATAAACATAATAAACCTCACATGCAATTATATAGTAGTGACATGATATGGCCAATATCATATAGCTCCTTTGATCTCCATCTTCGGGGCTCCATGATCATCTTGTCACCGGCATGATACCATGATCTACATCATCATGATCTCCATCATCGTGTCTCCATGAAGTTGCTCGCCAACTATTACTTCTACTACTATGGCTAACACGTTTAGCAATAAAGTAAAGTAATTTACATGGCGTTTCTCAATGACACGCAGGTCATACAAAAAATAAAGACAACTCCTATGGCTCCTGCCGGTTGTCATACTCATCGACATGCAAGTCGTGATTCCTATTACAAGAACATGATCTCATACATCACATATATATCATTCATCACAACTTTGGCCATATCACATCACAAAACACTTGTTGCAAAAACAAGTTAGACGTCCTCTAATTGTTGTTGCAAGTTTTACGTGGCTGCAATAGGGTTCTAGCAAGAACGTTTTCTTACCTACGTGAAAGCCACAACGTGATTTGTCAACTTCTATTTACCCTTCATAAGGACCCTTTTCGTCGAATCCGCTCCAACTAAAGTGGGAGAGACAGACACCCGCTAGCCACCTTATGCAACTAGTGCATGTCAGTCGGTGGAACTTGTCTCACGTAAGCGTACGTGTAAGGTCGGTCCGGGCCGCTTCATCCCACAATACCGCTGAAGCAAAATAAGACTAGTAGCGGCAAGAAAGTTGACAACATCAACGCCCACAACAAATTGTGTTCTACTCGTGCAATAGAGAACTACGCATAGACCTAGCTCATGATGCCACTGTTGGGGAACGTTGCATAAAATAAAAAATTTCCTACGTTCACCAAGATCCATCTATGAGTTCATCTAGCAACGAGTGATTGGAGTGCATCTACATACCTTTGTAGATCGCGTGCGGAAGCGTTCAAGAGAACGTGGTTGAGGGAGTCGTTCTTGTCGTGATCCAAATCACCGGAGATCCTAGCGCCGAACGGACGGCACCTCCACGTTCAACACACGTACGGTCAGCGTGACGTCTCCTCCTTCTTTATCCAGCAAGGGGGAAGGAGAAGTTGATGAAGATCCAGCAGCACGACGGCGTGGTGGTGGATGCTGCAGGGCTCCGGCAGGGCTTCGCCAAGCAACTACGGGAGGGAGAGGTGTAGCAGGGAGGGGAGGGAGGCGCCAGGTGTTGGGTGCGGCTGCCCTCCCACCCACCCTCTTTATATAGGGAGCCCAAGGGGGGGCACCGGCCCTAGGAGATGGGATCTCATAGGGGGGGGCGGCGGCCAAGGGGGAGGCTTGCCCCCCAAGGCAAGTGGGGCGCCCCCTCGCCTAGGGTTCCCAACCCTAGGCGCATGAGGGGGGCCCAGGGGGGCGCACCAGCCCACCAGGGGCTGGTTCCTCCCACTTCAGCCCACGGGCCCTCCGGGATAGGTGGCCCCACCGGTGGACCCGGACCTTTCCGGTGGTCCCAGACAATACCGTGACCCAGAAACTCTCCCGATGGCCGAAACAGCACTTCCTATATATAATTCTTTACCTCCGGACCATTCCGGAACTCCTCGTGACGTCCGGGATCTCATCTAGGACTCCGAACAACTTTCGGTTTGCTGCATACTCATATTCATACAACCCTA
This sequence comes from Aegilops longissima, assembly GCA_021605205.1. Taxonomy (NCBI): domain Eukaryota; kingdom Viridiplantae; phylum Streptophyta; class Magnoliopsida; order Poales; family Poaceae; genus Aegilops; species Aegilops longissima. The sequence goes on along the minus strand of CM038682.1, from coordinate 36,350,159 downwards.
GCGTCATCAAACCTTAAGTGTGTAGACCCTACGGGTTCGGGAGACATGCAGACATGACCGAGACGGCTCTCCGGTCAATAACCAACAGCGGGATCTGGATACAGATGTTGGCTCCCACATTCTCCTCGATGATCTCATCGGATGAACCATGATGTCGAGGATTCAAGCAACCCCGTATACAATTCCCTTCGTCAATCGGTATGTTACTTGCCCGAGATTCGATCGTTGGTATCCCAAACCTCTCGCTCAATCTCGTTATCGCAAGTCACTTTACTAAATCACCGTAATGCATGATACCGTGACCAAACACTTGGTCACTTTGAGCTCATTATGATGATGCATTACCGAGTGGGCCCAGTGATACCTCTCGGTAATGTGGAGTGACAAATCCCAGTCTCGATCCGTGTCAACCCAACAGACACTTTCGGAGATACCTGTAGTGCACCTTTATGTTGGGGAACATAGTAATTTCAAAAAATTTCCTACGCACACGCAAGATCATGGTGATGGTATAGCAACGAGAGGGGAGAGTGTTGTCCATGTACCCTCGTAGACCGTAAGCGGAAGCGTTATGACAACGCGGTTGATGTAGTCGTACGTCTTCACGATCCGACCGATCGAAGTACCGAACGTACGGCACCTCCGAGTTCAGCACACGTTCAGCTCGATGACGATCCCCGGACTCCGATCCAGCAAAGTGTCGGGGATGAGTTCCGTCAGCACGACGGCGTGGTGACGATGATGATGCTCTACCGATGCAGGGCTTCGCCTAAACTCCGCGACGATATGACCGAGGTGGAATATGGTGGAGGGGGGCACCGCACACGGCTAAGGAATGATCCGTAGATCAACTTGTGTGTTCATGGGGTGCCCCCTGCCCCCGTATATAAAGGAGTGGAGGAGGGGAGGGCCGGCCTGGTCATGTCCCCGATCTCATCCGGGACTCCGAACTCCTTCGGTTAATCAAAACTCATAAACTCATAATAAAACTGTTATCGTAACGTTAAGCGTGCGGACCCTACGGGTTCGAGAACTATGTAGACATGACCTAGAACTATTCTCGGTCAATAACCAATAGCGGAACCTGGATGCCCATATTGGCTCCTACATATTCTACGAAGATCTTTATCGGTCAAACCGCATAACAACATACGTTGTTCCCTTTGTCATCGGTATGTTACTTGCCCGAGATTCGATCGTAGCTATCCAATACCTAGTTCAATCTCGTTACCGGCAAGTCTCTTTACTCGTTCCATAATACATCATTCCGTAACTAACTTATTAGCTACATTGCTTGCAAGGCTTATAGTGATGTGCATTACCGAGAGGGCCCAGAGATACCTCTCCGACAATCGGAGTGACAAAACCTAATCTCGAAATACACCAACCCAACATGTACCTTTGGAGACACCTGTAGTACTCCTTTATAATCACCCAGTTACGTTGTGACGTTTGGTAGCACCCAAAGTGTTCCTCCGGTAAACGGGAGTTGCATAATCTCATAGTTACAGGAACATGTATAAGTCATGAAGAAAGCAATAGAAACATACTAAACGATCAAGTGCTAGGCTAACGGAATGGGTCATTTCAATCACATCATTCTCCTAATGATGTGATCCCGTTAATCAAATGACAACTCATGTCTATGGTTAGGAAACATAACCATCTTCGATTAACGAGCTAGTCAAGTATTGGCATACTAGTGACACTCTGTTTGTCTATGTATTCACACATGTATTATGTTTCCGGTTAATACAATTCTAGCATGAATAATAAACATTTATCATGATATAAGGAAATAAATAATAACTTTATTATTGCCTCTAGGGCATATTTCCTTCAGTCTCCCACTTGCACTAGAGTCAATAATCTAGTTCACATCATCATGTGATTCAACACCAATATTCACATCTGTATGTGATTAACACCCATAGTTCACATCGTCATGTGACCAACACCCAAAGGGTTTACTAGAGTCAATAATCTAGTTCACATCGCTATGTGATTAACACCCAAAGAGTACTAAGGTATGATCATGTTTTGCTCGTGAGAGAAGCTTAGTCAACGGGTCTGTCACATCAGAGCCGTAAGTATTTTTGCAAATTTCTATGTCTACAATGCTCTGTACAGAGCCACTCTAGCTAATTGCTCCCACTTTCAATATGTATCTAGACCGAGACTTAGAGTCATCTAGATTAGTGTCAAAATTTGCATCGACGTAACCCTTTACGACGAACCTTTTGTCACTTCCATAATCGAGAAACATATACTTATTTCACTAAGGATAATTTTGACTGCTGTACATTGATCTACTCTTAGATCACTATTGCACTCCCTTGCCAAACTTAGTGGTAGGGTATGCAATAGATCTGGTACACAGCATGGCATACTTTATAGAACCTATGGCTGAGGCATAGTGGAATGACTTTCATTCTCTTTTGTATTTTCTGCCGTGGTCGGGATTTGAGTCTTACTCAATTTCACACCTTTGCAACACAGGCAAGAACTTTTCTTTGATTGTTCCATTTTGAACTACTTCAAAATCTTGACAAGGTATGTACTTATTGAAAAAACTTATCAAGCATCTTGATCTATCTCAATAGATTTTGATGCTCAATATGTAAGTAGTTTTACTGAGGTCCTTCTTTAAAAAACTCCTTTCAAATACTCCTTTATGCTTTGCAGAATAATTCTACATTATTTCCGATCAACAATATGTCATTCACATATACTTATCAGAAATGCTGTAGTGCTCCCACTCACTTTCTTGTAAATATAGGCTTCTCCAAAAGTCTGTATAAAACCATATGCTTTGATCAAATCATCAAGCATATATTCCAACTCTGAGATGCTTGCACCAGTCCATAGATGGATCGCTGGAGCTTGCACATTTTGTTAGCTCCTTTAGGATTGACAAAACTTTCTGGTTGCATCATATACAACTCTTCTTTAATAATCCATTAAAGAATGTAGTTTTGACATCCATTTTCCAGATTTCATAAAATGTGGCAATTGCTAACATCATTCGGACAGACTTAAGCATCGCTATAGTTGAGAAAATCTCATTGTATTCAACACCTTGAACTTGTCGAAAACCTTTTTGTGACAAGTCGAGCTTTGTAGATAGTAACACTACTATCAGTGTCCGTCTTCCTCTTGAAGATCCATTTATTTAACATGGCTTGCTGATCATCGAGCAAGTCAATCAAAGTCCATACTTTGTTCTCATACATGGATCCTATCTCAGATTTCATGGCCTCAAGCCATTTCGCGAATCTGGGCTCATCATCGCTTCCTCATAGTTCGTAGGTTCATCATGGTCTAGTAACATGACTTCCGAACATGATTACCGTATCACTCTGTGCGGATCTTACTCTGAAGACCTACAAGGTTTGGTAGCAACTTGATCTGAAGTTTCATGATCATCATCATTAACTTCTTCACTAATTGGTGTAGGAATCACTTGAACTGATTTATGTGATAAACTACTTTCCAATAAGGGAGAAGGTACAATTACCTCATCAAGTTCTACTTTCCTCCCACTCACTTCTTTCGAGAGAAACTTCTTCTCTAGAAAGGATCTATCTTAGCAACGAATAACTTGCCTTCGGATCTGTGATAGAAGGTCTACCCAATAGTTAACCTTGGGTATTCTATGAAGACGCACCTTTCCGATTTGGGTTCGAGCTTATCAGGTTGAAACCTTTTCATATAAGCATCGCAACTCCAAGCTTTAAGAAATGATGGCTTAGGTTTACTGCTAAACCATAGTTCATACGGTGTCATCTCAACGGATTTAGATGGTGCCCTATTAAACGTGAATGCAGCTGTCTCTAATGCAGAACCCCAAAACGATATTGGTAAATCGGTAAGAGACATCATTGATCGCACCATATCAAAATAAAGTACGGTTACGACGTTCGGACATACCATAACGTTGTGGTGTTCCAGGTGGCGTGAGCTGTGAAACTATTCCACTTTGTTTTAGTTGAAGACCAAACTCGTAACTCAAATATTCATCTCCACGATCAGATCGCAGAAACTTTATTTTCTTGTTACGATGATTTTCTACTTCACTCTGAAATTCTTTGAACTTTTCAACTATTTCAGACTTATGTTTCATCAAGAAGATATACCCATATCTGCTCAAATCATCTTGTGAAGGTCATAAAATAACAATACTTGCCACAAGCATCAACACTCATTGGATCGCATACATCGGTATGTATTATTTCCAATAAGTCAGTATCTCGTTCCATTGTTCCGAACAACTGAGTTTCAGTCATCTTGCCCAAAAGGCACGGTTCGCAAGCATCAAATGATTCATAATCAAGTGATTCCAAAAACCCATCAGCATGGAGTTTCTTCATGCGCTTTACACCGATATGACCCAAACGGCAGTGCCACAAATAAGTTGCACTATCATTATTAACTTTGCATCTTTTGGCATCAATATTATGAATATGTGTATCACTACTATCGAGATCCAACAAACTATTTTCATTGGGTGTATGACCATTGAAGGTTTTATTCATTTAAACAGAACAACAATTATTCTCTGATTTTAAATGAATAACCGTTTTGAAATAAACATGATCAAATCATATTCATGCTCAACGCAAACACCAAATAACATTTATTTAGGTTTAACACTAATCCCGAAAGTATAGGGAGTGTGCGATGATGATCATATCAATCTTGGAACTACTTCCAACACTCATCGTCACTTCCCCTTCAACTAGTCTCTGTTTATTCTGTAACTCCTGTTTCGAGTTACTAATCTTAGCAACCGAACAAGTATCAAATACTCAGGGGCTACTATAAACACTAGTAAGGCACACATCAATAAACTGTATATCAAATATAACCTTGTTCACTTTGCCATCCTTCTTATCCACCAAATATTCAGGGGTAGTTCCGCTTCCAGTGACCAGTTCCATTGCAGCAAAAATACTTAGTCTCAGGCATAGGTCCAGACTTGGGCTTCTTCACTCGAGCAGCAACTTGCTTGCCGTTATTCTTGAAGTTCCCCTTCTTCCCTTTGCCCTTTTCCTTGAGACTAGTGGTCTTGTCAACCATCAACACTTGATGTTTTTCTTGATTTCTACCTTCGCCGATTTTAGCATCGCGAAGAGCTTGGGAATTGTTTTCGTCATCCCTTGCATACTATAGTTCATCATGAAGTTCTAGCAACTTAGTGATGGTGACTAGAGAATTCTGTCAATCACTATCTTATCTGGAAGATTAACTCCCACTTGATTCAAGCGATTGAAGTACCTGACATAATCTGAGCACATGCTCACTAGTTGAGCGATTCTCCTCCATCTTTTAGCTATAGAACTTGTTGCAGACTTCATATCTCTCAACTCGGTTATTTTCTTGAAATATTAACTTCAATTCCTGGAACATCTCATATGGTCCATGACGTTCAAAACGTCTTTGAAGTCCCGATTCTAAGCCGTTAAGCATGGTGCACTAAACTATCAAGTAGTCATCATATTGAGCTAGCCAAACATTCATAACGTCTGCATCTGCTCCTGCAATAGGTCTGTCACCTAGTGGTGCATTAAGGACATAATTCTTCTGTGCAGCAATGAGGATAAACCTCAGATCACGGATCCAATCCGCATCATTGCTACTAACATCTTTCAACACAATTTTCTCTAGGAACATATCAGAATAAACATTTGAAAGCAACAACGCGAGCTATTGATCTACAACATAGTTTGCAAAAATACTACCAGGACTAAGTTCATGATAAATTTAAGTTCAATTAATCATATTACTTAAGAACTCCCACTTAGACAGACATCTCTCTAGTCATCTAACTGATCACGTGATCCAAATCAACTAAACCATAACCGATCATCACGTGAGATGGAGTAGTTTTCAATGGTGAACATCACTATGTTGATCATATCTACTATATGATTCACGCTCGACCTTTCGGTCTCCGTGTTCCGAGGCCATATCTGCATATGCTAGGCTCGTCAAGTTTAACCTGAGTATTCCGCGTGTGCAAAACTGGCTTGCACCCGTTGTAGATGGACGTAGAGCTTATCACACCCGATCATCACGTGGTGTCTGGGCACGACGAACTTTGGCAACGGTGCATACTCAGGGAGAACACTTCTTGAAAATTAGTGAGAGATCATCTTAAAATGCTACCGTCAATCAAAGCAAGATAAGATGCATAAAAGATAAACATCACATGCAATCAATATAAGTGATATGACATGGCCATCATCATCTTGTGCTTGTCATCTCCATCTCCGAAGCACCGTCATGATCACCATCGTCACCGGCGCGACACCTTGATCTCCATCGTAGCATCGTTGTCGTCTCACCAACTATTGCTTCTACGACTATCGCTACCGCTTAGTGATAAAGTAAAGCAATTACATGCGTTGCATTTCATACAATAAAGCGACAACCATATGGCTCCTGCCAGTTGCCGATAACCCGTTACAAAACATGATCATCTCATACAATAAAATATAGCATCACGTCTTGACCATATCACATCACAACATGCCCTGCAAAAACAAGTTAGACGTCCTCTACTTTGTTGTTGCAAATTTTACGTGGCTGCTACGGGCTGAGCAAGAACCGTTCTTACCTACGCATCAAAACCACAACGATAGTTCGTCAAGTTGGTGCTGTTTTAACCTTCACAAGGACCGGGCGTAGCCACACTCGGTTCAACTAAAGTGAGAGAGACAGACACCCGCCAGTCACCTTTAAGCAACGAGTGCTCGCAGCGGTGAAACCAGTCTCGCGTAAGCGTACGCGTAATGTCGGTTCGGGCCGCTTCATCTCACAATACCGCCAAACCAAAGTATGACATGCTGGTAAGCTGTATGACTTGTATCGCCCACAACTCATTTGTGTTCTACTCGTGCATATAACATCAACGCATAAAACCAGGCTCGGATGCCACTGTTGGGGAACGTAGTAATTTCAAAAATTTTCCTACGCACACGCAAGATCATGGTGATGGTATAGCAACGAGAGGGGAGAGTGTTGTCCACGCACCCTCGTGACCGTGGCGGAAGCGTTATGACAACGCTGTTGATGTAGTCGTGCGCCTTCACGATCCGACCGATCCAAGTACCGAACGTACGGCACCTCCGAGTTCAGCACACGTTCAGCTCGATGACGATCCCCGGACTCCGATCCAGCAAAGTGTCGGGGATGAGTTCCGTCAGCATGACGGCATGGTGACGGTGATGATGCTCTACCGATGCAGGGCTTCGCCTAAACTCCGCGACGATATGACCAAGGTGGAATATGGTGGAGGGGGGCACCGCACACGGCTAAGGAACGATCCGTAGATCAACTTGTGTGTTCATGGGGTGCCCCTGCCCCGTATATAAAGGAGTGGAGGAGGGAGGCGGCCCTCTCTATGGCGCGCCCTTAGGGAGTCCTACTCCCACCGAGTAGGATTCCCTTTCCTAGTCCAACTAGGAACCCTTCCATGTAGTAGGAGTAGAAGAGAAGGAAAGGGAAGAGAGAAGGAGAAGGAAGGAAGGGTGCGCCCCCCCTCCCTAGTCTAATTCGGACTAGTCCAAGGGGAGGGGTGTGGCCACTCTTTTGGCCCTTTCTCTCCTTTCCCGTATGGCCCAAAGAGGCCCAATACGAATTCCCGTAACTCTCCAGTACTCCCAAAAATACCCGAACCACTCGGAACCTTTCCGAACTCCGAATATAGTCGTCCAATATATCGATCTTTACGTCTCGACCATTTCGAGACTCCTCGTCATGTCCCCGATCTCATCCGGGACTCCGAACTCCTTCGGTAAATCAAAACTCATAAACTCATAATAAAACTGTCATCGTAACGTTAAGCGTGCGGACCCTACGGGTTCGAGAACTATGTAGACATGACCTAGAACTATTCTCGGTCAATAACCAATAGCGGAACCTGGATGCCCAAATTAACTCCTACATATTCTACGAAGATCTTTATCGGTCAAACCGCATAACAACATACGTTGTTCCCTTTGTCATCGGTATGTTACTTGCCCGAGATTCGATCGTCGGTATCCAATACCTAGTTCAATCTCGTTACCGGCAAGTCTCTTTACTCGTTCCGTAATGCATCATTCCGTAACTAACTCATTAGCTACATTGCTTGCAAGGCTTATAGTGATGTGCATTACCGAGAGGGCCCAGATACCTCTCCAACAATCGGAGGACAAAATCTAATCTCAAATACGCCAACCCAACATGTACCTTTGGAGACACCTGTAGTACTCCTTTATAATCACCCAGTTACGCTGTGACGCTTGGTAGCACCAAAGTGTTCCTCCGTAAACGGAGTTGCATAATCTCATAGTTACAGGAACATGTATAAGTCATGAAGAAAGCAATAGCAACATACTAAACGATCAAGTGCTAGGCTAACGGAATGGGTCATGTCAATCACATCATTCTCCTAATGATGTGATCCCGTTAATCAAATGACAACTCATGTCTATGGTTAGGAAACATAACCATCTTCGATTAACGAGCTAGTCAAGTAGAGGCATACTAGTGACACTCTGTTTGTCTATGTATTCACACATGTATTATGTTTCCGGTTAATACAATTCTAGCATGAATAATAAACATTTATCACGATATAAGGAAATAAATAATAACTTTATTATTGCCTCTAGGGCATATTTCCTTCACTTTATAGTCACCCAGTTACGTTGCGACGTTTGGTACACCCAAAGCACTCCTACGGTATCCGGGAGTTACACGATCTCATGGTCTATGGAAAAGATACTTGACATTGGAAAATCTCTAGCAAAACGAACTACACGATCTTGTGCTATGCTTAGGATTGGGTCTTGTCCATCAGATCATTCTCCTAATGATGTCATCCCGTTATCAATGACATCCAATGTCCATAGTCAGGAAACCATGACTATCTATTGATCAACGAGCTAGTCAACTAGAGGCTCACTAGGGGCATGTTGTAGTCTATGTATTCACACGTGTATTACGATTTCCGGATAATACAATTATAGCATGAATAAAAGACAATTATCATGAACAAGGAAATATAATAATAATCCCTTTATTATTGCCTCTAGGGCATATTTTCAACATTTCATTGCATGTATTTATAATTATCCTCACTATATTATGCAGATTGAGGATTGCCGAATTGAAGAAAAGACAAGTGGGTGATATTGGTTTCATTAACACAAATCTCATAGATGCAACTGAGGTTAAATATCATGCCGAAAATACCGAGGCCAACTTGCTACAATCGTTGGTAATAAATGGACACAAAAATATAATACTCTTTCCTTACAACTTCAGGTGAGTGTTACTGTCTTGTGGCATATTCGGTTTCCCTTATTAGTCCAGGTTATAGTAATGTAATATTGATGAGTTATGCATGCGTGCGCTGTTGGAAATATGCCCTAGAGGCAATAATAAAAGCATTATTATTATATTTCCTTGTTCATGATAATTGTCTTTTGTTCATGCTATAACTGTATTATCCGGAAATCGTAATACACGTGTGAATACATAGACTACAATACGTCCCTAGTAAGCCTCTAGTTGACTAGCTCGGTGGTCAAACGATAGTCATGGTTTCCTGACTATGGACATCGGATGTCATTGACAACGGGATCACGTCATTAGGAGAATGACGTGATGGACAAGACCCAATCCTAAGCATAGCACAAGATCGTGTAGTTCGTTTTGCTAGAGCTTTTCCAATGTCAAGTATCTCTTCCTTAGACCATGAGATCGTGTAACTCCCGGATACCGTAGGAGTGCTTTAGGTGCACCAAACGTCACAACGTAACTGGGTGACTATAAAGGTGCACTACAGGTATCTCCGAAAGTGTCCATTGGGTTGACACGGATCGAGACTGGGATTTGTCACTCCGTATTATGGAGAGGTATCACTGGGCCCACTCGGTAATGCATCATCATAATGAGCTCAACGTGATCAAGTGTTTGGTCACGGGATCATGCATTGCGGTACGAGTAAAGTGACTTACCGGTAACGAGACTAAACGAGGTATTGGGATACCGACGATCGAAGTCTCGCAAGTAACATACCGTCGACAAAGGGAATAGAATACGGGTTGCTTGAACCCTTGACATCGTGGTTCATCCGATGACAACATCGAGGAGCATGTGGGAGCCAATATGGGTATCCAGATCCCGCTGTTGGTTATTGACTTGAGGTAGTCTCGGTCATGTTCAGATGTATCCCGAACCCGTAGGGTCTACACACTTAAGGTTCGGTGACGCTAGGGTTATTAGGAAGACAAGTATGTGATTACCGAATGTTGTTCGAGTCCCGGATGAGATCCCGGACGCCACGAGGAGTTCCGGAATGGTCAGGAGGTAAAGATTTATATATGGAAAGTGGTTAAACGGACTCGGAAAGTTTGGGGCATGCAGTAAATGTACCGGGCCACGGGAGGTTTCGGAGGTCCACCGAGGGGCCACCTCCGGGGGCCACATGGGCTAAGTGGGAGAGGGAGCCAGCCCCTGGTGGCTGGGCGCCTCCCACCCAGGCCCATGCGGCTAGGGCAAGGAGGGAAACCCTAAGGGAAAAAAAGGGGCGCCTTGGCTTGGGGGCAAGCCACCCCTTTCCTCCTCTCCTTGGCCGCCCCCCCCTAGGGTTTTCCCTAGAGGGCCGGCCCCCCTTGCCCCCTCTCTCCTATATATAGAGGGGTGAGGGGAGGGGTGCAACACACAATTAAAGGCGCAGCCCCTCCCCTCCCCAAACTCCTCTCTTTCTCCGCACGAGCTTGGCGAAGCCCTGTCGGAGAACTGTAGTACCAGTTGCACCACGCCGTCGTGCTGCCATTGGAGTTGGCTTCCTCAACCTCTCCTTCATCCTTCCTGGATCAAGACGGATGAGACGCCATCGTCCCGTACGTGTGTTGAACGCGGAGGTGCTGTCCTTTCAGCGCTTTGGTCATCGGTGATCGGAATCACGTTGGGAACGTCTCCATCATCACAACTCCCTCGAACGCTTCCGTACTCGATCTACAAGTGGTATGTAGATGCAAACTCTCTCTCTTGACTCGTTGCTTAGATGAACTCATAGATAGATCTTGGTGAAACCGTAGGAAAATTTTAATTTTCTGCAACGTTCCCCAACAGTGGCATCATGAGCTAGGTCTATGCGTAGTTCTCTTTGCACGAGTAGAACACAATTTTGTTGTGGGCGTGGATCTTGTCAACTTACTTGCCATTACTAGTCGTATCTTGCTTCCGCGGTATTGTGGGATGAAGCGGCCCGGACCAACCTTACACGTACGCTTACGTGAGACCGGTTCCACCGACTAACATGCACTAGTTGCATAAGGTGGCTGGCGGGTGTCTGTCTCTCCCACTTTAGTTGGAGTGGATTCGATGAACAGGGTCCTTATGAAGGGTAAATAGAAGTTGACAAGATCATGCTGTGGTTATTCGTAGGTAAGAAAACGTTCTTGCTAGAACCCAATTGCAGCCACGTAAAAGATGCAACAACAATTAGAGGACGTCTAACTTGTTTTTGCAGCAATTGTCATGTGATGTGATATGGCCAAGTTGTGATGAATGATGATATATTATGATGTATGAGATCATGTTCTTGTAATAGGAATCACGACTTGCATGTCGATGAGTATGACAACCGGCAGGAGCCATAGGAGTTGTCTTTATTTTGTATGACCTGCGTGTCATTGAAGAACGCCATGTAACTTACTTTACTTTATTGCTAAACGCGTTAACCATAGAAGTAGAAGTAGTCGTTGGCGTGACAACTTCATGAAGACACGATGATGGAGATCATGGTGTCATGCCGGTGACAGGATGATCATGGAGCCCCGAAGATGAAGATCAAGGAGCTATATGATATTGGCCATATCATGTCACTACTTTATAATTGCATGTGATGTTTATTATGATTATGCATCTTGTTTACTTAGAACGACGGTAGTAAATAAGATGATCCCTTAGAACAATTTCAAGAAGTGTTCTCCCTAACTCGTGCACCGCTGCTACAGTTCGTCGCTTCTAAGCACCACGTGTTGATCGGGTGTGATGGATTCTTACGTTCACATACAACGGGTGTAAGACAGATTTACACACGCAGAAACACTTAGGGTTAACTTGACGAGCCTAGCATGTACAGACATGGCCTCGAACACGGAGACCGAAAGGTCGAACACGAGTCGTATGGAAGATACGATCAACATGAGAATGTTCACCGACGATGACTAGTCCGTCTCACGTGATGATCGGACACGGCCTAGTCAACTCGGATCGTAACACTTAGATGACTAGAGGGATGTCTAATCTAAGTGGAGTTCATTAATAATTTGATTAGATGAACTTTATTATCATGAACAATAGTCTAAAATCTTTATAATATGTCTTGTAGATCAAATGGCCAACGCCATGTCACCATGAACTTCAACGCTCCTAGAGAAAACCAAGTTGAAAGATGATGGCAGCAACTATACGGACTGGGTCCGAACCCGAGGATCATCCTCATAGCTGCTAAGAAACAATATGTCCTAGAAGGACCGCTAGGTGAAGCACCCATCCTGAGAACCAAGACGTTATGAACGCTTGGCAGTCTCGTCTGATGATTACTCCTCGCTCAGTGCGGCATGCTTTACAGCCTAGAACCGGGGCTCCAAAAGCGTTTTGAGCAACACGGAGCATATGAGATGTTCGAGGAGCTGAAACTGGTTTTTCAAGCTCATGCCCGGGTCGAGAGATATGAAGTCTCCGACAAGTTCTATAGTTTTAAGATGGAGGAAAACAGTTCTGTCAGTGAGCACATACTCAAAATGTCTGGGTTGCATCACCGCCCGTCCCAGCTGGACATAAACATCCCGGACGAGGCGGTCATTGACAGAATCCTTCAGTCGCTCCCACCAAGCTACAAGAGCTTTGTGATGAACTACAATATGCAGGGAGTGGAGAAGACCATTCCCGAAGTATTCTCGATGCTAAAGTCAGCAGAGGTTGAAATCAAGAAAGAACATCAAGTGTTGATGGTCAATAAGACCACTAAGTTCAAGAAGGGCAAGGGCCAGAAGAACTTCAAGAAGGACGGCAAAGAGGTTGCCGCGCCCGGTAAGCAAGTTGCCAGGAAGAAGAAGTCAAAGAATGGACCCAAGCCAGAGACTGAGTGCTTTTATTGCAAGGGGAAGGGCCACTGGAAGCGGAACTGCCCCAAATACTTAGCAGACAAGAAGGCCGGCAACACTAAAGGTATATTTGATATATATGTAATTTATGTGTACCTTACCAGTACTCGTAGTAACTCCTGGGCATTTGATACCGGTGCCGTTGCTCATATTTGTAACTCACAACAGGAGCTGCGGAATAAACGGAGACTGGCGAAGGACGAGGTGACGATGCGCGTCGGGAATGGTTCCAGAGTCGATGTGATCGCCGTCGGCACGCTACCTCTACATTTACCTACGGGATTAGTTATAAACCTTAATAATTGCTATTTGGTGCCAAGTTTGAGCATGAACATTGTATCTGGATCTCGTTTAATACGAGATGGCTACTCATTTAAATCCGAGAATAATGGTTGTTCTATTTATATGAGAGAAATGTTTTATGGTCATGCTCCGATAGTCAATGGTTTATTCTTGATGAATCTCGAACGTATTATTACACATGTTCATAGTGTCAATACCAAAAGATGTAAAGTTGATAACGATAGTCCCACATACTTGTGGCACTGCCGCCTTGGTCACATTGGTGTCAAGCGCATGAAGAAGCTCCATGCTGATGGACTTCTGGAGTCTCTGGATTATGAATCATTTGACACATGCGAACCATGCCTCATGGGCAAGATGACCAAGACTCCGTTTTCCGGAACAATGGAGCGAGCAACCAACTTATTGGAAATCATACATACCGATGTGTGCGGTCCAATGAGTGTTGACGCTCGCGGAGGATATCGTTATGTTCTCACTCTCACAGATGACTTGAGTAGATATGGGTATGTCTACTTGATGAAACACAAGTCTGAGACCTTTGAAAAGTTCAAGGAATTTCAGAATGAGGTAGACAATCAACGTGACCGAAAAATAAAGTTCTTACGATCAGATCGTGGAGGAGAATATTTAAGTCACGAATTTGGTACACACTTAAGGAAATGTGGAATCGTTTCACAACTCACGCCACCGAACACCTCAGCGTAACGGTGTGTCCGAACGTCGAATCACACTCTATTGGATATGGTGCGATCTATGATGTCTCTTACTGATTTACCGCTATCATTTTGGGGATACGCCTAGAGACAGCTACATTCACTTTAAATAGGGCACCGTCTAAATCCATTGAGACGACACCGTATGAATTATGGTTTGGGAAGAAACCTAAGCTGTCGTTTCTAAAAGTTTGGGGATGCGATGCTTATGTCAAGAAACTTCAACCTGAAAAGCTCGAACCCAAGTCGGAAAAATGCGTCTTCATAGGATACCCTAAGGAAACCCTTGGGTATACCTTCTACCTTAGATCCGAAGGCAAAATCTTTGTTGCCAGGAACGGAACCTTTCTGGAAAAAGAGTTTCTCGTGAAAGGAGTAAGTGGGAGGAAAGTAGAACTCGATGAAGTACTACCTCTTGAACGGGATAGTGGTGCAGCTCAGGAAAATGTTCCTGTAATGCCCACACCAACTGAAGAGGAAATTAATGATGATGATCAAGGTACTTCGGATCAAGTTGCTACTGAACCCAGAGGTCCACTAGGACACGCCCGCACTGCAGTGGTACGGCAACCCTGTCCTGGAAATCATGTTGTTAGACAACGGTGAACCTTCGAACTATGAAGAAGCGATGGCGGGCCCGGATTCCAATAAATGGCTCGAAGCTATGAAATCCGAGATAGGATCCATGTATGAAAGCAAAGTATGGACTTTGACAGACTTGCCCGATGATCGGCGAGCGATAGAAAATAAATGGATCTTTAAGAGGAAGACGGACGCGGATGGTAATGTTACCATCTATAAAGCTCAACTTGTCGCTAAGGGTTATCGGCAAGTTCAAGGGATTGACTACTATGAGACTTTCTCACCCGTAGCGAAGCTTAAGTCCGTTCGAATCATGTTAGCAATTGCCGCATACTATGATTATGAGATATGGCAGATGGACGTCAAAACAGCGTTCCTTAACGGATATCTTAAGGAAGAGCTATATATGATGCAGCCGGAAGGTTTTGTCGATCCTAAGAATGCTGACAAAGTATGCAAGCTCCAGCGCCCATTTATGGGCTGGTGCAAGCATCTCGAGTTGGAACATTCGCTTTGATGAGATGATCAAAGCGTTTAGTTTATGCAGACTTATGGAGAAGCCTGCGTTTACAAGAAAGTGAGTGGGAGCTCTGTAGCATTTCTCATATTATATGTAGATGACATACTTTTGATGGGAAATGATATAGAACTCTTGGACAGCATTAAGGCCTACTTGAATAAAAGTTTTTCAATGAAGGATCTTGGAGAAGCTGCTTATATATTAGGCATCAAGATCTATAGAGATAGATCGAGACGCCTCATAGGTCTTTCACAAAGCACATACCTTGATAAGATTTTGAAGAAGTTCAAAATGGATCAGTCCAAGAAAGGGTTCTTTCCTGTATTGCAAGGTGTGAGATTGAGCTCAACTCAATGCCCGACCACGGCAAAAGATAAAGAAGAGATGAGCGTCATCCCCTATGCCTCAGCCATAGGATCTATTATGTATGCCATGCTGTGTACCAGACCTGATGTAAACCTTGCCGTAAGTTTGGTAGGAAGGTACCAAAGTAATCCCGGCAAGGAACACTGGACAGCGGTCAAGAATATCCTGAAGTACCTGAAAAGGACAAAGGACATGTTTCTCGTTTATGGAGGTGACGAAGAGCTCGTAGTAAAGGGTTACGTCGACGCTAGCTTCGACACAGATCTGGATGACTCAAAGTCACAAACCGGATACGTGTTTATGTTGAATGGTGGAGCAGTGAGCTGGTGCAGCTGCAAGCAGAGCGTCGTGGCGGGATCTACATGTGAAGCGGAGTACATGGCAGCGTCGGAGGCAGCGCATGAAGCAATTTGGGTGAAGGAGTTCATCACCGACCTAGGAGTCATACCCAATGCGTCGGGGCCGATCAAACTCTTCTGTGACAACACTGGAGCTATTGCCCTTGCCAAGGAGCCCAGGTTTCACAAGAAGAACAGGCACATCAAGCGCCGCTTCAACTCCATCCGTGAAAATGTTCAAGATGGAGACATAGAAATTTGTAAAGTGCATACGGATCTGAATGTCGCAGATCCATTGACTAAACCTCTCTCGCGAGCAAAACATGATCAACACCAGAACTCTATGGGTATTCGATTCATCACGATGTAACTAGATTATTGACTCTAGTGCAAGTGGGAGACTGTTGGAAATATGCCCTAGAGGCAATAATAAAAGCATTATTATTATATTTCCTTGTTCATGATAATTGTCTTTTGTTCATGCTATAACTGTATTATCCGGAAATCATAATACACGTGTGAATACATAGACTACAATACGTCCCTAGTAAGCCTCTAGTTGACTAGCTCGTTGGTCAACAGATAGTCATGGTTTCCTGACTATGGACATCGGATGTCATTGACAACGGGATCACATCATTAGGAGAATGACGTGATGGACAAGACCCAATCCTAAGCATAGCACAAGATCGTGTAGTTCATTTTGCTAGAGCTTTTCCAATGTCAAGTATCTCTTCCTTAGACCATGAGATCGTAACTCCGGATACCGTAGGAGTGCTTTGGTGTACCAAACGTCACAACGTAATCGGGTGACTATAAAGGTGCACTACAGGTATCTCCGAAGTGTCCATTGGGTTGACACGGATCGAGACTGGATTTGTCACTCCGTGACACGGAGAGGTATCACTGGGCCCACTCGGTAATGCATCATCATAATGAGTTCAACGTGATCAAGTGTTTGGTCACGGGATCATGCATTGCGGTACGAGTAAAGTGACTTACCGGTAACGAGACTAAACGAGGTATTGGGATACCGACGATCGAGTCTTGGGCAAGTAACATACCGTCTGACAAAAGGGAATAGAATACGGGGTTGCTTGAACCCTTGACATCGTGGTTCATCCGATGACAACATCGAGGAGCATGTGGGAGCCAACATGGGTATCCAGATCCCGCTGTTGGTTATTGACTTGAGGTAGTCTCGGTCATGTTCAGATGTCTCCCGAACCCGTAGGGTCTACACACTTAAGGTTCGGTGACGCTAGGGTTATTAGGAAGACAAGTATGTGATTACCGAATGTTGTTCGAGTCCTGGATGAGATCCCTGACGTCACGAGGAGTTCGGAATGGTCCGGAGGTAAAGATTTATATATGGAAAGTGGTTAAACGGACTCCGGAAAGTTTGGGGCATGCGGTAAAGTACCGGGGCCACTGGAGGTTTCGGAGGTCCACTGGAGGGGCCACCTCTGGGGGCCACATGGGCTAAGTGGGAGGGAGCCAGCCCCTGGTGGCTGGGCGCGCCCCACCTAGGCCCATGTGGCTAGGGCAGGGAGGAAACCCTAAGGGAAAAAAGGGGCGCCCCTTGGCTTGGGGGGCAAGCCACCCCTTTCCTCCTCTCCCTTGGCCGCCGCCCCCCCTAGGGTTTTCCCTAGAGGGCCGGCCCCCCTTGCCCCCTCTCTCCTATATATAGAGGGGTGAGGGGAGGGGTGCAACACACAATTAAAGGTGCAGCCCCCCCCCTCCCCAAACTCCTCTCTTTCTCCGCACGAGCTTGGCGAAGCCCTGTCGGAGAACTGTAGTACCAGTTGCACCACGCCGTCGTGCTGCCATTGGAGTTGTCTTCCTCAACCTCTCCTTCATCCTTGCTGGATCAAGACGGAGGAGACACCATCGTCCCGTACGTGTGTTGAACGCGGAGGTGATGTCCTTTCAGCGCTTTGGTCATCGGTGATCGGAATCACGTTGGGAACGTCTCCATCATCACAACTCCCTCGAACGCTTCCGTACTCGATCTACAAGTGGTATGTAGATGCAAACTCTCTCTCTTGACTCGTTGCTTAGATGAACTCATAGATAGATGTTGGTGAAACCGTAGGAAAATTTTAATTTTCTGCAGCTTTTCCCCAACATGCGCAGCTACCACTATATTCTCCTAGAGATTAAGCTTGAGCAGGGAGTAGTAACTGTCTTAGACTCCAAACGAAAAATTCCGGAGGAGTATGCGGACATGACTGAAATGCTCGAGAAGTAAGTTAAATCGATCATTATCCACCATATCAGCAAGTTTGTTCATTTCTGATATCAAGTAATTGTTTTCTTTGTATGGTAAGGTTTGGAGAAAGTTCACCAAAAAAGCTCCGGGACTGCCGAAGAAGCTGCAATTTAGACACCCGCAAGTAAGTACTATAGTAGCATATTCCACGCATCTCCTAGTGATTCAAGCGCTAGTTTCATCAATACCATTTGGCATTCTTGCTTATCAGTTTGATTGACCTCTGTTTGTTGTAAAGTGGTTGTGGCAGGAACAAGGGAATGATTTCTGTGGATACTACATTTGCGAGTCCATCCGCCACACGACCTGTGAGCGGGGCTACTCTGACAAACAATATGAAGTGCGTCAATAACAATATTCACAATTTTATTTTATTACCATCATTTGTGTTGAGTTTCATTCATTCATATATATATGTATTGACCCCCTTCTTAAAATTAGATGTTTCGGATGCGGGATGAACTCCTAGCACCAGATCGCATGCGAGCAATTCAAGAGGAATTGGCGGCATTCTTTCTTGACCACGTGATTGCTGAAGACGGAGAATAGTATGTGGACCACGCATCCGTATGTTAGGAGATTATATTTGTAAAAGATAATTATTGTATATATGTAGCCGGTAGTGTCGGATAGATATACGAGAACTTGTTGTTCGACCAATCTCTCGGAGAAGGAGAGGTGGTCGATATCACTTCTCTCTATATGCATATATGTTCATGACGATCTTCTGTTTCCTTCGTTTGCTTACTAGCTAGCTAGCGTGTCTAGCTAGTCCTCTCTATACGTATGTATAGTACGTAGTGTCGACCAAGCACGGACAAAAGAGAGGACACTTTTCTCTGTTAATTAGCTAGCTAGCACAATATATGAAACACCTAAATTAAACCCAAAACCCCCAACCCCCCACCTTTTCAAAAAAAAAAAAACCCAAGCCACAGAAATGCTGACGCGTGGATGCCTATTGGTCCCGGTTGGTGCCACCAACCGGGACCAAAGGCTCTCCTGCCTGGGCTCGGCGCACAGGCCACGTGGAGGCCCATCTGTCCCGGTTCTGGACTGAAGCGGCACTAAAGGGCCAGGGCATTAGTACCGACCCTTTAGTCCCGGTTCAAGAACTGGGACTAAAGGCCCTAACCAACTGGGACAATAGGCCCTTTTTCTACCAGTGCTATTGGTTAACGCTAGATTCTCGACAACCATCAACGAGGGCATCAACCCTGTTGGTTAACCATAGACTCTCGGTAACCGTCAAGTACGGCATCAGCCCTATTAGTTAACCCTAGCCTCAGTATTATAACATTTCGTTTCATCAACAGAATTGCATATGATCACATTGTACCACAATGCATATGATCAACAGAATTCAATTCACAACATCATAATTCATTTCACAACATCACATTCCATTTCAACCAACATCATACTTCCAAACTTACCAAATATTCCATTACAACTAGCCATCATAATTCTAAGGTTCAGATAGGATCATTAGAGTCTTCATCATACATAGGTCAACAAATAACCACCACTATAAAATACCTTATAGGTAGATGCTTAGCAGTAGCGCTAGGTAAGAGCCCCATGCTACTGTTAAGTAGCAGTAGCACTTGTCAAAACCCCACGCTATAGGTACATGGTAGTAGTAGCGCGGGTCGACAAACACAACGCTCCTGGGCCCCATGGTACACCCCGAGTCAAGCCGTAGTAGTAGCGCAGGGTTTATGACCTGCGCTACAACAAACCTGGTAGCTGGAGCGCGGGGCCTACGGCTCGCGCTTCCACTACCCTTACACGGGGCCAGCCGGTGGGCCCCAACTAGCTGTAGCGCCTGGTCTGGTCGTCGTGCTACAGGTAAGGAGCTTATTAGTAGCGTCGGGTCATGGCCCTAGGCTATTGCTATGCTAGACTTATCCCCTACCTCGCCAGCGTTGCTCACTCTTCCTCCCCACTCGATAAGCCTCTCCCTCCTCCACCGCCGCCCCTCCTCCCACCTCCAGCCTCCGCCCCCTCCCTCCACCAGCCGCCGCCCCTCTCCATTCTCCCTCCTCCCTAGCTAGGTTTTGGGGATTTTCTTCAAGTTTTAGAATTTCTTCAAGTTCTAGGTCTAGATGGAGATGATGCTCAGAAAATACGTAGATGTAGTAGTACTAGTAGATGAGTAGCTATGAAAATGTGAAGCTAGTATCTTTTTGAAATCAAAATGTGAAGCTAGTATCTTTTTGAAATGAAAATGTGAAGCTATTATTATTTTTTTGATAATGAAAATGTGAAGCAAGTATTTTTTTTGAAATGAAAAAGTGAAGCTAGTGTGTTTTAAATGAAAATGTGAAGCTAGTATTTTTTAAATGAAAATGTGAAGCAAGTTTTTTTTAAATGAAAAAGTGAAGCTAGTGTTTTTTTTAATGAAAATGTGAAGCTAGTATTTTAAATAATAATAAAAATGTGAAGCAAGTATTTTTCTTAAAGGAAAAAGTGACGCTAGTATTTTTTTTAATGAAAACGTGAAGCTAGTTTTTTTAATGCTAGTGTGAACCTAATATTTTTGAAATGAAAATGCGAAGCTAATATTTACATGCTCATTTGTGACTGCTCATGTGGTGAAGGATAGATTACCGACGAGTCGCTTGACGACACCCAGAAGATCACCAATGACACTCGCATCATTATCGATCTAGTGTAAACATGGTCTATTAGTACATGTGATATGTGGAGTAGTGTTGTGTAGTACTAGTGCTATTACTCATTGATCCTTACATACTTTGAAAAACACATTTTTTGTGAAAATTGTGTGCAAATTTTGTGGTTGTTTGCTTGATTTATTTTTATTTTCTATCATCTTAAAGGGTAATACCAATGCCAGTGATTTATCATTCATAAGAAAACCTCATTTTTTATTTAGTTTTTATTTTATTTTACTTATTCTTAAAGTGTAATATCAATGTCAGCAATTTTAATTTGATCTTATTTTTTATTTGATTTATCTTGGGGGTAAAGATTACCAATAGCGCTGGCTAGCTACACATGCTGCAGATAAGTATCAGTAGTGCTGGAGGGAAGAGCGCTACTGCTAGCTTCAGTTACCAGTAGCACTGGGACAAACAAGCGACACTGCTAAAAAATAGCAGTAGCACCGTAGCAGTAGCGCGTCTACCAGCGCTACTAATAGCAAAAAGAAAAAGCTACTGGTAAGGGTTTTCATAGTAGTGTTAATGCATATACACTTGTGCCTATTAAACGAAGCTTGTCTAGCACACAACTGAGCAGGTACATTAGCACTTTAGCATATCTCTTATTGAAGGGGAGGGAAAACCAGTCCTGTCAGATCCTACAATGAGCCATCCCCACGGTTAACCTCCTGCTAACAAATGAGCTTTCATCTTCCAATAACTGGGACTAGCAAAGTTGGTATGGAGCTAAACAAGTGGACAATTCGTTCCAAAAATAGTGCCACCAACGCCGGGTGTCCCATTGAGAGAACTACTTGTGCGTCTCATACATTTGCAGCAGGACTAGCGGCATGCATCAACAAAGAGATATGTAAAGAATCTAACAAATTTAACAACCACATATCACGAGGCCATGTTTGATAATGTCCCGATGTCTCTAATTCACACATGCCTCTCATATTCTTTTGCCATTGGTCTACTCAACATATACGGTCCCCACATAACTTATTTGCTACTCCCTTCGTCCCATAATATAAGAACGTTTTTGACACTACACTAGTGTAAAAAACGTTCTTATATTATGGGAGGAGGGAGTAATATATATGTCCAATAAGTGACTGCTAGGAAGTGCGCAGATGAACGAGCAATATATATATAGCTTGGCAAGGATGTAGTGCTATATTTAGAGGGAGAGACACAGGGAGAACATATACTCAAATGGTAGCGTTTTTTTTTTGGTTGCCCGAGTGGTAGAGTTGGTAGAGTATTTATTTCCTCCATGAGGTGAATGTCAATGTACTGTTGTAGCATACGTTTGGACTTTTAAATACGGTAAGTGTTCATGGTCAGACAGCCGCTTCAAAATTTAATCAATAAAAATTTTGATACTTCAATGGGTAGGCACAATACTGCAACGACAATTTTTTTACTATCTACTCCCTCCGTCCGGAAATACTTGTCTTAGAAATGATTGAAAATGGATGTACCTATAACTAAAATAAGTCTAGATACAACCATTCTTAAGACAAGTATTTCTGGACGGAGGGAGTATATATCTATACAGAAAAATTTAATTTTGCATCCCAGATATGAACTCCCTAACTCTACTTTGAGTAAGCGGTATGTGAGCATGTGCATTAGTGTCTATGACTCTACAGGGGCTAGTCAGCAAAATCTGGCGCCTGTGGCCAAAACTAAGTGGGGAAATATCTCCCAATAAAAGTGAGGCTCACAGGGTCGAGGTCCTTTAGCAATGGACATCGAACAGCTCCTTGGCGACGGGCGAAGGTATAGGTGAGCAACCAAGACGCGACACATCGTGATGCGAGATTCATCGGCGATTGCGTGGATGAAGATGAAGAGACATGATCGTCTAGGAGGAGGACTCATATACTGACATATATGAATCATTCCTAAAAATCATGTTAATCAAATTTTTGAATGTAACTGTCCAAATTTGTAACCCATGTCATGTGGTTTGGGCCTTTCTAAAGCAAGGATTAAAAATAAATAGAAGTAGTTGGGAAATAGTGTTGACTTGCTTTGTCGTACCTGTTTTCTCTAACAATCCACGTGACTGAGCTATGGTGTCGCCGATGCGCTGTGATGGCACCACGTCAAGTGAATAGGTGGGCGACAGGCCGGCAGGTTAAGGGCGCCGCGAGGTGGCGAGAAGCCAACAGGGAAACAGGGAGCACGCCCAGGTTACGCACAACACCTACCCTTTTTTGAGGTTTATCACAATTTCTTCCTTTTTTGGGTAAAACAAGGTTTATTCATCAAATGCCACAACAAGTGGGTTACAATTTGTGTCATGGGGTTGGCTAAACCAGACTTAACGCCTCGAACCTAGTGACAGTGAAAACTTGGCTAGACTATGTGCTTCAATATTAAAATTAAAGCACAACCTTCAAAAGTAATATTACAGAGAAATTGAGTTGCTTTGAGATTAATCTCGCTAGCTATAGCCCCATAGCTACCACGACTACCATGCACACGCCCCACCTTTAAGGTCGAGATACATACATAAATGAACAAAAATAGAATATGGGTACATGTTATATAGACTTGTCCTTGTGAATATGCATCCGCAGTTCTGCAGGTCTACGTAGGAAGTACTAAGCAGTCAAAGTAGTAGAAGATTTTTGCACCACAGCCCCATGACCAGTGCATCTACTGTCATTGCTAATGTCATCATCTTGCATACTTTGTTGACTAGGTGACCAAACCATCAACAAAAGATGCTGATCTTCTGTATCTGATCCTCCATCCCCAGATCCCTTTGACCAACTGAAACCAAGTTCTATTTCAGACACCTCAGCGTATTCAAATCAAGATGTTAATTCTACCAACTAAAGTAATTTTCCATTTCAGTTCCATTTGTAATGCTGGTTTCAAAGACTGTGTTTGCTTTTGGCTTCACCCGCTATGATGTATATGGTTTAGTGCCTATGTTCAATATTTTTTTTAGTTTTGTTGCCTCTATACCGGCAAGTGTTCTGGCTTCCTAGTTTTGTTCGATATGGTTTCAATGCTACCTACGGCAGATCTGTAGGGGTTAGATGCTTAGTGTTTCGTTGGCATTCTATTATGATCTTTGTCCGAGATGCAAATTTTGTTACTTTTCTGTTAGAGGAAGAAGGGATTCAACACACACTAGTAGAAAAAGGGCCTATAGTCCCGGTTGGTGAGGGCCTTTAGTCCCGGTTCATGAACCGGGACTAAAGGGTCGGTACTAATGCCCTGACTCTTTAGTCCCGGTTCAATCCAGAACCGGGACAGATGGGCCTCCACGTGGCCTGTCCGCTGAGCCCAGGCAGGAGGGCCTTTGGTCCCGGTTGGTGGCATCAACCGGGACCAATAGGCATCCACGCGTCAGCATTTCTATGGCTGTGGTTTTTGTTTTTTTTTTTGAAGGGGGATGGGGGTTTGGGGGTTAATTTAGGTGTTTCATATATTGTGCTATAGCTAGCTAATTAATAGAGAAAAGTGTCCTCTCTTTTGTCCGTGCTTGGTCGACGCTATGTACTATACATACGTATAGAGAGGACTAGCTAGACACGCTAGCTAGCTAGCTAGTAATTAAGCAAACAGAAGATCGTCATGAACATATATGCATACAGAGAGAAGTGATATCGACCACCTCTCCTTCTCCGAGAGATTGGTCGAACAACAAGTTCTCGTATATCTATCCGACACTACCGGCTACATATATACAATAATTATCTTTTACAAATATATAATCTCCTAACATATGGACGCGTGGTCCACATAGTATTCTCCGTCTTCAGCGATCACGTGGTCAAGAAAGAATGCCACCAATTCCTCCATAGCTAGCGTCCAAGGAGGAGAAAGACTTGAAGATGCCTCCATAGCTCGATCCAGACAATCTCAGGTTTCCCTCCGGAGCTGAGGCCATCACGAGAGGGGTGAGCACACCTCCACACGACGCTTCCAAGAAATACCACGATACCATGGGCGTTGCCATCGTCGGTTCCGAAGAAGAAGATTTCTCCCGGAGATGCCTCGACCAGCTGCAGCCCCTAGACCACAACCCACCGCCACCACAAACCGTGTCGAGGCCGACTTCAGTCTGTCCGTGGGATCCCATGATTTGCCACATCCAGAAGCGCACCACCCCATGGATGAAGGCGCCACTACCACAGCCGGGGCGCCGCCCCGGAGCCCAAGAGCCACCACGTCATTGTCTTCACCGTTAGCTGGAGCCCAGCCAGGCCCGATGGCATGGAGCCCATATCGCATCACTGGAGGCAAGGGACGGCCGGACCAGACTGTGGCCTCACCCCAAGCCTTGCCTCGATGGGCTGAAGAACAGTCGAAGCCGTCGTCGGGAGGCTAGAGCCGAACTGCGCCGTGCAGATCTGAATTGTCGGAAGCCGAAGCCGCACAAGCAAGATGGAACCACTACAGCCGCCTAGCCTCGACCCATCGCTGGGCGTTTCGAGGCCGCACAAGCGAGATGGAGCCGCTGCAGCCGCCTAGCCTCGACCCACCGCTGGGCATTTCGAGGCCGCCATCGTAGCCGCGCCTACTCGCCCCACCGCTTAGCCGTCGCACCGCCAGAGGAGCAGTCGCCGCTGTGGAACCCGTCGCCTAGACCACCACCACCCCGAGCGGGGGAGAAGGTGTAGCAAGACTACACACCGCAGTCACTGTCTGCGGCCCGCGCTTAGCCCAACCGCATCCTCCGGCGGCTGCAAGGGGTTGTTGAGGTGTGGGATGGGCGCGACCTGTGGCGGCTAGGGTTCCCTTGTGCTGCCCGGGGGAGCAACGTGGGGGTCAGGTGCTCGCCCCACTGTGTCGATTTTAGTTAAAATGTGACTTTGCATGTTTCTGAATGTGATTTACCTGACACACAACCCACTTTTCCCAACATTTGATGTTTGCTTAGGAAAATTATTTCTAAGTTTTCCAAACAAACCAGGCTTATATAACTTGTGTGTTCCATTGTCCATGTTTTTTTTTTTCAAATGAACACAAGGTTTTTTTCCGTCTACCCTAGCAATTAAGAGTGCAATACACAATAAATTGCAGCTAGAGTTTAGTAGGACTTGCTTGATATTTGAATTTGACTTGCTAGTGTTAAGCATGCGACTTGCCTATTGTTTAAGAAAACTGTGACATGCATGTTTCTCCATGTGTGATTTATATGACACACAACCCCCCTCCCACACCCCCTTACTTGAAGTTTGTTTAGGCAAATTATTTCTAAGTTTTTCCCAAACAACAAATCTATAACTTGTCTTTTTCAATGTCCACATTATTTTCTGGAAGGAATACAAGTTTTTTTGTCTATCCCTAGCAAGTAAGAGTGCATTACATAGTGCATTGCAGCTAGTGATGAGTAGGACTTGCTTGGCATTTGGGCCTGACTTGCTAGTGTTATGTATGTGACTTGCTTGACATTTGGAAAACCTTGTGTTCCTCTTAAACTATGTGTTTGTGTGTGATATCAAGACTATTTCTTTTAACGAAACCTGAGTTCCTCTTTGTTGCCTTTTGCAAAGAAGCAAACATGATCACTTCTTTCTCTTTAGGAATTTTCTTTTTCGTACAGGTAACTACATCATCTCAGCCAACCGTGTCAGATTTTCTTTTCATTTTCTCAAGCATGTTTTCGAATTTTCTATACAGTTTTTAATAACCAGTATGTATGTATTTGCATGTATTTTTGCATGTTTTACAGCGGAGGTAGCATGATATAAAGCATAGGAGACTCGAGGGTTCCTCGGGGTGCAGGATCACCTGCACAGGTATATAACTTTTCTCCTGGGTAACTTTTTCTGTTTTTATCAGTTTTGTACACTAGTAGAAAAAGGGCCTATAGTCCCGGTTGGTGAGGGCCTTTAGTCCCGGTTCATGAACCGGGACTAAAGGGTCGGTACTAATGCCCTGACCCTTTAATCCCGGTTCAATCCAGAACCGGGACAGATGGGCCTCCACGTGGCCTGTCCGCTGAGCCCAGGCAGGAGGGCCTTTGGTCCCGGTTGGTGGCACCAACCGGGACCAATAGGCATCCACGCGTCAGCATTTCTATGGCTGTGGTTTTTGTTTTTTTTTGTGAAAGGGGGGGGGGGGTTTGGGGGGTTTTGGGGGGTTGATTTAGGTGTTTCATATATTGTGCTATAGCTAGCTAATTAATGGAGAAAAGTGTCCTTTCTTTTGTCCGTGCTTGGTCGACGCTACGTACTATACATACGTATAGAGAGGACTAACTAGACATGCTAGCTAGCTAGTAATTAAGCAAACAGAAGATCGTCATGAACATATATGCATACAGAGAGAAGTGATATCGACCACCTCTCCTTCTCCGAGAGATTGGTCGAACAACAAGTTCTCGTATATCTATCCGACACTACCGCTACATATATACAATAATTATCTTTTACAATACGGACGCGTGGTCCACATAGTATTCCCGCCTTCAGCGATCACATGATCAAGAAAGAATGCCGCCAATTCCTCTTGAATTGCTCGCATGGGATCTGGTGCTAGGAGTTCATCCCGCTTCAAACATCTAATTTTAAGAAAGGGTCAACACACACACACACACACACACACACACACACACACACACACACACACACACACACACACACACACACACACACACACACATATATATATATATATATATATATATATATATATATATATATATGAATGAATGAAACTCAACACAAATGATGGTAATAAAATAAAATTGTGAATATTTTTATTTACGCACTTCAAATTGTTTGTCGGAGTAGCCCTCTCACAGGTCGTGTGGCGGATGGACTCAAACGTAGTATCCACAGAAATCATTCCTTGTTCCTGCCACTACCACTTTACAAGAAACAGAGGTCAATCAAACTGATAATTAGTAAGCACATGCTAAATGGTATTGATGAAACTAGCGCTTGAATCACTAGGAGATGCGCGTGGAATATGCTACTATATAGTACTTACTTTGGTGTCTAAATTGCAGCTTCTTCGGTAGTCCCGAGCTTTTTGGTGAATTTTCCCCAAGCCCTGCCATACAAAGAAAACAATTACTTGAGATCAGAAATGAACAAAGTTGCTGATATGGTGGATAATGATCGATTTAACTTACTTCTCGAGCATTTCAGTCATGTCCGCATACTCCTTGGGATCTTTTCGTCTCGAGTCTAAGACAGTTACTACTCCCTGCTCAAGCTTAATCTCTAGGAGAATATAGTGGAACCTGCGCACGCATGCATAACTCATCAATATTACATTACTATAACCTGGACTAAATAAGGGAAACCGAATATGCCACAAGACAGTAACACTCACTTGTAGTTGTAAGGAAAGAGTATTATATTTTGTGTTCATTTATTTCCAACGATCGTAGCAAGTTGGCCTCGGTTTCAATGACACGATATTTAACCTCATTTGCATCTATGAGATATGTGTTAATGAACCCAATATCACCCACTTGTTTTTTCTTCATTTCTGCGATCTTCAATCTGCATAATATGTGAGGATATTTATAAATACATGCAATGAAAGAGCTGAGTTATATAGAGATACTTAATGACAGAAGTAGTACTACTTACAGACAGTAGCAAGTGACCGTTGCTTTATCGAGGGCCAATTGATTGAAAGATTGATAGAACTCCTCAAATGGAATAGGCAACAGTTCAATTCCAAGGAGGTCATGCTCCTTTTTAACTCTCACATACAAAGTATTCCTCCCTCGGACTCTTTGCAGGTTTTCATGTACCAATCATGCAATCTTCGCATCATCGTTGTTAGAGAGCTTTCATCTTTGACGAGAGGCTTCCCGACTCGTATCTTTGTATCTGCACCTCCAAGAAATCATAATGTACATCGTCAGCAGGTAATCTGCAGGATTGCCATAACCGGCACCATCCTCGGATCGACGATGTCGCTAGCAGGCACCTTGAGCGGGGGCACGATTGCTTCGCTTGTTCGCCGAGCTGGGCAATTTGTTTCCCAGCTCGTCGTTCTTTCATCCTTTGATCACTGACAGTACTTCCCGATCTCTCCGCTTTGACAAATGCCTTTCCAATAATGCGCTCATAGTTGCCTTTGGCGGAGACTTGGGTGGTTTTGTCGGGGCAGCAGAGTGCGCTTCGCTTTGACCGGATCTACCTTCTCCTCCGGAGGTGGATGTCTCTTTGCTTTCAACCCTTGAAACCAGTCATCCACTTCGTCTGCGCGATCTTCGCGTTTTCCTCCTCGCTCCTCTCGACGGTAACTTCTCCGAGTCTTGAGAGAAGGACCGAATCAGATCTCCTCCCGCCTTTGGCTGTACTGCTGACGCCGGCAGAGCAGACGGAGCGGATGTCTTCTTTCCTTGCTTACGAGGCGGAGGAGAAGGACTACGACGCCGCGGAGCAGCAGGAGCGGCGGCGGGTCTCTTCCGCCCTTGCCGACGAGGCGGAGAAGGAGGAGGCTGGCTGCCGGACGCGCCGGTGCAGGCGGAGAAGGAGACGGAGTGCCGCCACGCCGGAGAAGGAGCCGCCGAGTGCCCTGATCGCCACTCGCCGGAGGAGGAGGTGGAGGAGGCGGAGTGCCCTGACTCGCGGGAGGAGGAGGAGGAGGCGGAGGCGTCCAGTTCGGAAGGTTGATGAGATCCTTCGCCATAGGCATGGAGTCTTGAGCGAGAACCCAGCCGATACTCCCTTCACCGGTAGGGTGGTCAAGCCGAGGTCCTCAAATCCTCCGTTATTTCATCGACCATCACCTTAGCATATCCTTCGGAATCGGCAGGCAGTGAAAAGTTGAGTCGGGTTTAGTAGGATAAACAGAGCCAACAGCCGCCTTGACCTTCAAATTGCTCCATTGCGCCATAAGGTGGCAATTTTCAGCATCCGTGATAGCATCCACGGGATAGCTGGCAGGAGCCGTCAAGGCATGCTGCTCTGGCTGAAGCAGCTCGGTGGAAACCATGCTGCTTCTACGCTTAGATGGCGGGTAGCCGGGAAGCTTCGCAGGTCGCTTGTTGTGATCTTCGCTTCGCCCTCTTCTCGTTCCTCCAGCCCCATTACCCTTTCGTGCAGTGCCTGCATTAGGCTCTGCTCCAGCTTTCTTCCTCCTCTCATGGGTTTTGTAACCCCGCATCCGAAATCCAGCCTTCCACGAAACGGAGCCTGGCGTGCCTCGTGTCCGTCCGTGGTGCTCAGGATTCCCGAGGGCCATTGTGAGCTCGTCCTTCTCCTGTCTCGAACGAACTTCCCTTGCTGCGGTGCTTCGATATAATGCTGAACCCTCTTGACTGGTATGTCCAATTGTTCGTCCGTCCAAATGCACTTCCCGTTATAGGGTCCAAGGATCCGCCGCCCCAAGAACCAAGTCCGCAACGGTCTGCCAGTTCATTGTCTCGGTTCGATCCCTTTATCAAGCAGATCATTCTCAGCCTTGGCCCACTTAGGTCGGGCTACGAGGTAGCCACCGACCCCGCATGATGGTGAAGCTTCTTCTTGGCAGCATTTCTCTTGTTTGTCGCTGACATCTTTTTACTCTTTTCCGATGTCTTGTAGGCCACAAATGCGGGCCATCATCTCGATCTTCTCATATTTGCCCTTGAATTCTGGTGTCTCATTTTTTTCGACATACGTATTGAGTTCTTTCTTCCAATTCCTGAATAGTTCTGCCATCTTCTTAAGAGCAAAAGACTTGATTAATGGCTCTATTACTGGCTTCTCCGGATCATCCTCTAGCGGTAGGGTAAAATTTGACTTCAGCTCAGTCCAAAGATCATTTTTCTGCATATCATTGACACAAGACACCTCGTGGTCTTCGTTCTTAGGCTTATACCATTGGTGGATGTTGATCGGGATCTTGTCCCTAACCGAACCCCGTGACCGAGCAACAAATGCCTTCTTTGTCCGGTAGGGTTCAATCGGTTGGCCGTCACATGATTTGTATGATCTCAAACTTTTCATCCGAGCTCAACTTTTCTTCGGCCTCGTCTCTTTACCGGTTGTGCTCGATCCGGAGGGCTAGAAAAAGAACAAAGACGAGAGTTAATTAATATGTGTACATATATACCAAAACAAAGACGAGAGCTAGTCAAGCACAGGCTTAACTAATATATATACCTGGCGGACTCGGTTTGGTGATCACCGAGCCGTCCTCACGGTCTACTTCTTCACCCTCTCCTTCTTGCACCGCATTGGGTCATCGGAGCCATGTAAATCATAGCCAGCTGCTTCTTCACCCTCTCCTTCCGGACCATCGTTGTCGTTGAGAAACATCAACGAGCGACGGCATCACTTCCTTGTGCGATTATGTCCCTCAACAACGCTTCTTGTGCTTCGTCTCGGGGTGTCCATAGTTTCTACAAATATTTACAACATGGCAATTATTATTCAAACATGACAGATATGGATATATTAGTGCCAACGTAGAACTAGCTAGCTAATCACAATAAGGAATCATATTAGTGGCCTCGACGCTGCTTCTCTAGGGTTTGGGGTGGCCTTGACAACTCTTCAAGGGTTAGGGGGTGGCCTCGAGAACGCTTCAAGCTAGGAGGGGGTAATATCGACCCCCCTCCCACGTGTTGAAGCTATCGGGAGGGGGTCGGCGTTGAACAGTACATCTATGTCCCACAAGTGACGTGGGCATCGACGCCCGCGGTAGGGTAGAGGGTCGTGGATCGCCGAGCGGTCGAGGGTCAAGGGGTCGAAGATCGCCGAGGGGTCGGGAGGTTGCCTAGTGTCAAAGGATTCAACAAAACCATGTCTTCATCATTAGGCGAAAGTAACAGGTGCATGATGGTGCAAGCTCTCCAAAGTTGTTTTGGAGCAGGTCCCAGATAGGATAATTCGCTTTTGGTACAAAGTTCAGCAAAAGGCAAATTATCCTATCCGGACTCCATTCCGTAACAACTTTGAAGGACTTCGCATACCATCATGCCATGGTTACTTCCGCCTAATGATGAAGCCATGGATTTCTTCAATACTTTGACACTATAGGAACCTCGACCTCAAACCTTCGACCCTTGACCCCTTAACGACCCTCGACCCTCTACCCTAGTTCCCGACCCTCGACCCTCGGCGATCCTCGACACCCTCGTTCCCGATAAAATTAAGAAGAAGAAGAAAAAAAAGAGGAGAAAAAAGGAGAAGAAGCTCCTCTATTCCTTCTTCTTCTCCTCGCTTTTTTTCTTCTTTCTCTTCTTCCTCTCCTCGCCTTCTCCTTCTTCTTCTCCTTCTTTCTCTACTTATTTTCCTTTTCCTTATTTTACTTTTCCTCTCCACTAACATAAAATGCACTAACCTAAAATGCAACAAACATAAAATGCACTAAATCGATCAACTAACCTAAAATCAGTGATAAAATGCACTAACCTAAAATCGATATCTACTAACAACTTAAAAAATAATACATATATGAAAAAATGCATATATTAAAAAAACATCATCATATCATCAACAGAAAAAATAGTATATTTTCTAAAATCTATCTTTTGCATATATACATCAACATATATATACACTAACCTAAAATGCACAAAATGCTATCGGAGAGGGGTATATCCACCCCTCATGTATCCATATACATACATCTATACATACATATATACTTACATATATGTATAAGTTTTTGCATATAGAAACTTTTGCATATATAAAGTTTTTCTAAAATCTAACTTTTGCATTATATGAACATATATACACAGAGAACATATACATAAAATGCACAAAAAATAAGAGAAAAGGCGCCATGCGGCGGACCAAGCGGGCGTGCAGTGAGGCAGGGCAGGGCAGGGCGGCGGCGACGGGCAGGGCCGGGGCAGCAGGGCGGCGGCGACGGGTCGGGCAGGGCAGGGCAGGCGAAGCGGCGGCGCGGCGATGGCGACGGCGACGTGGTCGGTGTAGGGGCGGCACACAGGCGGCGGCGACGGTCGGGTCGGGGCGGCGGGCGGCGGCGCGGCGACGGTGTCGGGCAGTCAGGGTGGCGCGATGCAGGGTCGGGCCGGCAGGGGCGAGCGGGCGCGCGCAGGGCGGCGCGGTGACGGTGTCGGGCAGTGCAGGGTCGGGGCAGGGCAGGCAGCGCGGCGACGCGGCGAAGGGCGGGGCAGCAGGGCGGCGGCGACGGCGAGGTTGACCAGCCTGACGGCGTCGGGCAGGGCTCGGCGGCGGCGGCGACGAGGAGCGTATATGCCGGCGAGAAGAAACAGATGAATTTTGGCGAAAACTGCTAAGTGCAGTATATATAGCAAGGGCATTAGTCCTGGTTCGTGGCTCCAACCAGGGCTAATGCCTCTTTAGTCCCGGTTGGAGCCACCAACCGGGACCAAAGGCCGCCGCTTCCGCCCTTTGCCTTTGGTCGGTTGGTGGCTCCAACCGACTAAAGGGGGCATTAGCCCCGTTGGAGCCACGAACCGACTAATGCCTTTTAGTCCCGGTTGGTGCCACCAACCGGGACCAAAGGCCATGTGCTGCCCCGCGCCAAATGTTTAGTCCCACCTCGCTAGTTGAGAGGGAGCCGCACCATTTTATAAGGTGCAGTGCGGCTCCCCTCTCGAGCTCCTCTCTAAAGCAGGCTTGCGGGCCTAACTCTGCCATCTGTGCCTGTGGGCCTGCTGGGCCTTCCGCGGGCCTGAATCCTGGTCCATAGGGTTTCTAGTCGTATTCAGGCCGTGGGGGCCCGAGAGGGTGGCACTTTTTTGCTTTATATTTTATTTCTTTTTGCTTTTAGTTTTAGAAAAATATAAACTATCTATTAGTGCCATTAGTTTTAAAATTTGAAAACACTTTTTTGTATTCTTTGTTGCTTTATTTATTTTATTTTGTTTCTACTTACAACAAAATACTTATTGTTGCTATTTTTATTTTTTTCAAGTTTTTTGTTTTGTTTTCTGCATTATTTATTTTCTTTTGGTTTTTGCTTTATTTTTAATTCCTTTTGCTTTTAGGTCAGCAAAATTATAAACTTTCTGTTAGTGCTTTTAGTTTTAGAAAAATATAAACTTTCTGTTAGTGCCATTAGTTTTAAAATTCAAAAACACTTTTTTGTTTTCTTTGTTGCTTTATTTATTTTATTTTGTTTCTACTTACAACAAAATGCTTATTGTTGCTATTTTTATTTTTATTTTCAAGTTTTTTGTTTTGTTTTCTGCATTATTTATTTTCTTTTGGTTTTTGCTTTATTTTTAATTCTTTTTGCTTTTAGGTCAGCAAAATTATAAACTTTCTGTTAGTGCCATTTGTTTTAGAACAATTATAAACTTTCTGTTTGTGCCATTAGTTTTATAAAATTTGAATTCTTTGAAATTTGTGTGAATCACAAGTTCGTGAGCTTAACAAGGCGTAGAGGGACGGGCTTATAAACCGGTGTGGCGCCCTTCGGTTGGCGAGGTTTTCAAATTCATAGTTTTCAAATGAACTCTGAAAAAGTTGGCATAGCATGTTCATGAACAAAGCGGACAATGGTATCATACTGTGTGTTACAAAGTTGGCATGGTATCATCATAATAGTTGCGGGAGAAAGTCTTCACTTTTTCTTCGCTTGTGTCGTTTGCTTATTGCGCCGTAACCATGGATAATCTTCATCATTTATCAGGATGCTTGGGTCAGCCTTGACTTTGAAGGGGGGAATTTCATGAAACTTTTCATACTCTTCAGACATGTCTGTCTTGCCCTCCACTCCTGTGGATGTCCCTTTTCCCGAAAGAACTATGTGGCGCTTTGGCTCATTGTATGATGTATTCGCTTCCTTATCTTTTCTTTTCCTCGGTCTGGTAGACATGTCCTTCACATAGATAACCTGTGCCACATCATTGGCTAGGACGAACGGTTCATTAGTGTACCCAAGATTTTTCAGATCCACTGTTGTCATTCCGTACTGTGGGTCTACCTGTACCCCGCCTCCTGACAGATTGACCCACTTGCACTTAAACAAAGGGACCTTAAAATCTACTCCGTAGTCAAGTTCCCATATGTCTACTATGTAACCATAATATGTGTCATTTCCCTTGTCGGTTGCTGCATCAAAGCGGACACCGTTGTTTTGGTTGGCGCTCTTTTCATCTTGGTCAATCATGTAAAATGTATTCCCATTTATCTCGTATCCTTTCCAAATCATTACAGTCGAAGATGGTCCCCTGGACAACAAGTACATCTCATCACAAACAGTGCTGTCACCTCTGAGACGTGTTTCCAACCAACTGCTGAAAGTCCTGATGTGTTCACATGTAATCCGATCGTCGACTTTGCTCCGGTGTTTGGGCGCAGACTGTTCTTGTGTTCATCGACATACGGGTCACCAAGGTAGAGTTCTGTAGAACTGTGTAGTGTGCTTGAGACAAAGAATATCCGTCCCTGCATATTATTGAGTCTCTTCCAAGCGTGCCTTTTGTCTCCCCTCATACCGCGATTTAGGGAGACCTATCTTATTAAGGCCAGGAATGAAGTCAACACAAAACCCGATGACATCCTCTGTTTGATGGCCCATGGAGATGCTTCCTTCTGGCCTAGCACGGTTACGAACATATTTCTTTAGGACTCCCATGAACCTCTCAAAGGGGTACATATTGTGTAGAAATACGGGCCCAGAATGACAATCTCGTCGACTAGATGAACTAGGACGTGCGTCATGATATTGAAGAAGGATGGTGGGAACACCAGCTCGAAACTGACAAGACATTGCGCCACATCACTCCTTAGCGTTGGTACGATTTCTAGATCGATCACCTTCTGAGATATTGCATTGAGGAATGCACATAGCTTCACAATGGCTAATCGGACGTTTTCGGTAGAAGCCCCTCAATGCAACCGGAAGCAGTTGCGTCATAATCACGTGGCAGTCATGAGACTTTAGGTTCGGAACTTTTCTCGGCATATTTATTATTCCCTTTATATTCGACGAGAAGCCAGTCGGGACCTTCATATCGAGCAGGCATTGAAAGAATATTTCTTTCTCTTCTTTCGTAAGAGCGTGGCTGGCAGGACCTTCATACTTGCTTCGGAGGCATGCCCTCTTTTTCGTGTAAGCGTTGCAGGTCCTCTCGTGCCTCGGTGTATCTTTTGTCTTCCCATACACGCCCAAGAAGCCTAGCATGTTCATGCAAAGGTTCTTCGTCACGTGCATCACGTCGATCAAGAGCGGACCTCTAGGTCTTTCCAGAGGGTAGGTCCCAAAATATAGATTTCTTCTTCCACATGGGTGCGTGATTCTCAGCGTCATTCGAACAGCTAGTCCGCCGACCCTTTCCAAAGATTACGTGTAAATCATTGACCATAGCAAGTACGTGATCACCGGTACGCATGGCGGGCTTCTTTCGGTGATCTGCCTCGCCTTTGAAATGCTTGCCTTTCTTTCGATATTGATGGTTGGTCGGAAGAAATCGACGATTGCCCAAGTACACATTCTTCCTGCAGCTTCCCAGGTATATACTATCGGTGTCAAGTAAACAGTGCGTGCATGCGTGGTATCCCTTGTTTGTCTGTCCTGAAAGGTTACTGAGAGCGGGCCAATCGTTGATAGTCACGAACAGCAACGCCTTTAGGTCAAATTCCTCCTTTTGTGTTCATCCCACGTCGTACACGCTTCCATTCCACAGCTGTAAAAGTTCTTCAACTAATGGCCTTAGGTACACATCAATGTCGTTGCCGGGTTGCTTAGGGCCTTGGATGAGAACTGGCATCATAATGAACTTTCGCTTCATGCACATCCAAGGAGGAAGGTTATACATACATAGAGTCACGGGCCAGTGCTGTGATTGCTGCTCTGCTCCCCAAAAGGATTAATGCCATCCGCGCTTAAAGCAAACCATACGTTCCTTGGGTCCTTTGCAAACTCATCCCAAGACTTTCTCTCGATTTTTCTCCATCATGACCCGTCAGCGGGTGCTCTCAACTTCCCGTCTTTCTTACGGTCCTCACTGTGCCATCGCATCAACTTGGCATGCTCTCCGTTTCTGAACAGACGTTTCAACCGTGGTATTATAGGAGCATACCACATCACCTTCGCAGAACCCTCTTCCCGGAGGCTCGCCACAACATCACCGTGGTCATCTCGTCTGATCTTATATCGCAATGCACCGCATACCGGGCATGCGTTCAGATCCTTGTAGGCACCATGGTAGAGCATGCAGTCATTAGGGCATGCATGTATCTTCTCCACCTCCAATCCTAGAGGGCATACGACCTTCTTTGCTGCGTATGTACTGTCGGGCAATTCGTTATCCTTTGGAAGCTTCTTCTTCATTATTTTCAGTAGCTTCTCAAATCCTTTATCAGGCACAGCATTCTCTGCCTTCCACTGCAGCAATTCGAGTACGGTACCGAGCTTTGTGTTGCCATCTTCGCAATTGGGGTACAACCCTTTTTTGTGATCCTCTAACATGCGATCAAACTTCAGCTTCTCCTTTTGACTTTCGCATTGTGTCCTTGCATCGACAATGACCCGGCGGAGATCATCATCATGGGGCACATCGTCTGCTTCCTCTTGATCTTCAGCAGCTTCGCCCGTTGCAGCACCATCGTGCACATCGTCAGTGCATCTTGATGTTCAGTAGCATCACCGTATTCAGGGGCACATAGTTGTCATCGTACTCTTCTTCCTCGCCGTCTTCCATCATAACCCCTATTTCTCCGTGCCTCGTCCAAACATTATAGTGTGGCATGAAACCCTTGTAAAGCAGGTGGGTGTGAAGGATTTTCCGGTCGAGTAAGACTTCAGATTCCACATATAGGGCATGGACAACACATAAAACCATTCTGCTTGTTTGCCTCAGCCACTTCGAGAAAAGCATGCACGCCTTAATGTACTCGGAGGTGCGTCACACCGTACATCCATTGCGGTTCATCTGCGTGCATTATATATAATTAAGTGTGTCAAAAATCATTACAGAACATCATGAATAGATAATTAAGTGACCAAATTAATAGAAGTTCATCATCACATAAAAACCAAAGTACATACATAGTTCTCATCTAACAACATAAAGCTCTGCGAGCATCTAAATTAATTAAACCATACATTGAAACTATGTAAAACATTTCAATGTGAAAACAAATACGATCATAATCGCAACCAAGGTAACAACTGATCCAACGGCATAATGATACCAAGCCTCGGTATGAATGGCATATTTTCTAATCTTTCTCATCTTCAAGCGCATTGCATCCATCTTGATCTTGTGATCATCGATTTACATCCGCAACATGCAACTCCAATATCATCTTCTCCTCCTCAAGTTTTTTATTTTTCCTTCAAGAAATTGTTTTGTTCTTCAACTAAATTTAACCTCTCGACAATAGGGTCGGTTGGAATTTCCGGTTCAACAACCTCCTAGATAAATAAAATCTATGTCACGTTGATCGGCATAATTTTCATAAACAATAAATGAACCAATAGTTATGAAAAGATAATATATACCACATCCGAATCATAGACAGGACGAGGGCCGACGGGGGCGGACACCAAAACCATCACACTATATAAGATGCAATAATAAAAGTAAGAAAATAATACAAGTAAGAATATTTTTCCTTTCAGAAAGAAGATAAGAACAAGAGGCTCACCACGGTGGTGCTGGCGATGAGATCGACGCGGGTGATCGACGGCGGTGAAGACGGGGACGGGGCGTGACGGACCGCTAAACCTAGACAAATATTGAGGAAAATGGAGGTTGGAGGTCGAGCTTGGAGAGGAGAAAGCTTAAGTAGTGTGGCTCGGGCATTTCATCGAACACCTCATGTGCATAGGAGGTGAGCTAGAGCACCACAATGCCCCCCCTCGCCGGCAAGAGAAAAACAGAGCAATGGAGTGCTCTGGTATATATAGGCAGCACTATTGGTCCCGGTTCGTGGCATGAGCCGAGACTAATGGGAAGCCTTTGGTTCCGGTTCATGCCACGAACCGGGACCAATAGTGGTGGGCCAGGAGCCAGGACCATTGGTCCCGGTTCGTCCCACCAACCGGGAACAAAAGGTCCGGACGAACCGGGACCAATGGCCCACGTGGCCCGGCCGGCCCCGTGGGCTCACGAACCAGGACAAATAGCTCCACTGGTCCCGGTTCTGGATTGAACCGGGACTAATGGGCTAAACTGCCCTGGACGAAAGCCCCTTTTTCTACTAGTGGTACACAGGATGGAAGATATATGCATGCAATTTCTGGGAGTGTTTCCTGTATTTATTCTCCTCCTTTTGTTGTTTTAGGTACTGGTGGTTTTCCGGGGGTATTTTTGTCAAGTAGCAACCATGGTCTGCACACATTCACACACTTTACTTTCTGCATCACCACTTAGTTGCCCGCAAAACCCACTTAGTTGCCTCCTGCATCACCACAAGTTGCCTAAAAACACAGGGGGAGCGGCGAATGTCTGCAAGTTAACTTATCACCAGTTTTTGCCTAGATGGGATCACAATTATGGTTTTAGGGTAAACAGGAACACATAGCCACAAGTTGCTTGCATACATTCATATACTTGCCCGCAACTTTTGCGATAAGTTGCCTTTGTTAACAAATATGCTGCAAGGAACAGAAACACGGACCCACGGGTCGCCTACAGACGTTCACACTTGCTTCTACCAAATGTGACAATTTTCCTAGCAAGAGACACAAATCCCGCTTAAGTCAATTGTTTTATGGAAGAAAAAGCTCCTTCTTGAGTTGCCTATTCATTTACGACAAGTTGCCTAAGTCGCATCAATGTTCTGTAGGCCAGAGGAGGAAGAACTAACCCGTCGGCCGGAGAAGATGGGACATAGGTGGCTGCTGCGGGAGTGGTGACGCTGCTTCTAGTGGATTTAGGCCATGTAGAAACTTCGAAGAGTTAGATCCATGGAGAAGAAAAGGGGAAGGAAGAAGGACGGGGGCGGGAGGTAGGGGGAAGTGTTCGCGTGGGACGCATGCTGGACACGTGTGCCGGAGCGGTTACGATCACGGAGATTCGTTGTTGTCCATGTGCAAGAACAATTACGTCCCTTTCCTTTTCTGTCACGCCAGTTGTCCACGGGGTTTTCACTTTCCTTTTTTGGGTGTGTGCCCTACAATACTAACTAACCAATAGGTGCTCCCTAGTCACATCCTTTTGCCTAAATTCTAAAAAGTACAGCTGCACTTTTTTGCTCTCCCGAGCACACACCCTGTGCGACCGTCGGATATGGATCCTGATCACCAGGTGTTCCACGGTCGGATCAAATCTGATGCGGCCGGCCACACCAGTACACCACAACGCCCACGTCCCCCTCCAGTCCTCCACTCACTCCACTCACGTGGCAGTTTTTCTCGCCGCCCAAACCCACCGCCGCTTCGCTCTCGTCCAAATCCACCACCACAATCCCCTCGTCCATTTGCAGAAATCCACCGCCGCTTCGTCAATTCTGCGCGCCGCGCTGCCGGAGGTTCGCCGGAGATTGGGAAGGTGTCGGAGAAGGGGAGGCGTATGGGGGCGCTGCTTCTCCTATGCGTTCGAGGGAGGGATCGAGGATGTCAGGCAGCTGCTCGGGCCGCGTCGAGGCGTTCCTCTACACAGTCGCCGACGCCGCGGTGGCGTCCGCCCCGGGGTCGCGGCGGCGGAGGGCGGAGCCAATGAGGCGGCCGCAGCTGGGGACTGGTTCGTCGGGATCACCGACTCCATGGAGACCGTGCTCAAGGTAGCGCCTGACTTGCCTCCTCTCTTGTTCTGCTTGTTGTGTGTCGTGTGACTATGACTGTGATGACGGCCACTCCTTCCGTTCCAAGGATACTGTCATTTTCGCGCTTGTAGCGTGTGGTACCGTGGTGTACTATGAAATCCTTTCTGCACTGGACATCGCACCCTTTTGTTGGAGAAACATGGCAATCTAGTTGCCTAGATTCGTGAGTTTCCTGACAGCAATTCACCAGACAATTTCAGTGCAAGTGCCGTTGGGCTGCTGTTACAAGGTAGCGCTGAAATTTCTCATTTCTCAACATGCTCAATCATATCTAACTAGTGGGGAGTATAGATGGGTGGATAGGATTCATCATGTGCTCCTAGGTAATCTACAAAACTTGCGTGGAATTAGTATATATTTTGCCTACAACACGCAGAGGGACTTACTTCTGATTTTATTTTATTTTTGCCTATTTCCCCCAACCAGGTTTTCATGCAATCTACACACTCACAAAACAAAAGCATGCCATGCCTAAGCAAAAAAGCTTCATCACCTACTTCTCAGATACGATTCGGACAAACAAAAAAACTTGTTGTGATCACCCTAGGGATTAGCCCGGTGCCTGCAAAAAGCTTTATGTAGTTTGCCTACATAACAAGGCGACTTGCCTAAAGACTTAAACTTTGCTTAATAGTTCTTGGCCCAAAAAGCAGCAGTTAGCTTTTTCACTTTCTTGCTGATTGCAGTGAACTTGCCCAAAAACACTATACTAGCAACTTGTGTTTTTTATTACAAATCAAGGCAGACTGCGAAAAAACACAAAAGTTTTGCCTGATGATTCCACTGAATTTGCCCCAAAACACACAAATGTTGCGTGTCTATATTTTTTGTTCTAGACAAATGCAACCTAATCTTCTGGGAGGGAAGATGCATTCATAACAACACAACATCTACTATTCGTGTTATCCCGAAGGGAACGGCCGCCGCGCGGTTTCAGCTTCCTATTTGCGCACACTGAGATTTCATCTTCTGGTAGCTCCAGCTTCATTGACTGTTGCAGGGAGATGAAACGGGGAGATCCTGCTGTATTTTGAATGCTGCAATTCTGAGTCTTTATCTTATGGTGTGTAGGTCTGGAACCATCACTTCTTCTAGGAATCGGCCGGAAGGCGGTGGCTCGTCCGAGGCAGGTGCGCTGCAACAGATCAAGAAGGATTTCGGCTCCTTTAAGTTTAGGTAGGAGTTCATGCGCTCGGCATTGTCATTGTTGTGGTCCGGTTGAATTTTGGCTTGTCTGTAGGAGTTCATGCGCTCGGCTTAACTATTTAAAAGTGTATTCACAATAATAACTATTCAAAGTACATGCTATGTCTGTCCAAGAGCCCAGTTAATATTCTCATATAGCTGGATCCTTTGCTTATTGCAGTGAAGAGAAGCGAGAGAATACTACTTAATGGTTCAGACGCGAAATGCTATCAACCCACTTGCTTGAAAATTATTTGCATTTAGCCTACATCCCAGCAGAACTTGCTGTTTATTTTTCCTCTTTGCAAGCAAGAAGCTTTGCCAACCACTTCCAGGT
Source organism: Aegilops longissima (assembly GCA_021605205.1). Taxonomy (NCBI): domain Eukaryota; kingdom Viridiplantae; phylum Streptophyta; class Magnoliopsida; order Poales; family Poaceae; genus Aegilops; species Aegilops longissima. Next base: position 36,308,053 of record CM038682.1, on the reverse strand, counting down.
AAACCTCATAAACCCCCAATAGCTTTCCAACTAGTTTTTTCTGCCTCCCCAGTAGCTGGATGTTAGCCTTTTTTGTTCCAGCTAATAAAGGGAGTCGTTTGAAACTTATATGCAAATTGAATACATCACAACAGGGCTTGCTTTCTGCCCCCCCTTTGTTCACCAGCAACTTCCAGGTAAACTTCGACAACCCCAGAGCTTTCCAACATGTTTCTTTATGCATCCCCAGTAGGTGGTTCTTAGCTTTTTATGTTCAGCAAAAAGGGGAATTGCCTAAAACTTGTATGCAAATTGCCTACATTACAGGAACACTTCCTTATGATTTCCCGTTCTCCTTTTTTGGCAACAAGCTAATAACCTAGCTGCAAAAATAGGTTTTGACTCACAAAATTTGCGTACACTGCAAGCACAACTTGAGACTTTTTGTGTCTGCGTAGCTGTAGATCCTGAGGACAATAGGCAGGGGCGAATCGATGGCGATCGACTATTTTTTTTGGCTGCAGCGAACCATTGCTCTGCCTCGAAGTCGGACATTATCTTGGTGATGTTTGAGAGGGATGCGGGTGGGAAGTTGCGAGACAATGGCTACGAGTTGCCAGATCTGCGGGCGTGAGTTGCCAGATGTGCAGTACGAGTTGCCAGATCTACGGTTTTTTGAGCTTGGCACTAGTGTGGTTCCCCCATATTTTACAAAATTTGCAAAACAATTGATAAATAGTTGCTTGTTTTGCTTTTCGACTTGCCCAATGGTTGTCGTTTAAACATCAACTTGGACTAAAAATGAGGGATTAGCAAGTCCACACTACTAGACCAGAAAATTGACACACAGAACAAGCAAGTTAAACACAAATGGTATGTCACATGCAAATGTTAGGTACAAACCTCGGGGGTAGGGGGTTGTGTGTCAGGTAAATCACACATGCAGAACATGCAAGTCACATTCAAATGTCAGGAAAGTAACATACTCAACACTAGCAAGTCATATTCAAATGTCAAGCAAGTCACATACTCAACACCAGCCACTCAGATTAAAATGCCAATCAAGTCATACTCAACACTAGCTGCAGGTAAGCTCTTCTTTTTCCCTTTTCAAACACCCACATGGTTTGTTCGACATTTTCAGTAGGACTTGCTTGACATTTGAATGTGATTTGCTAGTGTTGAGTATGTTATTTGCCTACTGTTTTTTAGTCAAGCTATTTTTTCAAATGAGACAAAAGGCTTGCCATCTTCATTAATTAAGAAGAGAGTGAGAATTTCCCAGTTAATTGACGGAAAACCGGACTAAAACCGATAAGACCCAACCCACATGACATGGACACCACCGGCCAACCTGGCCATCGACATGGAACACACCACGACGACCCATGCCAACAGATGGCCACACGCGCAAGCAAACAAAAGCTCCGACTTTGACAACGAGCCTCACAAGGGAAATATGCAGGACTTGCGCCGACCATGCCCTCCGCAAACGACCACCGAGTGCCTATCATCGTCGCCACATGGACTCGCTCCATTGCAGCTCTGACTTCAAAGCAACCCAGGAAGAGCACCTCGGACACGTCGGGAAGAACCGACTACCGAAGTCCTCGCCGCGACCCAAGCTCCTCTCAACGCCATCATCATTGCCAAAATAGAAACCAACACCCCATTCCTCAGCAAACCACGCGGCTAAGATGCCGCCATCCACTGGTCTCCCAGTCATAGTCGGCTCCGAGACTATGCCCCCAAGGAGGAGAAACACATGAAGATGCCTCCATAGCTCGATCCAGAGAATCTGAGGTTTCCCTCCGGAGCTGAGGCCATCACGAGAGGGGTGAGCACACCTCCACACGACGCTTCCAAGAAATACCACGATACCATGGGCGTTGCCATCGTCGGTTCCGAAGAAGAGGATTTCTCCCGGAGATGCCTCGACCAGCTGCAGCCCCTAGACCACAACCCACCGCCACCACAAACCGTGTCGAGGCCGACTTCAGTCTTTCCGTGGGATCCCATGATTTGCCACATCCAGAAGCGCACCACCCCATGGATGAAGGCGCCACTACCACAGTCGGGGCGCCGCCCCGGAGCCCAAGAGCCACCACGTCATTGTCTTCACCGTTAGCTGGAGCCCAGCCAGGCCCGATGGCATGGAGCCCATATCGCATCACTGGAGGCAAGGGACGGCCAGACCAGACTGTGACCTCACCCCAAGCCTTGCCTCGATGGGCTGAAGAACAGTCGAAGCCGTCATCGGGAGGCTAGAGCCGAACTGCGCCATGCAGATCTGAATTGTCGGAAGCCGAAGCCGCACAAGCAAGATGGAACCACTACAACCGCCTAGCCTCGACCCACCGCTGGGCATTTCGAGGCCGCACAAGCGAGATGGAGCCGCTGCAGCCGCCTAGCCTCGACCCACCGCTGGGCATTTCAAGGCCGCCGTCGTAGCGCGCCTACTCGCCCCACCGCTTAGCCGTCGCACCGCCAGAGGAGCAGTCGCCGCTGTGGAACCCGTCGCCTAGACCACCACCACCCCGAGCGGGGGAGAAGGTGTAGCAAGACTACACACCGCCGTCACTGTCTGCGGCCCGCGCTTAGCCCAACCGCATCCTCCGGCGGCTGCAAGGGGTTGTTGAGGTGCGGGATGGGCGCGACCTGTGGCGGCTAGGGTTCCCTTGTGCTGCCGGGGAGCAACGTGGGGTCAGTGCTCGCCCACTGTGTCGATTTTAGTTAAAATGTGACTTTGCATGTTTCTGAATGTGATTTACCTGACACACAACCCTCTCTTCCCAACATTTGATGTTTGCTTAGGAAAATTATTTCTAAGTTTTCCAAACAAACCAGGCTTATATAACTTGTGTGTTCCATTGTCCATGTTTTTTTTCAAATGAACACAAGGTTTTTTTCCGTCTACCCTAGCAATTAAGAGTGCAATACACAATAAATTGCAGCTAGAGTTTAGTAGGACTTGCTTGATATTTGAATTTGACTTGCTAGTGTTAAGCATGCGACTTGCCTATTGTTTAAGAAAACTGTGACATGCATGTTTCTCAATGTGTGATTTATATGACACACAAGCCCCCTCCCACAACCCCTTACTTGAAGTTTGTTTAGGCAAATTATTTCTAAGTTTTTCCCAAACAACAAATCTATAACTTCTCTTTATCAATGTCCACATTATTTTCTGGAAGGAACACAAGTTTTTTTGTCTATCCCTAGCGAGTAAGAGTGCATTACATAGTGCATTGCAGCTAGTGATGAGTAGGACTTGCTTGGCATTTGGGCCTGACTTGCTAGTGTTATGTATGTGACTTGCTTGACATTTGGAAAACCTTGTGTTCCTCTTAAACTATGTGTTTGTGTGTGATATCAAGCCTATTTCTTTTAACGAAACCTGAGTTCCTCTTTATTGCCTTTTGCAAAGAAAAACACATGAATACTTCTTTCTCTTTAGGAATTTTCTTTTTCGTACAGGTAACTACATCATCTCAGCCAACCGTGTCAGATTTTCTTTTTGTTTTCTCAAGCATGTTTTCGAATTTTCTATACAGTTTTTAATAACCAGTATGTATGTATTTGCATGTATTTTTGCATGTTTTACAGCGGAGATAGCATGATATAAAGCATAGGAGACTCGAGGGTTCCTCGGGGTGCAAGATCACCTGCACAGGTATATAACTTTTCTCCTGGGTAACTTTTTCTGTTTTTATCAGTTTTGTACGCAGGCTGGAAGATATATGCATGCAATTTCTGGGAGTGTTTCCTATATTTATTCTCCTCCTTTTGATGTTTTAGGTACTGGTGGTTTTCCGGGGGTATTTTTGTCAAGTAGCAACCATGGTCTGCACACATTCACACACTTTACTTTCTGCATCACCACTTAGTTGCCCGCAAAACCCACTTAGTTGCCTCCTGCATCACCACAAGTTGCCTAAAAACACAGGGGGAGCGGCGAATGTCTGCAAGTTAACTTATCACCAGTTTTTGCCTAGATGGGATCACAATTATGGTTTTAGGGTAAACAGGAACACATAGCCACAAGTTGCTTGCAGACATTCATATACTTGCCCGCAACTTTTGCGATAAGTTGCCTTTGTTAACAAATATGCTGCAAGGAACAGAAACACGGACCCACGAGTTGCCTACAGACGTTCACACTTGCTTCTACCAAATGTGACAATTTGCCTAGCAAGAGACACAAATCCCGCTTAAGTCAATTGTTTTATGGAAGAAAAAGCTCCTTCTTGAGTTGCCTATTCATTTACGACAAGTTGCCTAAGTCGCATCAATGTTCTGTAGGCCAGAGGAGGAAGAACTAACCCGTCGGCCGGAGAAGATGGGGCATAGGTGGCTGCTACGGGAGTGGTGACGCTGCTTCTAGTGGATTTAGGCCATGTAGGAACTTCGAAGAGTTAGATCCATGGAGAAGAAAAGGGGAAGGAAGAAGGACGGGGGCGGGAGGTAGGGAGAAGTGTTCGCGTGGGACGCATGCTGGACACGTGTGCGGGAGCGGTTACGATCACGGGAGATTCGTTGTTGTCCATGTGCAGGAACAATTACGTCCCTTTCCTTTTCTATCACGCCAGCTGTCGTGGAATTGTCACGGCAGATGTCCTCATGAAAGGACTTAGTCGCAGGGCCATCGTACAGGTTAACCTAGAGGGGTTAAAGCGGACACAAAGACACGGGAGTTATACTAGTTCGGCCCCTTCGATGAAGGTAAAAGCCTACGTCTAGTTGTGATGGGATTGGTGTGATTTCGGCGACTAGGGAGCAATAGCTTCGCCTCAGCCTCGAATTCTCTGTCCTTAATCCGCCGCCGGTCGTCCCCTTATATACACGGGTTGGCGCTTGGCGGTCTCTGAGTCCCGATCCGGCTCATACAAGTGTCCGCTCGGTCTCTTCTCTCTTATCTTACAGCACAAGTTACAACACTAAGGCGGTTTACATAAACGGTCCTTTAATTCGCCTCTGGGCTCTGGGCCTCCTCTATGGGCCCTGATCTTGGACGAGGGTAACCCGGCCCCTCGAGGCGGTTCACACTCGATGAGTTATCTCCCAACATTAGGCCCCAGATTGACTTGAACCGGTTCATGTTAATCTTCAACATCTTCAGGAAACTCTTGATCTCCCTTCATAATACGTAAACCGCCATCTGCTTGAACCGCCGTGACGTCATCCTCCGATCCCGTGTCGTATGCCTCGACGTCATCTTTAATAAAGAAATCCAAACAGTAAGATTCCCTTCCTTTAATGCTATCCTGGAAATCGAGGCGACCGCTGCGCCGTCCGCCGCTTTTGGCTCCTCGATTCTCGCGCCTGTTAATTGCTCCGGTCCCTTATAAATGGACCGGCAGGCCCGTTTCTGTTCTTCTTCTTCCGCTCTTCTCCTTCCTTGCGACGCTCCCGCTCTTGAAGCTCCGCCGTCGCCGCCGACCTTCGACCTCCGCGTCAGTGCCAGGCCGCTGCATCAACCTGACCGGACCAGAAGCTCTTTAGCGCTCCTCCGCCGCTCGGCGCATCAGGTAAGGCTCCTCTTCGAGCCCTAGATCCATATCTCAAGGTCCCTGTTCCTCTTGTAGTTCACGGGTGTTCATCGCAGTGTCCTCGTACCTGCCCTGCCATGGCCGTACGATTCGGCCGTAGTACACATCCTGTGCGGCGACCGCTCCGCCATCGGTTTTATCTCTTGTTTCATCTATCATTTTGTTTAGATCTTCTTGTTTAGGACGCACGAATCCTCCTGCTCTCTATGAGGCTTGCATAGGTCGCAGAAATTTTCCTCACTGAACCTTTGGTAGATCTAAATTACTTCCACTCGCATGTGAAATCTGTTTCTGTCCACACTTAGTAGATTTTTCAGTTCTGTCTCTTTCGGCGGTTGACTTTTGATAGCTAATCCTTCACTCCATTAGTCCTCAGTTAAACCGGAATTGAAAGCTAGCCGCCAAATTGCCGGTTTAACATTGTACAACGCGCCTGAACCTTTTAACGGTGAACCGTTTTTCCTTTTCTTTCGCAGTTTAGTCTTCCGGAATGGCCCCTCAATTCTCAGCTTGCAATTGGATCCGGTCCAAGATTACTGAAACGCAACTCAACGGCTACGTCACCACTGGCGCCTTGGCTCCGAAAAATGTCCTCCACTGGCGTGTTCCGGATGGCGAATTCCCTCCTGAGCCTCAAGAAGGAGAAGTAATTGTGTTTATGCAGCACTTAGTCCGGGGATTCTGCCCACCCGGATCAAAATTCTTCCGGGATGTCCTTGCCAGTTTTCAACTCCATCCACAGGATATTGGTCCCAACTCCGTGTCAAACATATGCAATTTTCAAGTGTTCTGTGAAGTCTACCTTCAAGAAGAACCATCTGTGGAGCTGTTCCGGGATTTCTTTCACTTGAACCGTCGTACAGAATTTTCTGATGGTCCCAACACAGAGCTGGGCGGCATTTCAATCTAGAAGAGGAAGGAAGTGGACTTTCCTCACGCCAAACACCACAGCCATCCAAAAGATTGGAACCAAACCTGGTTCTACTGCCGGAACACTGCTCCTGCCAACGAGAATCCTTTGCCGGGTTACCGTCCTCACCGGCTCAGCAACAATCATCCGCTGCCTTCACGCTTAACCGCCGCAGAACGGAAGAACTTTGCGCCTCAGATCATTAAACTCCGGGCTCTAATGGCCAATGGACTAACTGGTGTGGACCTTGTGCGATGCTGGGTTTCTTGGGGCATCTTGCCATTAAGCCGCCGGCCCGGATTGATGCACGAATATACTGGCAGCCTCAAAGACCCTCAAAGACGTCACGAGTTACCAATAACTGAACTTGAGGTCACAGAGACTGTAAAGAGGATGCTTGATGAACCGATCTCCGTCTGCAGCCTAACCGGGTTGGCTCCATTCTGTGTTGCCAACAAACCGCCTGCGGTAAGGCTCTGCTCACCGCTTTTCGGGCCCTTAATACTTTGTTGATATTCATTAATCCTTGTTACCTCGCAGGCTAACAGCTCCTTCTGGAAGCGGACCAAACCGGCCCGGGCTCCGCGTGTAAAGTCCAAGGCTACCAAAAAGGCTGGCAAGAAAACCGCCGAGTCTTCTGATCCGCCGGAAGACGAAGAATCCGAAGCTGAGGTAAAACTTGATATCCTTACGAGGGAGCCGCCGTAAACCGGCTCTCCACTTTGTGTTTCCTCTTACTTGTAGTTTGTCCCTTTTACTGACAATTTTTAACTCCCAGGATGATGCTGAAGCCAGCCATGCCGACCATGTTGAGGTAATCGTTCTTTCTTCCGAATCCGACCTTGCGCCGGTTAAAAGAATTCGTCGCGCCGTCCGGAAAGTGAAAAAATATCATTCCTGTGCTTACGTGAATCCAAACCTTTCCTTGAAGACACAGCAGGCTGAAGAGCGCCGTACGACCCGACACAGCGGCCAACGGATTACCTCATCCGGTTTACCAGACACACCAACCCGGAAGCGTCGTCCAGAGGTGACTTGTTCTCCTGAAAAGCGCCATCCCTTAAAAGGTTTCTTCCGATGTCCTCTCAATCCGTCTGACCCGAATTATCAGGCCTCTTCCAACTCTTCTGGCGGTTCGTCAACTACGCAACTGCCTCCGCTTAAAGTTGCTGCAGGGTACGCAACTGCTGTCCGCCAATTCGGTTTACAATTGTCTTGGTCCATTTATCTTAATCCAATTCTGAATATTGCAGCACCAAGGCTCGCCTGAGCAAGAAAGCGAAAACCCTTGATCCTACTGCGGATGTTGATCCGGAAAAGACCCCAGAGCGAACCCATGAAAATCCTGAAGTCGCCAAAAGTAGCTCTGGCGAGTTGTACCGAGACGACATTGCTGATCCGCCAGAAACTGAACCGGAGGCCCAAGTGGAAACCTCGCATCCTGCTCCACCGAGTCTGGCCACAGAGCGGGTCATAACTGTTGAACCGCCGAGCCAAAGAATGAAGGCACCAAGCCCAAAGAAGACCGCCAATCCGGCCAGCCCGGCTAAAAATGACGACGTTATTGTGACGGGCACTGGCTACACCACTCCTGGCCAACCGGTCGTTTTAGCAAAACACAGCGCCAAGGACGAGTCTGCCACTATGAGTAAAGATAAGGGGAAAACTGATCTGTCAGCTTATGACAACTTCTCTGCCCAAGAACTTCACTCCGGGTTTCTGAACCGGCTCTATACCAGCCGTGACTTTGAAGCTGGTCTGGTAAACCGTATGAAGGACCGCTATGAGGTAATGAGTTATGCCTTTCTTGTACTTTGGCTGTATAGTTTCTTGTACTTTGGCTGTATGGTAGCCCCCAAGGGTCGGTTCAACTTAGCATAGTTAAACCGGGACTTAACTTTGCATAAAAAACATACGCTTTAAACTGCAGTATTGTAGCCCCCAAGGGTCGGTTCAACTCAGCATAGTTAAACCGGGACTCAATCTCTGCATCCTCATAGCAAACTGAGATCAACTAGCCATTAGCCCCCAAGTGCCAAGTTGAATATTTATATTGAGCTTGGGACTTTATAATGAAACAACTAACGTGCTCCCTTTGTTATCAGAATGAAATATACCAGCAAACCGTGCAAATCAAGGACCTTCGAGCCAATCTGGAAACTCAACAAGCAGAAACCACCAAGGCCAAAGACGAATTAAAAACTGCCTTGGCCACTATGGAACAGCTGAAGGAGTGGTATAAATCCGAACGTGCCAACTGGGACACCGAGAAGGCCGGTTTGAAAAAACGGGCGGAAGAAGCTGACGCAGCTCTTAAACCGGTGACTGAAGAGCTTACCGGACTCAAGCGCCAAGTGCATGCCATGACCTCTGCCATCTTTGGTAAGAAAATTTGCACTGATTATTCTCAATTTGGATATTTCCGCCGGTTTAACCGGAGCTGTCGGACACCGGTGCAGGCAAGCGTATTGCGCATATGGGCTCTGATGTGCGGAAGAAGCTCAAGGCCGCTTATAGGCTGATTGAGCAGCTGTATACCGGCGCCCAGCGAGTCATATGTGCCACATCATACGACAACACGGCGCCGTCCCTGATCAGAGATACACTGGACCGGCTGTCCATGGTTCCGGGGCAGCTTGAAGAGTTGAAGCGATCCGCGGCCCGGGCGGGCACCCTACTGGCTCTGACTCGTGCCAAGGCGTGGATAGCAGATCTTGATCCGGCTGACATAGCCAAGGGTTTCCCCAGTGCTCAAGAGAACGGTGAAGCCTTTGACAACGACGCCCTGAAACGGATAACAAAGGAGATCGTCATTGGCGAGTCAACGGCGCGAAGCCAACCTGGCGGTTCACCGCTCTTTTTATGACGCAAGCAACAAGCGAGTGGAATTTGTCATTCCTGAAGTGCAGAGCCTTGTTCCTCCAATCCGTAAGCACACTTATGCCCCTGACGTTGATCCGGCTGAGCTGATAAGTGAAGAAGCTGTCTTTCAGGCCTTAACCCGGATTGACTGGTCTACCAATGACTTCCGGGCCTTGGGTGATGAAGAGGAAGAAGTTGAACCGACGCCAGGCGCCCCCTCTACTTCACGTCAACCCGGCGAAGAAGCGTAATCCGTCAAGCCGGGTGACGCCTCCGAAATTGCTAGTCATAACACCACGCGAAACACCGGGCCATGGAAGGCTTTGTAATAAGATAGTCAGCACTTTGTTTTGAACAATGCCTTTATGACCTCAGTCTGTATCCCTTGCATGGTGGTACTGACACCGTGGATTGATGAACCGTCAACTTAGTTCGCCTGCAATCACAAATTCTTTAAACCGCCACGGCGGCTTGTGTCGCCAGCCGGCTTGTGGCGCTTATATATTTATATAAGAAAATATTAAGGCATATGACCAAATGTTATGATACAAAAATACCTGCCAGCGTCGGGCATGCAGTTGGCCTAGCCAAACTTGAGGCGGAGGTTGTGTAAACCATTACCGTCAAAGGAGAAAACAACTCCTGTGTTTATAATACCGGTTTACCGTGTAAACCGTGTCGGGTCATGACAAGCCCCCTGTTACTCCATAATGGGATGTTAACAGAAAAAATCAAACCGGAACAAAATCGCCGAATTCCGTTTAACTGACAACTTGAATCCGGTTTAAAAAGGTTGTCGGTTTAAGAAGGCAAAAAAAAATCAAATAACTGGTATGCAGACCACATGGAAGCAAAGGCAATGATAAAAACAGTTTGCAAGAAGAGGCTTTACTGAGCCTGATCAGATGGTGTTACCATGGTCGGACAGGACCAAGCTCCCCATAAGGTGTAGCGATGGTTCAAGTCAGCCAGGTCCCCAACTGAAATCGTGGCATTATGCCGATCAAGTGGCATGGCAATGGTTCGGGTTCGACCAGGCCCCCAAGTGATTCTATGGCCTTAGGCCGACCAAGAGGCGTGACTGGTTCAGACGTGACCATGTCCCCAAGTGATCTGGTGGCTTTCGCCCGTCAAAAGGTGTTGCATTGGTTCGGACACGACCAAGCCCCCAAGTGACAAAAACTTCTGAAAAGCAAGACCAAGGGTTAAACCGGAGACTGCTTTGTGACAACAGCTCCATGTGCCCAAACCGGACTTTTTACAGAACAGATACCCCGCTTTAGCCGAGGATCCGGTTTATTGCTTTTATTCATAATATATACATTGTCTTAATATGTACATAAGTAGAGCCAATGGCTCAGGTATAATAAGGCCGAAGATGAGCTATGTTCCACGGCCTGTTGGTCTCCTCCTCTGACGTGCATGAGTCTTTTCGCTCTCGAACATCAATCAGATAGTATGACCCGTTGTACAGATTCTTGCTGACCACAAAAGGCCCTTCCCAAGGTGGGGATAGCTTGTGCATATCTTTCTGGTCTTGAATGAGCCGAAGCACCAAGTCTCCTTCCTGAAAGGTTCTGGTTTTAACCCGCCGACTGTGATACCGACGAAGATCCTGCTGGTAAACCGCCGAACGAGCAGCCGCCAAATCTCGCTCTTCATCCAGTCGGTCCAAAGCGTCCTGCTGTGCGGCCTCGCTATCTGCCTCAACATAGGCTGCCACGCGAGGCGAGTCGTGACGGATATCGCTGGGAAGGACCGCCTCCGCTCCATAGACCATAAAGAACGGTGTGTATCCAGTGGATCTGTTAGGGGTAGTGTTTATACTCCATATCACCGATGGTAGCTCTTCCACCCAACAACCCGGCGTCCTCTCTAACGGGACCATAAGCCGGGGTTTGATACCTTTCAAGATCTCCTGATTAGCTCGTTCCGCTTGACCATTGGACTGTGGGTGGGCCACTGAAGAAACGTCAAGCCGGATGTGCTCTCGTTCACAAAACTCCTTCATGGCTCCCTTGGACAAATTGGTGCCATTGTCCGTGATGATACTTGTGTGAAACCCAAACCGAAAATCACCTTTTGATGAACTGAACCGCCGTGGCGCATCACACTTGCTAACAGGCTCGCCTCGACCCACTTTGTAAATTTGTCGACCGCCACCAATAGGTGGGTCTTCTTGTCCTTGGATCTTTTGAAAGGTCCAACCATATCCAGCCCCCAAGTTGCAAACGGCCAAGTGATTGGAATCATCTTCAATTCTTGGGCCGGTACATGAACACGTCTGGAAAACTTTTGGCAACCATCACATCGTCTGACCAGATCTTCCGCATCAGCATGGGCAGTCAACCAATAGAAACCGTGGCGGGCGCTTTGGCCTGGGACTTTGAACCGGCGTGGTGACCACAGTCGCCTTCATGGATCTCTCGCAATATCTCACAGCCCTCCTCAGGGGACACACAATGCTGAAACGCCCCTGACACACTGCAATGATGCAACTCGCCATTAACAATGGTCATAGACTTAGACCGCCGAACTATCTGCCGGGCCAACGTCTCATCTTCTGGTAACTCGCCCCGGTTCATGTATGCCAAATAAGGGAGCGTCCAATCCGGAATGACATGCAAGGCCGCCACCAACTGAGCCTCCGGATCAGGAATAGCCAAATCAACTTCATCTGGAAGCTTGACTGACGGATTGTGCAGTACATCAAGGAAGACGTTGGGCGGGACCGGTTTACGTTGAGAGCCCAGCCGGCTTAAAGCATCAGCCGCTTCGTTCTTCCGACGATCCACATGGTCCACCTGATATCCTTTAAAGTGCCCTGCAATAACATCCACCTCCCGACGGTATGCAGCCATGAGTGGATCTTTGGAATCCCAAGTACCTGATACTTGCTGGGCCACCAAGTCCGAGTCACCAAAGCATTTAACCCGGCTGAGATTCATTTCCTTAGCCATCCGGAGACCATGGAGCAAAGCTTCATACTCAGCTGCATTGTTAGTACAAGGGAACATTAAGCGGAGGACGTAACAGAACTTGTCACCTCGCGGGGAAGTTAATACGACTCCAGCCCCCGAGCCCTCCAATTGCCTGGACCCATCAAAGTGGATGGTCCAATAGGTATGATCCGGCTTTTCTTCAGGCGCTTGCAACTCCGTCCAATCGTTAATGAAATCCACAAGTGCCTGAGATTTTACTGCCGTCCGAGGCACATACCTTAAACCGTGTAGCCCCAGCTCTATAGCCCACTTAGCAATCCGGCCAGTCGCCTCCCGGTTCTGTATGATATCACCCAAGGGAGCTGAACTGACCACCGTGATGGGGTGCCCCTGGAAATATTGCTTTAGCTTCCGGCTTGCCATAAAAACCCCATATACCAGCTTCTGCCAATGTGGATATCTCTGCTTAGACTCAATGAGGACCTCGCTGATGTAATAAACCGGCCGTTGAACCGGATACTCCTTCCCTGCCTCCTTCCGCTCCACCACGATGGCCACGCTAACTGCCCTGGCATTAGCAGCAACGTATAACAGCAGTGGCTCTTTGTCAATGGGAGCGGCAAGAACCGGCGGGTTGGCCAACTGCCGCTTTAAATCCTCCAATGCTTCATCAGCGGCTGAACTCCAGACAAACTGATCCGTCTTCTTCAGCATCTGGTACAAAGGAATGGCCTTCTCGCCTAGGCGGCTGATAAACCGGCTTAGCGCAGCAATCCGGCCTGCCAAACGCTGGACATCATTGATACACTTTGGCTTAGCCAGGGAGGTGATAGCTGTAATCTTCTCCGGATTAGCTTCAATCCCCCTGTTGGACACAAGGAAACCCAATAACTTGCCTGCCGGAACACCAAAAAGACACTTGGCCGGGTTAAGCATCATCTTATACACCCGCAAGTTGTCAAAGGTTTCTCTCAAATCCTCAATCAGTGTTTCCTTCTCCCTTGACTTAACCACAATATCATCCACATAAGCATGCACATTACGGCCGATCTGTTTATGCAAGCAATTCTGTACGCAACGTTGATAAGTTGCTTGGGCGCTCTTGAGCCCAAAAGGCATAGACACATAGCAGAAGGCTCCAAAAGGGGTGATAAACGCCGTCTTCTCCTGGTCCTTAACCGCCATCTTAATCTGATGATATTCGGAATATGCATCCAAAAAGCTCAAACGCTCACAACCCGCCGTAGCATCAATAATCTGATCAATACGGGGGAGGGCGAAAGGATCTGCTGGACAAGCCTTGTTAAGATCTGTATAATCCACGCACATGCGCCAAGTGCCATTCTTCTTAAGGACCAACACCGGATTAGCAAGCCACTCTGGATGGAAAACTTCAACGATAAATCCTGCTGCTAAGAGCCTGGCAACCTCCTCTCCAATGGCCTTGCGCCTTTCCTCATTAAACCGGCGCAGAAACTGCTTTACCGGTCTGTACTTGGGATCAATATTAAGAGTGTGCTCAGCGAGTTCCCTCGGTACACCTGGCATGTCAGAAGGTTTCCATGCGAAAATGTCCCGATTCTCACGGATGAACTCGATGAGCGCGCTTTCCTATTTAGGATCCAAGTTAGCACTGATGGTGAACTGCTTGGACGAATCGCCGGGCACAAAATCAACAAGTTTCGTCTCAGCCGCCGATTTGAACTTCAAATCCGGATCGTGCTCTGTAGTTGGCTTCTTCAAAGGGGTCATATCCGCCGGATCAACATTGTCTTTATAATACTTTAGCTCTTCAGTGGCACAAACCGACTCTGCATATGCCGCATCACCTTCCTCGCACTCCAACGCGATCCGGCGGCTCCCATGAACCGTTATCGTCCCTTTGTGACCCGGCATTTTCAGCTGCAAATAAACATAACAGAGCCGTGCCATGAACTTAGCGTAAGCCGGCCGCCCAAAGAGGGCGTGGTAAGGGCTTTGAATTTTCACCACCTCAAACGTCAAAGTTTCCGATCTGGAGTCATGTTCATCTCCAAAAGCAACCTCCAGAGCTATCTTACCGACCGGGTATGCCGACTTGCCAGGCACCACACCGTGAAATACTGTGCTGGACGGCCTAAGATGCCTATCCGTTAACCCCATACGCCGGAAGGTCTCGTAGTACAGGATGTTGATGCTGCTCCCTCCATCCATAAGCACCTTGGTAAACTTGTATCCTCCCACGGTGGGCGCCAACTGTCGTGGAATTGTCACGGCAGATGTCCTCATGAAAGGACTTAGTCGCAGGGCCATCGTACGGGTTAACCTAGAGGGGTTAAAGCGGACACAAAGACACGGGAGTTATACTAGTTCGGCCCCTTCGATGAAGGTAAAAGCCTACGTCTAGTTGTGATTGGATTGATGTGATTTCGGCGACTAGGGAGCAATAGCTTCGCCTGAGCCTCGAATTCTCTGTCCTTAATCCGCCGCCGGGTCGTCCCCTTATATACACGGGTTGACGCTCGACCGATCTACAGAGTCCCGATCCGGCTCATACAAGTGTCCGGCTCGGTCTCTTCTCTCTTATCTTACAGCACAAGTTACAACATTAAGGAGGTTTACATAAACGGTCCTTTAATTCGCCTCTGGGCTCTGGGCCTCCTCTATGGGCCCTGATCTTGGACGAGGATAACCCGGCCCCTCCAGGGCGGTTCACACTCAGTAGTTATCTCCCCAACACCAGCTGTCCACAGGGTTTTCACTTTCCTTTTTTGGGTGTGTGCCCTACAATACTAACTAGCCAAGAGGTGCTCCCTAGTCACGTCCTTTTGCCTAAATTCTAAAAAGTACAGCTGCACTTTTTTGCTCTCCCGAGCACACACCCTGTGCGACCGTCGGATATGGATCCTGATCACCAGGTGTTCCACGG
Organism: Aegilops longissima; assembly: GCA_021605205.1. NCBI lineage: Eukaryota > Viridiplantae > Streptophyta > Magnoliopsida > Poales > Poaceae > Aegilops > Aegilops longissima. The sequence continues at coordinate 36,292,903 of CM038682.1, read as the reverse complement.
TCGGATCAAATCTGATGCGGCCGGCCACACCAGTACACCACAACGCCCACGTCCCCCTCCAGTCCTCCACTCACTCCACTCACGTGGCAGTTTTTCTCGCCGCCCAAACCCACCGCCGCTTCGCTCTCGTCCAAATCCACCACCACAATCCCCTCGTCCATTTGCAGAAATCCACCGCCGCTTCGTCGATTCTGCGCGCCGCGCTGCCGGAGGTTCGCCGGAGATTGGGAAGGTGTCGGAGAAGGGGAGGCGTATGGGGGCGCTGCTTCTCCTATGCGTTCGAGGGAGGGATCGAGGATGTCAGGCAGCTGCTCGGGCCGCGTCGAGGCGTTCCTCTACACAGTCGCCGACGCCGCGGTGGCGGCCGCCCCGGGGTCGCGGCGGCGGAGGGCGGAGCCAATGAGGCGGCCGCGGCTGGGGACTGGTTCGTCGGGATCACCGACTCCATGGAGACCGTGCTCAAGGTAGCGCCTGACTTGCCTCCTCTCTTGTTCTGCTTGTTGTGTGTCGTGTGACTATGACTGTGATGACGGCCACTCCTTCCGTTCCAAGGATACTGTCATTTTCGCGCTTGTAGCGTGTGGTACCGTGGTGTACTATGAAATCCTTTCTGCGCTGGAGATCGCACCCTTTTGTTGGAGAAACATGGCAATCTAGTTGCCTAGATTCGTGAGTTTCCTGACAGCAATTCACCAGACAATTTCAGTGCAAGGGCCGTTGGGCTGCTGTTACAAGGTAGCGCTGAAATTTCTCATTTCTCAACATGCTCAATCATATCTAACTAGTGGGGAGTATAGATGGGTGGATAGGATTCATCATGTGCTCCTAGGTAATCTACAAAACTTGCATGGAATTAGTATATATTTTGCTTACAACACGCAGCGGGACTTACTTCTGATTTTATTTTATTTTTGCCTATTTCCCCCAACCAGGTTTTCATGCAATCTACACACTCAGAAAACAAAAGCATGCCATGCCTAAGCAAAAAAGCTTCATCACCTACTTCTCAGATACGATTCGGACAAACAAAAAAACTTGTTGTGATCACCCTAGGGATTAGCCCGGTGCCTGCAAAAAGCTTTATGTAGTTTGCCTACATCACAAGGCGACTTGCCTAAAGACTTAAACTTTGCTTAATAGTTCTTGGCCCAAAAAGCAGCTGTTAGCTTTTTCACTTTCTTGCTGATTGCAGTGAACTTGCCCAAAAACACTATACTAGCAACTTGTGTTTTTTATTACAAATCAAGGCAGACTGCGAAAAAACACAAAAGTTTTGCCTGATGATTCCACTGAATTTGCCCCAAAACACACAAATGTTGCTTGTCTATATTTTTTGTTCTAGACAAATGCAACCTAATCTTCTAGGAGGGAAGATGCATTCATAACAACACAACATCTACTATTCGTGTTATCCCGAAGGGAACGGCCGCCGCGCGGTTTCAGCTTCCTATTTGCGCACACTGAGATTTCATCTTCTGGTAGCTCCAGCTTCATTGACTGTTGCAGGGAGATGAAACCGGGAGATCCTGCTGTATTTTGAATGCTGCAATTCTGAGTCTGTATCTGTTAGAGTATTTAATGGGCCTAATGGGCCCATTAGTCTTAGGGTTAATTAGAGATAAGGGTCGCTTGCTTAGGGGTCAAGTAAGCCTTGCTTGGGAGTCAAGTAAACCTCTCTATATAAAGAGAGGAGATGTATCAATCTAATCAAGCAAGAATTAAGAAGGAAATCCCTTCCCTCTTGCTCGGCCGTGGGCAAAAAGGCCCCCGGCCGGCCCTCTCGCGCCCTCCTTCTAGCAGCGCCATAACAGTATCTTATGGTGTGTAGGTCTGGAACCATCACTTCTTCTAGGAATCGATGTAGCCGGAAGGCGGTGGCTCGTCCGAGGCAGGTGCGCTGCAACAGATCAAGAAGGATTTCGGCTCCTTTAAGTTTAGGTAGGAGTTCATGCGCTCAGCATTGTCATTGTTGTGGTCCGGTTGAATTTGGCTTGTCTGTAAGTCTCCCTTAACTATTTCAAAGTGTATTCACAATTATAACTATTCAAAGTACATGCTATGTCTGTCCAAGAGCCCAGTTAATATTCTCATATAGCTGGATCCTTTGCTTATTGCAGTGAAGAGAAGCGAGAGAATACTCGCAATGGTTCAGACGCGAAATGCTATCAACCCACTTGCTTGAAAATTATTTGCATTTAGCCTACATCCCAGCAGAACTTGCTGTTTATTTTTCCTCTTTGCAAGCAGGAAGCTTTGCCAACCACTTCCAGGTAAACCTCATAAATCCCCAATAGCTTTCCAACTAGTTTTTTCTGCCTCCCCAGTAGCTGGATGTTAGCCTTTTTTGTTCCAGCTAATAAAGGGAGTTGTTTGAAACTTATATGCAAATTGAATACATCACAACAGGGCTCGCTTTCTGCCCCCCTTGTTCACCAGCAACTTCCAGGTAAACTTCGCACAACCCCCAGAGCTTTCCAACATGTTTCTTTATGCATCCCCAGTAGGTGGTTCTTAGCTTTTTATGTTCAGCAAAAAGGGGAATTGCCTAAAACTTGTATGCAAATTGCCTACATTACAGGAACACTTGCTTTTGATTTCCGGTTCTCCTTTTTTGGCAACAAGCTAATAACCTAGCTGCAAAAATAGGTTTTGACTCACAAAATTTGCGTACACTGCAAGCACAACTTGAGCCTTTTTGTGTCTGCGTAGCTGTAGATCCTGAGGACAATAGGCAGGGGCGAATCGATGGCGATCGACTATTTTTTTTGGCTGCAGCGAACCATTGCTCTGCCTCGAAGTCGGACATTATCTTGGTGATGTTTGAGAGGGACGCGGGTGGGAAGTTGCGAGACAAAGGCTACGAGTTGCCAGATCTGCGGGCGTGAGTTGCCAGATGTGCAGTACGAGTTGCCAGATCTACGGTTTTTTGAGCTTGGCACTAGTGTGGTTCCCCCATTTTTTACAAAACTTGCAAAACAATTGATAAGTAGTTGCTTGTTTTGCTTTTCGACTTGCCCAATGGTTGTCATTTAAACATCAACTTGGACTAAAAATGAGGGATTAGCAAGTCCATACTACTAGACCAGACAATTGACACACAGAACAAGCAAGTTAAACACAAATGGTATGTCACATGCAAATGTTAGGTACAAACCTAGGGGGTAGGGGGTTGTGTGTCAGGTAAATCACACATGCAGAACATGCAAGTCACATTCAAATGTCAGGAAAGTAACACACTCAACACTAGCAAGTCATATTCAAATGTCAAGCAAGTCACATACTCAACACCAGCCAGTCAGATTAAAGTGCTAATCAAGTCATACTCAACACTAGCTGCAGGTAAGCTCTTCTTTTTCCCTTTTCAAACACCCACATGGTTTGTTCGACATTTTCAGTAGGACTTGCTTGACATTTGAATGTGATTTGCTAGTGTTGAGTATGTTACTTGCCTAATGTTGTTTAGTCAAGCTATTTTTTCAAATGAGACAAAAGGCTTGCCATCTTCATTAATTAAGAAGAGAGTGAGAATTTCCCAGTTAATTGATGGAAAACCGGACTAAAACCGATAAGACCCAACCCACATGACATGGGCACCACCGGCCAACCTGGCCATCGACATGAAACACACCACGACGACCCATGCCAACAGATGGCCACACGCGCAAGCAAACAAAAGCTCCGACTTTGACAACGAGCCTCACAAGGGAAATATGCAGGACTTGCGCCGACCATGCCCTCCGCAAACGACCACCGAGTGCCTATCGTCGTCGCCACATGGACTCGCTCCATCGCAGCTCCGACTTCAAAGCAACCCAGGAAGAGCACCTCGGACACGTCGGGAAGAACCGACTACCGAAGTCCTCGCCACGACCCAAGCTCCTCTCAACGCCATCATCATTGCCAAAATAGAAACTAACACCCCATGCCTCAGCAAACCACGCGGCTAAGATGCCGCCATCCACTGGTCTCCCAGTCATAGTCGGCTCCGAGACTATGCCCCCAAGGAGGAGAAACACATGAAGATGCCTCCATAGCTCGATCCAGAGAATTTGAGGTTTCCCTCCGGAGCTGAGGCCATCACGAGAGGGGTGAGCACACCTCCACACGACGCTTCCAAGAAATACCACGATACCATGGGCGTTGCCATCGTCGGTTCCGAAGAAGAGGATTTCTCCCGGAGATGCCTCGACCAGCTGCAGCCCCTAGACCACAACCCAGCACCACCATAAATCGTGTCGAGGCCGACTTCAGTCTGTCCGTGGGTTCCCATGATTTGCCACATCCAGAAGCGCACCACCGCCTGGATGAAGGCGCCACTACCACAGCCGGGGCGCCACCACGGAGCCCAAGAGCCACCACGTCATTGTCTTCACCGTTAGCTGGAGCCCAGCCAGGCCCGATGGCATGGAGCCCATATCGCATCACTGGAGGCAAGGGACGGCCGGACCAGACTGTGACCTCACCCCAAGCCTTGCCTCGATGGGCTGAAGAACAGTCGAAGCCGTCGTCGGGAGGCTAGAGCCGAACTGCACCGTGCAGATCTGAATTGTCGGAAGCCGAAGCCGCACAAGCAAGATGGAACCACTGCAGCCGCCTAGCCTCGACCCACCGCTGGGCGTTTCGAGGCTGCACAAGCGAGATGGAGCCGCTGCAGCCGCCTAGCCTCGACCCACCGCTGGGCGTTTCGAGGCCGCCGTCGTAGCCGCGCCTACTCGCCCCACCGCTTAGCCGTCGCACCGCCAGAGGAGCAGTCGCCGCTGTGGAACCCGTCGCCTAGACCACCACCACCCGGCGCGGGGGAGAAGGTGTAGCAAGACTACACACCGCCGTCACTGTCTGCGGCCCGGGCTTAGCCCAACCGCATCCTCCGACGGCTGCAAGGGGTTGTTGAGGTGTGGGAGGGGCGCGACCTGTGGCGGCTAGGGTTCCCTTGTGCTGCCCAGGGGAGCAACGTGGGGGTCAGGTGCTCGCCCCACTGTGTCGATTTTAGTTAAAATGTGACTTTGCATGTTTCTGAATGTGATTTACCTGACACACAACCCTCTCTTCCCAACATTTGATGTTTGCTTAGGAAAATTATTTCTAAGTTTTCCAAACAAACCAGGCTGATATAACTTGTGTGTTCCATTGTCCATGTTTTTTTTTTCAAATGAACACAAGGTTTTTTTCCGTCTACCCTAGCAATTAAGAGTGCAATACACAATAAATTGCAGCTAGAGTTTAGTAGGACTTGCTTGATATTTGAATTTGACTTGCTAGTGTTAAGCATGCGACTTGCCTATTGTTTAAGAAAACTGCGACATGCATGTTTCTCAATGTGTGATTTATATGACACACAACCCCCCTCCCACACCCCCTTACTTGAAGTTTGTTTAGGCAAATTATTTCTAAGTTTTTCCCAAACAACAAATCTATAACTTGTCTTTTTCAATGTCCACATTATTTTCTGGAAGGAACACAAGTTTTTTTGTCTATCCCTAGCAAGTAAGAGTGCATTACATAGTGCATTTGGACCTGACATTACATAGTGATGAGTAGGATTTGCTTGGCATTTGGGCCTGACTTGCTAGTGTTATGTATGTGACTTGCTTGACTTTTGGAAAACCTTGTGTTCCTCTTAAACTATGTGTTTGTGTGTGATATCAAGCCTATTTCTTTTAACGAAACCTGAGTTCCTCTTTATTGCCTTTTGCAAAGAAGCAAACATGATCACTTCTTTCTCTTTAGGAATTTTCTTTTTTGTACAGGTAACTACATCATCTCAGCCAACCGTGTCAGTTTTTCTTTTCGTTTTCTCAAGCATGTTTTCAAATTTTCTATACAGTTTTTAATAACCAGTATGTATGTATTTGCATGTATTTTTGCATGTTTTACAGCGGAGATAGCATGATATAAAGCATAGGTGACTCGAGGCTTCCTCGGGGTGCAGGATCACCTGCACAGGTATATAACTTTTCTCCTGGGTAACTTTTTCTGTTTTTATCAGTTTTTTACGCAGGCTGGAAGATATATGCATGCAATTTCTGGGAGTGTTTCCTGTATTTATTCTCCTCCTTTTGTTGTTTTAGGTACTGGTGGTTTTCCGGGGGTATTTTTGTCAAGTAGCAACCATGGTCTGCACACATTCACACACTTTACTTTCTGCATCACCACTTAGTTGCCCGCAAAACCCACTTAGTTGCCTCCTGCATCACCACAAGTTGCCTAAAAACACAGGGGGAGCGGCGAATGTCTGCAGGTTAACTTATCACCAGTTTTTGCCTAGATGGGATCACAATTATGGTTTTAGGGTAAACAGGAACACGTAGCCACAAGTTGCTTGCAGACATTCATATAGTTGCCCGCAACTTTTGCGATAAGTTGCCTTTGTTAACAAATATGCTCCAAGGAACAGAAACACGGACCCACGAGTTGCCTACAGACGTTCACACCTGCTTCTACCAAATGTGACAATTTGCCTAGCAAGAGACACAAATCCCGCTTAAGTCCATTGTTTTATGGAAGAAAAAGCTCCTTCTTGAGTTGCCTATTCATTTACGACAAGTTGCCTAAGTCGCATCAATGTTCTGTAGGCCAGAGGAGGAAGAACTAACCCGTCGGCCGGAGAAGATGGGGCATAGGTGGCTGCTGCGGGAGTGGTGACGCTGCTTCTGGTGGATTTAGGCCATGTAGGAACTTCGAAGAGTTAGATCCATGGAGAAGAAAAGGGGAAGGAAGAAGGAGGGGGGCGGGAGGTAGGGAGAAGTGTTCGCGTGGGACGCATGCTGGACACGTGTGTGGGAGCGGTTACGATCACGGGGGATTCGCTGTTGTCCATGTGCAGGAACAATTATGTCCCTTTCCTTTTCTGTCCCGCCAGCTGTCCAGGGGGTTTTCACTTTCCTTTTTTGCGTGTGTGCCCTACAATACTAACTAGCCAACAGGTGCTCCCTAGTCACGTCCTTTATTTTGGATATAGTGCATGCTCACCTAATGTACCATATAATCGAACATGCCTATATATATCTTCCTCCTCTTCGTGTGTCGTTACTCGTTAGCCTACTATAGTGATCTATTATCATGTGTTTCGTCTTCACAACCAAACAGAGCATGCATACACATTGCTTTCGTATGTTCGGTTATGATAAATTGCTAATAGAAATGGAAGGTATTGGGAATTCTTTTGACAGGACCTTCTCAAGACTCAGCTACATCGATCGTATTCTTAGTTTCATCAACCATGCCTGCTTGGCTACTGGAGATATTCTATCGTGGCGCATCAAATCCTTTCCAGGCAATCTGTCTTGTCGTTGTCAAGAGGCGTCAACTACTTGCTGGCACAGGCCCAACCCGCTGAGTACTTTCCAGCATGGATTGACTTGCGAATGTAGTGTCACCTACTTCAGAAGCGAAGTCGCCGGAAGCATCAAGGTACGAAGCGAAGCCGATCGATCAGTATCTAGTTCACACACACTTATACTTAACGTGCCCTTTTTGTTGCGTGCTTTGTTTCTCTCGGGTGCTGTTACCAGCTGCACGTGCGTAGATGTATCATTTATACAATAATCATCAAGCCGTGCCGCTCCACGGGCTAGCTATATTTCATATGCATTTGAAATTAGAAAAAAAAAGCCAAGGAAATAGCAGCTTGGAGGAAGAAAGCCCCCGCGTCGCTCCGGCCCCAGGGGCGACACGGGCGGCGACCCCAGCCACCGAGGCGCTCGGCCGCTCGATCACCTCTGCCCCCTCGCCGTCGCCAGTGCCTCCCGCGGGGAAAGCTCGTGCGGCGCGGGCGGCGGCGGGGTCTCCTGTCACGCTGGCAGCGCTGCAAGATGGGGATCTTGTGGCGTCGGGCAGCGGCTGGCGTCGGCGAGCGGCCTTGTGCCCTGACGTGGAGGCGGTGGTCCTGCTGCGGCTTGGCGACCTGCAGTGGTTCGGCGGCTCGGCGGTGGCAGCGGGCTCGGGCGGCTCGGTGGGGCAGCGGGCCCCGATCTGACGGAGTGGATCCAGATGTTGGAGGTGCTCTGGCGGCTCTTGGTAGCGTGGATCTGGCGGTTGGGGCTGCGGCCGGAGGCTGCTGGCTCTTCGGCGGCGCTGCCCCTACTGCTGCTGTGGTTGTGGCAGATGTGCTCGGGTTTCGGCCCTCGCCGCCTCGCCTCACCCGCGGGGGGCCTCTGGATCTGGGGCTGCGGCCCCGGCGGTGTGGCGTCGCCGGCTTCGGCGTCCGGTGGCGCGGGCGCGGGTTGGCTGTTCTTGGCCGTGTGGACGGCGAGATCCCCGAAGAATGCGGGCTAGCGCGCACGGCGGCGTCAGCTCCGGCTGCGTCAGATCTGGCCGTCCCCACTGCTCTTCTTCTCCAGCGAACCTCTCCCCCACCCAGATCCGACCTGCCGCTTCGTGGGGCCCCGGTCTGCTTCGGGCGGGAGCGGGTGTCAAGGATGCAAGACCAGGGGAAACCCCAGCCGCCATGCCGGCGTCGACGGCGGCGACGCCTGCGGGTGCCGCGCACCTTCCCGGAGGCGCCGTTCAGGTCTTGCCCCATCCCCTTCCCCTTTGTCTCCCGGGAGAAATCCTCAACTTTGTTGGGCAGCGGCGACGCCCTCGGCGCCGTAACCTTCATGAAGGCGCTGTTTTGGGAACAAGGATGGGTTGTGGGCTTCGTTGTGGTGTAGGTGGAGTGTGTCGGTGGCGGCAGCGTGCATCCAGCGGTGGCGGTGTCTCCCTGGGTGCTGGGTCAAGTTGCTGTGGTGCTCTGCGCCGGGCTGCAGTGTATTCCTCTGGTGCCCTTGGATCTCCAGGTCGGGAGGGGATAGGGTTCCCCTCCTACGGTGGCTGCACTTCAGCTCGTCGCCCGAGCCGTTGCTCCCAAATTTGATCTTGGCCTTGCTGTTGCCCAATTGTGCATTCTGACTGCTCGCCCTCTTTCATGTCCGAACTATGGCATATGGTGTTGCTCTGCTCTAGGTGAGTCGTCGTCGGCATGTCGGGAATGCCTGGTTCCGCCCAAGTGGTTTCTTCGATGCCATCCTTCCAGGCTCTAGGGTGAGCATGTCCATCATGCAACGGTGCGGCGCCTTCGAGCCAGGCGAGGAGGCAGGGGCCTTCTTTGACGATGGATCTGGACGGATGTGTCTTCTTCAAGCCCGGTGGTTGTGGCAACGGCGTGCCTTGCATCGTCGTCGGTGCACTCTCCTGATCAGGATATCGCTTTCGCCTTGGCTTTCGGCGTGCAAGAGGTTAATGGCATCTCCAAGCTATATGCTCTCCGCCAATCTTTCTACCTAGCTTGCTGTATGTGCATTGTGAGCAGCTCCCTGGCGCCCTTGTATCTTTGTTGTTTGTCTTCTTTCTTTAGTTGGTGAGTGTTGTTATTTGGTGTCGTAATCCTGGCTGGTTGATGGCTTTGTTAATTCAAAGCCGGGCTTTTGCTTGAGCCTTCGTTCTAAAAAAAGATGGGGTGGGGTGGCGGTCCCTCCTCCCTGCCTGGTGCTGTGGTTCTGGCCGACTTGCTAGCCCGGCGTGGCTGGCGGCATGGTCGAGGCTGCCGGGGCGGGGGCCCCGGATTTGGTGGAAGCGGCTTCGGCTGGGGCGTGGTTGGCCTTGGCAGGATGGGGTTTGTTGGCTGCGTTGATGCGGGTATGCGGTGGTTGAGCATCTCCGTGAGAAATCCTATGTCCGGCCTTTGTCGGATCGGGCGACCGCGACGTCCGTGGGCGTCGTGCTCTTTCTTGGAAGCGTTGTTGTTGTATGGTGCTCCTCCTCCCTCCCCGTGGACTTGGCTTCGGAGGGAAACCTCAGATATTCGGGATCGGGCGATGAAGGCGCCTTCACGTCTTCTTCCTCCTTGGGGCATCGTCTCGCAGCCGGCCACAACCTGGAGGCCAGTGGATGGCGGCATCTTCCCCGTGTGGGTTGCGGCATCTTCGCCGCGTGGTTTGTGGCATCTTCGCCGCGTAGTTTGTTGAGGCGGCCATTTCGAGCGCGTGGATTTCTGTTTAGCAACGATGATGGCTTTGAGAGGAGCTTCAGTCGTGGCTCCGGCTTCGGTAGTCGGTTCTTTCCGGCGTGTCCGAGGTGCTCTTCCGTTGGTTGCTTGGTTTCTTTGAAGTTGGAGTTGCGGTGGGGTGTGTCCATGCGGTGACGATGACAGGCGCTCGGTGGTCGGTTTCGGAGGGCACGGTCGGTGCAAGTCCTGGATATTTCCCTTGTGTTGATCATCGTCAAAGTCGGAGCTGTCGGTTGTTCATGCGTGTGGCCTTCTGTTGGCATGTGCCGTCATGATTTCTGTGCAGCTGTTTGTAGCTCTGTGATCCCATGTCGGTGGCCAGGTTGGCCGGTGGTGCCCATCTCATGTGGGTTGAGTTGTATCGATTTTAGCCCGGCTTTCCGCCAATTAACTGGGCAATTCTCTTCTTCTTAATTAATGAAAATGGCAAATCTTTTGCCTTGTTTCAAATTTTCTTTTAGAAAAAACAGATAATAATCTTTTGTTATGTGTGAAATCTTTGTAAATATAGAAATATATTGTAAGATTAAGATGCATATTTGAAATATCCATATTAAATATAAATACAGCTTTTGCTAAAAAATATGTAGATATAGCTACCTTGAGGGTCTCAAATAAAAGACTCAAAAAGTGAATATGCAAACCCGGAAGAGAAAGATATGACTCGTACCGTTGTCTCTTCTAGCCATCTATTACTGAGCTGCCAGTTGGGTACCCAGTGGGTTCCGGTATTGGCCAGTTTTTTGTACTCACACGCATTGTTCAACATACCCTGGAGTTATAGGAACAGTCGTTTTGGACGCAAAGACGGGGCTTAGAGCATCTCCAACAGCCGCTCTAAACTAGGGCCGTGCCACAAATTCGCCGGTTTTAGCGCGCGCGCAACGCGGCGGGTCGCTCCAGCGTGCGCGCAAATACGGCGCACACGCTATACCGAGTTGGGCGCGCTGTCGGAAACGCCATCTCGTGCGGCATATTTCGGGCGCCTGCTACAGCACGCGGCACACTCGACCGCTCGCGCCGCACTCTCTCCTTTCCTCCTCCCACGCCCCGCGCGCACCGGCGCCGGCGCCACCCATGGACGCGCACATCGGCGCCCGCTCTCCCAGCTGTACAGCAGCGACCCCCCCGCCGCAGCGCGCCGCCGCCGCCGCCGGAAACCCTAAGCGCGAGTAGCGTTAAGCGTCGCCACCGCCGGAGCTCCGCCGAGCGCCGGCCTCGCGCACAACCTCTTCTTGCCGCCGCGGATGACCACGACGACGGGTGGCGTTGCGCCGGCGCCGTCCCGTGGCGCCGCCGCACCTTCGAAGCTCCCCAATGCGGCGCGGCCGAAGAAGGGCAAAACTTCGGCGAAGAAAAACAAGGCGGCGGACGGCTCCGGCGGCACGAAGGCGAGGGGAAAGAAGCTTGCAGGGCGTTCAACGGCCGCGGCGGCTACCGAAGCGCCGGCGAGCTCCCTCGTTGAGCCGGCCGCCGACGCGCACCATGTGTTCGACGAAATGCCCCCAAGGTGAAAAAAGTTCCAACTTTTATTTTCTTCTTGTTTTTTCAATGCATCATCACATATAGATAGCTTATTTGCATTGTTCAAAAAATTTTGTAGTCTCAATGATGATGCATACATGTCAACTATGGGTGTTGGGTCCAACAATTCGCATTGGCCTCAAACAAATAACATCCATTTGGAAGACCATGAGTTTGAGGTGGACGAGGAGGGTGAGGGCATTGTCGACGCGCCGAAAGGAAGAGCGGGCAATTACAACACCAACGATGACAAGTTACTATGCAATACTTATTTGCAAGTGTCAAGGGATCCATCCATTGGAGGTGATCAAAGTAGAGATGCGTATTGGGGGCGAATGAAAGAATACTTTGATGCTCACAACATGAGTGGAATTGACCGCTCGGAGAGATCACTTCGGTCCCGATGGTCCACAATCAACTCGGATTGTCAAAAGTGGGCGGCCGCACAAAAGTCAGTTGACAAGATTAACCCAAGTGGCACAAATGAGGATGATAGAGTAAGTGGCATCTCATATATGTTCATCTCATACTTGTTTTTGGTGTCCGAAGTGCTAACTTGTTTTGTTTTTCTTGTAGTTCAACATTGCACAAAACTTGTTCAAAGAAGAGACGAGGAAAACCAAGAAGGGGAAGATCAAGAAAGGAAGGGTCTTTACCTTGTCTCATTGCTATGAAGTGTTAAAGAATGATGAGAAATGGAAGAATCGTGATGGTTTGGATGATTTGCATTTGAGCAACAAACGCAAGGTGGATGATGATGAGGAGGATGATGATGCATCAAGTGATGACGGCAAGAGAAGCCCCACACCCAACTCGGTTTCATACTCGAAGTCAAAACGATCGGATGGGTGCAAGAAAGACAAAACCGAAAAGATGAAGAGGAAAGGAGATGATGAGCTCAAAAATGCTATGGAAGCTATTGTGAAGGCAAGAAAAGAAGCCAACGAGGTGAGGAAAATGGCAAGGAACCAAGATGCGGCGGCCGAGGAGAGGAAAGTGGCATTGGAGGATAGGAAGGTGGGCATGGAGGAGCGATCTAGGTTGTTGGAATGGGAGAAGCACTTGTTCTTCTTGGACACATCTTCGTTCAATGGTGCGCAAAAGGAATATGTTAACCTTGCCCGTGAAGAAGTCTTGATCCATAAAAGAGCCATGATCCGCACAATGGGTGGCGGTGGCCTTGGCGACATGGGTGGCGGTGGCCTTGGCGGCATGGGTGGCGGTCGCCATGGGAGGCATGGGTGCACCTCCGGCCCCCATGGGAGGCATGGGTGGCTTCGGCGCCATGGGAGGCATGGGTGGCTTGGGCGCCATGGGAGGCATGGGCGCACCTCCGGCCGCCATGGGAGGCATGGGTGGCTTTGGAGAACCCTCTAACGCTATGGCCGCCATGGGAGGCATGAGTTTCGCTACTCTTATGGGAGGCATGGGTGCACCTCCGGCCATGGGTGGAATGTCTTTCGATGTGCCTCCTCACACACATTCCCGTGAAGATGCCGTTGAAGATCTTGCCAACACCGTCGGAGCTTCACGTGATGCGATGCGTGATGAGGATAGGGAGGAAGATTCATCTTCGGAGGCGGAAGAATCGTCTTCGGAAGATGAGGACGAAGACGAGGAAGATGTTTGATGTGTCTTTCATTTATATGTCTTGAGCTTTACTTTGCATTTTGAACTTGGTTGGATGAACTTGTGGGCATGAACTTGGTTGGAAGATGTTTGTGACAAATTTCACATGTTCATTGCATTTTGATAATTGTTTCAAACTCATTTTGTAGCTAAGTCGCGTCTTTCGGCGTAGTCGCTGCTGCTGTATTATAGCTGCTGCTGCTGGAGCCAGCGCCATGACAGCAGCTTAAACCAGCCAAGTCTTGCAAGGCAAACAGGTTTTTTGCGCACGGCGCATAGCGCGGCTATTGGAGATGCTCTTAGCTATGAAGGAGGGGGGTTTGCCGGGCCATGCCATCCCGTGTCGTATCTGGCCATCCAAGTTCTTAATTTGTGTGTTCTTTTAATCCCACAAAAAATATGAACATTTTTCAAGCTCATGAATATTTTTAACATTCATGAATACTAATTAAATCCATGATTTTCTGAAATTCAGCAACATTTTTACATTGTGGAACCTTTTCTAAATTTAATGAGTATTTATTTAAATTTAATTTGGCTTGGGACATAATTCATGAATTTTTTGAAATTCTTAATTCATTATATTTTGAAATTCAAACAATTTTAGAATTCATGAATAATTTTCGATTTGTGCATAGTTTAAAAGCTCATGAACATTTTCCACATTCATGAACATTTCATATTCATGAATATTTTTTTCCAAATTTATGATTTGTTTTTACTTGGCGATTTTTTTTAAATTCAATAGCATTTGAAAAGTCATGAATATTTAGTTAATAACTCTGGAACATTTTATTTGTTCTGTTTACAAAGACATTCACAAACTTTTAGAACAGGTTTTGGAAAGAAAAACATCGACTCCAGTCTTTAGCAATACTTAATTGAACATAAACTGATAAAAATGGGTCGGGCCGGCCTCCTACACGCCGGGGACGTGTGCATTTACTCGCCCTCGCACATGTTATGCAACACTTTTTTTGGAAAGGAGGCATACACTCAGGGCGGACAATCCTATTCTCTGTGTAGTACGTTACGGTCGACCAAATGCAATACATACCCTTCAGTGTTAAATGGCTCGGCTCAATTTGGCTTTTTCCTTTTCTTTACCCATTGTTTTCATGTTGATTCATTTTATGTTTCATCAACTGTTCTTTCTTGTTCCTGGATAACTTCTTTATTACTTTATTCTCATGAAGTAGCACCTCCCGGTTTGGTTTCACAACCACTATTTGGATGAGATCACAAACTTTAGCTATCAGAAGACTTGGATGTTCATCCTCCTGCTTCACCAAATTTACCTTGATCTATCGCTTGATAGGCTCGCAACAATCCTTCACAAAGGTATCCATCTCATTGAATTTATAGCACTTGATCTTGGACATATCCAAGTCTCGGCCTGCCTTACCACGGCCTTGTAGCTTGCCTTTTCCTTTACCTTTTTTGGTGGTTCCGCCGCGCTTTGCATTGCTTGAGTCTTCAACATGGTCATTACATTCCTTTGTTACGTGGGGCCTCCCAATCTGCGCGCTAGTACATGAGTTGGTCATCACCTTCTTCCTTGCCTTTCCGACGGCCACATACATTTTCTTCCCATGTTCGTAGGCATTTGATCGCCTTCGTTATGGTCATGTCCTCGATCTCATAACGCTGCTTGAGCGTGCTAATGAAGAATTTCTCCACGATCTCCACATCTTCAAGCTTTGCCCCAAGCGCACGAATATTTCCCACCAAAGTAGTGAGATGCATGGCGTAGTCCTTCACCAATTCAGTGTTCTCCGTCTGCAACTAGGGAAATTGGTGCTTTAAAAATTCGTGATGCGATCTTCTCTGATCCTCATCTCATTTAGTGTGTTCCACACCTCTCTTGCCCTCTCAATCTCTACCAGTGTCATTAGCACGAAATCCGGCATAGACTGGGCAATGGTGGCCATGACACATTCGTTGCACACCTTTTAGTTTGATGAATATGGAGTGGTGTATATAATGGATGAGACCGACGAAGAATTTGGAGAAGTATTGATTTCTGCCCCATAATTAAAGCCCTTGGCCAGCTCTATAGTCAATTCCTATGGTCCTTAACTCTCGTCTAATGGCTTCACTGTTGGATTGACGTTCCTTTATAGCCCCTTATGCAGAACAACTCTCCCTCTTATATACGTCTCATATGAAGTCTATTCGTAATGAATCACATACTCTCTCCATGAAAGTCTCGGCACTTCCACAAAACATGATAAGCACATGTGTTGCGTTGCTAGTACGTGAGTGAGCGCACGTGTGAAAACATGTCAGGAAGCATATGCATCAGGGCCTTGATATCCTCCCTAATCCCCGGAGAAGAAGTAGTCAAGTACAAACTCTCGTCACCTCAATACAATACCACCATAAAACTAACCGCCTTCAATTGTGGGACGGAGGGAGCACATCTCAATCTGATCCACTGTTCTTGAATTTTCGAGAAGTTGCATGTCAGTGAGATCCGTGGAACTACCTCTGTAGTCCGTTGATTTTCTAGGATGACGTGTTATGAATTAAAGGGCATGGCCACAATCCCAATGCAGAATTATCAATCATCTTCGATCGCTAGCAAAACAAACATTTGCACCTGGTGAATAGGATTACAGGAGGACTAGATCAAACAAAATCGAATGAAGCGAAGTAAATAAACCTAGAGATATATGGAATGGCCGTCTTTACTACCGTTCCAAAGTGCGGAGGGGTTATTATTTTGGCCCTTCCTAATAGGCCTTGTACAATAATCCCTGGGCTGGAGCCCGAAAAAATTGTGGGCCCTATACGGTTAAAGCCTGTACACTTGCTCATGGCACGCTCTACTAGTATTATTTCAGCTTCGACCAATGCGAAAGTTTTACTTTGGGGCCCTTCACGAAAACAAGCAGCACACATAATTGGTCCAGGTGTTTCTCAAAAAAGAAACAAAGAAAGATAATTGGTCCAGGTGAGGCATCTTTTGTAGTGCTGACCCATTAGTACTTGTATTTTTACTTTGTGAAACATTAGGGGTAGGATTTGAAGACACATATCATCGAACATGTGGAGAATGCATTTTTCTTGTGGGATAAAATAGAGCATATATTAAATGAGGATTGACCAGGGTTACAATCACTTTCACAGAATGGAATAATACAAGATGGCACACTGGCCCGAAGAAAGAATTCACCATTGATTCTACAGTATGCTGCCAATGGGCTATAAGATTGCTGTCTCTACCAATCCTACTGATAGAGCAGGACTCAAACTCATTAGTTGATTGATTAGCATCTTCATAAATAACCAACCATTTAGATCTATTGACGTCATGGTATTTGATAGCTGTGGCCACTGCGGCGCAGTCGGACTCAATAATGATATGCCCCGTGAAGATTTCACTGGTCAAGTCAACTGCAGCTATAAGGAAATGTGCTTCAGCCTCCCCTTCAACGACTGATGGTCATGTAGATACGATTTGCTAACATCCCGCTGCCTTTGATCCCCGTATGTCCATGCATATATCTCTATAGTTCTTGTATTATGGTCTCGTACCTGTATGTGGTTGGCAGCTTCCTTTCTCTTTTGTGAATATGGATGCCAACTACCTTGCTAATATATATGCCCAGACCTAGAAATAATCACTCGTAGGAAGTGTGAAGGAATGAACAATCTTATATTTACTAATTGGAGGCACCATACGAGTAACCACGTTAATCCTCGGTAACTAAGAAAACTAGCCATCCGATATGTAAATTGTGTATTTTCCACCATCGGATGCTATGCCTCAAGGAGTCCTCGAATTCTATCCCACCTTAAACCATCAACAGCAGAAAAAAAGAATACATCTCTGGCCCACGTATAGCTAGAAAAAATTAAACCATCTACAGCAGAAAAAAAAGAATCCATCTCAGGCCCACGTATAGCAAGAAAAAAAACTCCATCTATGGTGGTCTCCTTCCTCCGCTGATCCAACCCTTCCCACGTACAGCCTAAAGAAACTACCAACAGCCGAGCCCTAGGGCTGATCCTCCTAATACTGTCCTCCTAGCAGTCAACCCCACCGAACCAACAAACTCTAGCCCTCCTCCTCCTCCTCCTCCTCCTCCTGCCCAATCTGTTGTCTTCCGTTGCAGCCATCTAAAACTGTTCTTCCCCATCCCTTTGCTCCATTAACTTTGAATCTCTACTACCCTACCATGGAGCAACACATCCTGGCTAGGATAAGGTCCTTTTAATCCCCTTAGTTGCTATGCCCCGACCAAACTGCAATGAAGTGGAGAAGGAGGTATTTTTGGATTACTAGATGAGTTAGATTTAGCAGGAGGAGGACTGTACTAAGCACAGTTTGAAGCAGACAAGAGTCATGCAATTGCTGCGCTGCTGCAGGTGCTTGCTCGGTTTTTTTATTCAAGCATAAGCGTCATGCAATTGGAGATGGCCTTACAGTCTTAGAACAGGGCGCATGACCAGAGTTTGCAATCTAGGGAGTGGAAGCAAGCAGCTGGGGTTGGTCTACACTTTTCCTGACTTTGGGTGGCAAGTTATGTGTAAAGATCAACCATATTTCTTGGTTTATCTTTAGTAATATGTGTGATCTTTCGTTTTCAGAAAGTATGTTTGTGTTTTCAGAGTCCCGGCTGCACTTTGACAATGATCCAATATTATCTAGCTAAATCTTCTTATAAGAGAGTAGAAGATGTACGTCCTTGCAGATTACCCAGCGAAAAGCCCAACCAACCATAATGATAATCGAGCAGAGAGCTTAAACGAGGATATATAGTGGGTGAATGAGCTTGCATCCACGCCCCGGCTGCAGCACCTGTCTCTAGGGGAAGCAATTGGCATCATGCAGAGTTCTATTTTATACATGTACGTGCTGGATTGCAGGCTTGATTATTGGGACCAATTATAATCACTAATTTACTCTTTTTTGCATGTTACGTAGATGATGGATGAGCTGATACAATTTTAAGGTCCTGATCCTATGATTGGTTGCAGGGAGCTAAGCTAAGGGAGTATTGACGGTGTGATATTGGTATGTATAAACATATGTTCTATGCATTTACTTTGAGTGAGTACGCAGGAAAAAACATGTGCCAAATCTAGGACTTGCCATACTTAAAAGGGGAGACAGTTAAGCCATCGCTCTGTATGAAATCATGCATGAAAAATATCTCTTATATAGTACATCAGTATGCATGTGTTGGTCTTACAATGAAATATTCTGAAAAACTCTTCATCAATAACAGAAGTAGAAATCCAGGGTCGTCCCTCAAAGAAAGCGATTACATTTTTTACTAACTTAGCCTCCCATACGCAACAATATTGATTGACCTACATTCTATTTCCTTGAACTTTTATAATCACCGAGTTCAGGAGAGTATAGAACGTGCACAACAGATTTCTGATAAACAACTACACATGCAGCCCGCGAATACATTCTTAATAAATTTTGCATTACACAACTAGAATGCCATATTGTAAATTGTTCCTATTTTCTAAGCCTTACAAAGTTTCGCATATAATAAATGTCAACTGTCACATGGACCTTATTGTACTGGATTGTAATAGATAGATCCTGATAACCGTACTTAAAACTAAGGAGAAGTATCAGACAGTAAATGTAGTTAGAGGAATCACAACCGATAGGTTAGTATACATGTAACAAAGCAAGTCCCAATGTGCAAGCATATGGATGCAAAGTCCGGTCAAGCACCTGATACGTAAGTAGCTAACCAGGAGCTTAAAAGTCACACATGCCAATGTTGATGCATCAGATCAGATGGTTTTGCGTTGTAAAGACAAAATAAATTTTGTACAGTAAAATTGACTTTTTAATTAGAGCACTCAACTTCCTTTGTTTGGAAAAAATGATTATGAGAAAAGCTCTACAAAGATGATAAAGAGTCAAACGTGCAAAAGCCTAATTATTACTGTTTTCCTATATTTTAATATTTTTCCTAATTTCAGTATTCACCCAGGGCAAGTATACACATAACCAAAATGCCTCTATGCATAATCATAGACATCTAGAATAAGTTGTTTCTTCATAATTTTTCCTCGGTATGGCGCGGTGCAACCACTACTTTCCCCTTGGGAATATATGTATAATCAAAATAACTAGGTTCAAATTCTCATGGCTTCTAATATGTGTTACACTCTCCTCTCCATAAATTTGCACAAAAATTCTAATTCCAATCAAATTCCTATATATTTCTAAATCTTGCTATATTAACATATAAGTTCTACATTATAAAACACTTTCGTGCTTTCCAAATCACTAGGCCGTGCAAAAGCACGGGTTGATGACTAGTATATATAGTCTGGTGGCGATGTAGTGGTGTCTGTAAAGGGAGAGATGGCATCAGTAGACATTACTCTCGTGTCACAGTTGGTGGAGTATTAATTCATTCTGTCTCCACAAGGTGAATGTTAGTGTCCTATTGTAGCGCAATGCAGTCTTTTACACAGTGGTAATTAATCACTCGTCGTTTCGAGGGGCGTTCCAATTTTGCATTATCAATAAATAAAAGGGCACCACCTTTTCATATCAAAAGGTTGTGAACCTACATGATACATTGATGAGTATACACATTACTGCAAAACCAAAGTGACCTAAACCTAAAGTCAAACTCGGCCCCACCGATTCTTCCTATCCGGCGCCACCGAGTTCAGATGTCATAGCCACTGCCACAAACCCTAAGCAAATCGGTCACACCGATAGGGATCTCGGTCTCACCGAGATGGGATTGTAATCTCTCTGTGTATGTCCATTACCAAAATCGGTATCACCGAGTTTGAGCAATCGGTACTAGCGAGATTACAATGCAAACTCTCTGGTTAGCTTATTACCGAAATCGGTCCCACCGAGTTTGTGTAATCGGTCACACCGAGTTTGCCTGACCAACTCTCTGGTTAGCTTATTATCAAAATCGGTCTCACCGAGTTTGTGTAATCGGTCTCACCGAGATTACGTTATGCCCTAACCCTAACCATATCGGTCCTACCGAGTTGCATGTCGATCCCACCGAAAACCCTAACGGTCACATTGTTTACTAAATCGGTCTGACCGAGTTTGTTGATTCGGTCCACCGAGATTGGTAAATTGTGTGTAACGGTTAGATTTTGTGTGGAGGCTATATATACCCCTCCACCTCCTCTTCATTCGTGGAGAGAGCCATCAGAACAAGCCTACACTTCCAGCATCCTATTTCTGAGAGAGAACTCCTACTCATGTGTTGAGGCCAAATATTCCATTCCTACCATATGAATCTTGATCTCTAGCCTTCCCCAAGTTGCTTTCCACTCAAATATTCTTTCCACCAAATCCAAATCCTTTGAGAGAGAGTTGAGTGTTGGGGAGACTATCATTTGAAGCACAAGAGCAAGGAGTTCATCATCAACGCACCATTTGTTACTTCTTGGAGAGTGGTGTCTCCTAGATTGGCTAGGTGTCACTTGGGTCCTCCGACAAGATTGTGGAGTTGAACCAAGGAGTTTGTAAGGGCAAGGAGATCGCCTACTTCGTGAAGATCTACCGCTAGTGAGGCAAGTCCTTCATGGGCGATGGCCATGGTGGGATAGACAAGGTTGCTTCTTCGCGGACCCTTCTTGGGTGCAGCCCTCCGTGGACTCGCGTAGCCGTTACCCTTCATGGGTTGAAGTCTCCATCAACGTGGATGTACGATAGCACCACCTATCGGAACCACGACAAAAACATCCGTGTCTCCAATTGCGTTTGAATCCTCCAAACCCTTCCCTTTACATTCTTGCAAGTTGCATGCTTTACTTTCCGCTGCTCATATACTCTTTGCATGCTTGCTTGATATGTATTGTGAGTGTTAAATTTGTGCCTAAACTCCACTCCAAAATAAAGAAGTTAAAAACTGCAACTTTTGGTACTTAGTGTCTAATCACCCCCCCTCTAGACACCTCTTCTCGATCCTACAATTGGTATCAGAGCTTTGGTCTCCATTGCTTTGGTTTAAACACCATTGGAGGAAGATGGATGAGTCTACTATTGGGAGTCTTAGACATAGAGTGCCTATACTTGATGGAGAGTATTTTTATGAGTGGAAAAATGAGATGCTTGTGATTTTCAATCAATATCATTTGAACAAGTATATTGCTAGCCCTTGTGCACCTCATGTTGATCCTATGCATCCTACCCTTGATGAGTCAATTGACATGATTAGGAATCTTAGAACTGTTAATCTTATCACTAGAGGCTTGCCTAGAAACTTGATTAGAAACTTGCCTACTCTTGAGTGTGCCTACACTATATGGAAATTTCTTGAGGAACGCTTTCCAAATTATTCCTTGAAAAATCTAGATGAAATTCTCCATAAGTCTATTGCCTTGAGTAAGATGAATACTAGTGATCCTATGTTTGGTGATCGTCTATTTGAGCTTACAAACCTTATGCGTGCCAAAGGAGATGTTGGAATTATTGGTGATATTATTTCCGGAGCTATTAAAATTCATAAACAAGATCATTGCCAAACTCACTCTAATGAATCACCCTCTATAGGATTTGATCCACCACATGACGATGTTGAACATGGATACTATGATGAGGATGATGATAGTGACTTAAATCTTGATGATGCAATGAGACATTTTGGTGTAATGGCAAATCTTCGGGGATATATGGCAGGAGGGAAAGGAATGGGTTCTTGATAGTGGATGTACCGATCACATGACCGGAGATAAAGACATGTTTCGTGAGCTTGCTGAAAACGATGGTCCTCGAAAGTATGTCACTTTCGGTGACAACTCTAAAGGTAAGGTGGTTGGCCTCGGTAAGGTGGCCATATCACATGATAGCTCCATACAAAATGTCATGCTCATTGAATCTCTTGGCTACAACTTACTTTCAGTATCTAGACTTGCTGATTTCGGTTTCAATGTCCTATTCACTGAAGTAGATTGCCAAGTGTTTCATAGAGATGATCATAAAATGGTCTTTACCGGTATATGTAGAGGTGATCTTTACATTGTTGACCTCACTAAAAAGGCTCGACCTAGAACTTGCTTTATTGCTAAATCTTCTAAAGGTTGGTTATGGCATAGACGATTAGGTCATGTTTGTATGCGAAACCTTGACAAGCTTATTAAAGGAAATCATATCCTTGGTGTTAACGATGTCATATTTGATAAGGATAGACTTTGCAGTGCTCACAAGTGCAGAACCGGGCAATAGCACCAGTTCGTAAGGCCCTTTAGTGCGGTTACATAACCGCACTAAAGTGTGGTCACTAAAGCCCCCCTTTAGTATCGGTTCAGCATGAACCGGTGCTAAAACCAACCACGTGTACGAGCCAGCTCCGGGCGGAGTTTTAGTACCGGTTGGTAACACCAACCGGTACTAAATGTATGTGGGTTTTGTTTTATTTTTATTTTTCAATTAAATTTGTGTTATCAATTTAATTCTTTTTCGTTGCTGGTATTTTACAATACTACACATTGTACACGTTATGCATATATATATATATATATATATATATATATATATATATATATATATATATATATATATATATATATATATATATATATATATGTATATATATATATATATATATATATATATATAAATAGAATTTCTAATAGAACCAATCATGCATATATATATATATCATCAATGTCTCACAAACCATCATATTAATTAATTCACACATACGCACATGTATAGCTATATACAATTTCTCCTACATATGCATGTGCCTTCGGAGCCAGTGGCATTAGCCTAATTGGTGCCTTGAGCTCGATGGGGCAGCGGGTAATAGTATTCTCCTTGGATTTATGACCTGGTCGAGCAAAAATCCCGCTATTTCCTCTTGAAGTGCTTCTCGCGCTCCGTTTCTAGGAGCTTCTCCTGCACCTCTGTGAACTGTTAAGAAGGAGATCAATATGCATGTGTATTAGTTGTGTGACTAGATATCGATAATGGTGTAAAAATTGTGAATAGTGTTTTGACAAGCGTACCCATTCCTGTCTTTCAGATCTGCTCCTTTTGGACGCCATCATGCGAATGTTCTCGCAAACGCAGAATGCACACAGATCAATCCCCTGCGCCTGCTTCAGGGCCTTTACGAGAATGGAATTTGATCGGTTAATAATTAATCAAGCATGATAATTAAAGAGATGGCAGCTAGCTAGCTAGCTAGTACTACTTAATTACTTACCTTGGGTCGAAACCATTTAAGCTTTTGTTTCCATTCTCCTGGGGTGACGCTGATGAACCTTGCCCAAGCCCTGCCCGCCGACAATGAAAATGAATAAAGGGGTTATTAAATATAGTTCATATCATGAAAAATGATGAACTAAATAGGCCGAGATATATAGTTAGTAATGATTGAAATTACCTGTTGACTATCCCAAACAAGATGTTATAGTCAGTTTTTCTTTGAGTAGTGAGTCCAATATTTCAGCTGTTCCGGCCAACTTTAATGATACACAAGACCCAGTGATATCTGCATGCACACACGTTTGCATGCCTTAATTAAGCGGGCATATGTAAAGCAAAAATATGTAGCTAGCTAGTAGGCAAAAACAGAGAATTTGTAGTACAAGACAGTATGACTCACTGGAAGTTGTAAGGAAGTAGTATATCTTCATTGTATTTGAGGCGCTTCAAGAACTCTAGCATGTTGTCCTCTACGGCCTTTTGATGATGTGCATTTAGATTCCATGTGTATTCATTAACGGTGTTTGGGTCAATGAACCCGATGCCAAAGCGTCCACCTTTTGTCATTTCATACATCTTCATCCTGCATATAATACCACAGAAAAGAATATGGTGAGGATAATTACAGGTAATGATTGATCAAAAGGATCAGTACAGCTAGCTTGAGACTTAAATTACAGAAAGAAATCACTTACATACAATAGCAACTGACGATAGATTTGTCGAGTGCGTCTTGATTGTATAACTGAAACAGTTCAGAATACTCAACGGACAAAGCTTTCTCATGGAAGTAATGGTCCTCCTTGACATTCACCATGAAGGACACTCGATCGAAATCTTGGTAATGTTCATGTACCATTGATGCAATTCATACATTCTCGTTGGGAGGTTCTTGACCTTGTCTGGATGGACCAAAGGTTGGCCCCGGACATATTTCCGTTTTATTTCATCCTCTCTAAGCACAGGCATGGGCTCGATCTCGAGGAGTTGTCCAACAGTGATTTTGAGAACTTCAGCCTGCATTATATGGTCCTCCGTTATTACCACATTGCCCACCTCAGGAACGTAAACTGTTTGCCCACAATAATATTGGGCGCGCGTACTGTCACGTGTTGTTGGCACAACAAGCGAGGGGATCGATTGCGCCGCCTGTTCTCCCAGCTGGGGAATGGTTTTCACGCATTTTTTGATAGCTGCTTCTTGTTTGCTCGATCCCGAGCTCGCCTCCTTACGTAGACGTGCTCGATTTAACTTCCTGATGTGGCGCTCATAGTCTGTGTCAACAGGCTTGGGAGCTGGTGGTTGAGCCATACGAATGAAGTGGTCAATCGTTTCCTTAGGCACTTTCTCCCTTGGCGGCAGTGGCGGTTTCGGTGCAAAATGGGCTTCCACCTCGGACTTCGATATGGCTGCGATTTCCTCCTCGGACCTGTCATAAGACCTCTGCGGAAGAGGCGTGAGGCTTGGACCATATTTATATCGCTTGCCTCCGCCTATAGTTCCTGTACTACCTCGACTCGTACCGCTATGCACTATAGCTGCGGGGTGTCTCTTCTGCGATTGCTGAGGCGACGGAGACGCCGGCTGACGGGGCTGAGTTGGACAAGGAGGAGTGGCCGCCTGAAGATGTGCCGGACTTGGAGGAGGAGTGGCCTGAGGTTGTGCCGGACTTGGAGGAGGAGGGACGTCGACGCTGTGGCGGACTTGGAGGAGGAGGAGTGGCCTGACACTTTGCGGACTTGGAGGAGGAGGCCTGACATTTTGCGGACTTGGTGGACTTGCAGGAGCGGGAGACTGCTGACTCGGTGGCGGACTTCGACGAGGAGTCAGATGACGCGGTGTCGGTGGCCTTCGAAAGATGATGCAATCCTTTTTCCATAGGATGATACGATGGTTGGCGTCTCCGAGAAAGCGCTCGTCCTCACCTCCAGGAATGTCAAGCTCTAGCCCCGAATATGGCTGCACCACCTCGTCAACCATGACACGAGCATAGCCCTCTGGAATCGGGATGCAATGGTAGGTTGCTTTGGGGGTAACTGGAAAAGCTTCTCCGTCCGCCACCTTCATGGATATGTTCTTCATTTTGACGTGTAGCTCGCAGCTAGTGTTCTCCGTGATGTCATCCATGGGGTATCTACCCAGCATTGCGTCATCCGGGGCGGAACCCACGCTGCTTCTCTGCATGGATGGGGCGGTGCTATCCAATGCTGGATCATCCGCTAGCTGCTGCAGCTGCTGAGACCCCCTTTGCTGGCTAAGTGAGTCGATCTGCTCCTGCTGCCGCTAGAATTTGACTGCCAATTCCGCTTGACTTGCTTCTAGGCTTTGAAGGCGTTCATAGTCCCGCTTCCTCTGCTCCTCCTCCATCTTCCTCTTCTTCTCCTTCGCAATCTTCTTTCTCGCGTGGGTTCTGTAGTCGTTGTTCCAGTCTGAAAACCTCTCATACCACGGAATAGCGCCCTTGCCTCGTGTTCTTCCCGGGTGTTCAGGATTTCCCAGGGCACGCGTAAGCTCGTCGTTCTCTCTGTTGGGCTGGAACACCCCCGTTCGTGCCTCTTCTATTGCAACAAGTATCGCATCGTCGGCTCCTTCAGACTTGCCCTCGTTGAAACATTGCCTGTCTTGATCCAACGCCCCCATGCGCATAGAACCAAGTCCGACCACAGGGGCCAGCTCTTAGTAACCGGAGTGGCACCTGCATCCTCCACCTCTTTCTCAGACTTATCCCACTTAGGCATTGCCACCGCATAGCCACCTGGCCCCAGCTTATGGAACTTATCCTTTTTTTCGGCATTCTTCTTGTTTATTCTCGACCGTTCCTTAGCTAATTCTGAATCCCTGAATTTCATGAAATCGTCCCAATGAGCACGTTGGTTCTCTAGTGTTCCCTCGAATACTGGAGTTTTCCTTCCTCCCTTGACGTACTTGTCCCATTCACGATTCTTGTGGTTCTTGAATGGAACCGCCATCTTCCTAAGAGCAGCGTCCTTGACTTTCTGCACATCTGCTTCTGTGAAATGATCTGGTAGGGTGAAATGTTCCATGAGAGTATCCCAAAGCAGATCTTTTGATTCTTGTCGACAAAAGTAACATCCGGGCGTGGAGCAGCGTCCTCTTTGCCTTTTTGTCCTTTGTCTTTTGCTGGCTCTCTCCATTCTTGAAGGGAGATCGGAGTTGGTCCTTCACAAGAACTCCGACCGACGAATGAACTTGTCCGCATTCTTCTTAGGCGCTAATGGTTCGCCATTAGGTCTGACTGCCTCGATATTGTACTTTACGCCCTCCTTCAACTTTTTGTTCGGGCCTCGTTTCGTCCTTTTGCCTGAAGATTTGCTCGACCCGGATGGCTGAAAGAACAAAGATCGATTCGTTAATATATCTTCAAGTCATTTAAAACATGTGATGATCACCAGAAACCTGCTTATATAAATATATATACCTCGCCGGTCTTTGTTGTTTCAGGATCAACATGTTCTTCGTCATCGTCATAATCGTAGTTCATGACTTCATCAATTCGGTCATCGCGATCGAATATCATATCACCCTCTCCGGTGTTGTTTAGAAATTCGGAGCCGTCATAATCTTCTTCATTCTGATTATCATCGGCCCGCGATCATATCGAACATGGTCTATTCTCCCTCTCTGTCGGTATTGTCTGCCATAGCTTTTATTTAACTAATTCAAAAGAAATATAAAACAATTTAGTATTCAAATTACATCGTCTCGAATAATAGATATAATCTCGAATACTTTGTCTAGAATAATAGATACAATCTCGAATACATCGTCTCGAATAATATATAATATTGAATAGTACATCACTGGCTAGCTAATTAAAGATCGAATACTATAGAAGAATCTAGGACACTCGCGGTTCCTGCGTCGCGGGCGGTGGACACCCAAAGAGAAGGAACCCTCACAGGATCATAGCTGATGTGAGATCCTCAAGATATCGCCAGTATTGGAGAACCAGCCGCCCTCTAACGCAACCATGTAGCGATGGACGTGCTCGTCCTCCTCCCTGACACGGCGACGTACCTCCTCCGGCGGGGCCGGGTCCCTCCGCACCGAGACTGGCCCACGCGAACGCCACCAAACGAGATCAGGGTCGACGACGGGACCCGGGCCGGGTTCCTCATCAAGCGCGCGCCCCTCCGAGCAGTACCTCCAGTGCCAGCCAGCGGAGCCAGTCCGGACATGGGCGGCTGGAGGTCGTCATGACGGGTCGACGACGAGGATGCGGGCGGGCATCGTCGATAACAAATACTAGCTATATGCCCGCAAAAATAATATTTTTTAATGATTGGATTTTGATAACTAAAATTTATAACATTTCTACTATTTCAAAATCTATATACTATTTCATACTAATTAAGCATCTAACACTAAAAACATAAAAAACAATTTCTATACATCCATTAAAAACAGAAAAACAACATTATATAAAAAATTCCATAATAATTAAACCCTAATTATATCCATCTAACATGCATTCATACATATATACTAGTGAAAAACAATAATCTAAAAAATCTAAACTAATTAAACATACAAAACCTAAACTAATTAAATATATACGTGTATGTGTGTGTGTTCATCATGCTTGTGTGTGTGTATGGGCTCGGGAGGCGGCGCCATGGTGGCCGCCGAGGCGAGGGAGAGGGGTTAGAGGGGAGAGCTCACAGCGGGCGACGGCAGACAGCGAGAGGCGACGGGCGGGCGGCGACGATGGGGCAGGCAAGACGGGATGGGGACGGCGCGACGGGACGGGCCAGGGCGGCGACGAGACGAGGGCGGCGGCGGGACGGGGGCGGCGACGGGGACGGGGGCGGCGACGGAGACGAGCGGCGACGGAGACGATCGAGGGCGGCGGCGACGGCGACGGAGACGGAAACAGAGGAACAAACAAAGAGGGAAACTGAAATTTTCGTAGCTGTTGTATATATAGAAGGCACCTTTAGTACGGTTGTAGCCACCAACCGGTACTAAAGGCCTGTTTTGGCTAGGCTAAATAGCGGCCAGCGACCCCCTTTAGTACCGGGTGGTGGCACAAACCGGTACTAAAGGCCCCCTTTAGTACCGGTTTGTGCCACGACCCGGTACTAAAGAAATGCGCTGGGCAGGTGCGGTGCGGCAAGTTTAGTCCCACCTCGCTAGCCGAGGGGCGACCGCAGTGGTTTATAAACCCCCGTGCGGTCGCTCTCTCGAGCTCCTCTCCAAATCAGGCCTACTGGGCCTACGTGTTCTTTGCTGCCCTGTTGGCCCACTTGGCCTTTGCGGGCCTGCATCCTGGCCCAACACAGGTTGGGTTTCTAGTCGTATGCAGGCCGTTACGGCCTAGTAGGCGGGCTTTTTTTTTTGCTTTATTTATTTTTGTGTTGTTTTTTTGTGTATTTAGAGTTTCTTTGTGAATATTTTTGCTTTAGGTACAAAAAATTACAAACATTCTGTTAGTGCCCGTAGTTTTCAAATTTGAATAGTTTAAATTTTGAATTATTTGAAATTAGTGTGAATCACTAGTTTGTGAATAATTTAACTTTAAAAATCAGTAAAGGCATGAAAGAATTTGTTTGCACATAAAATTTCTTCGCGTTTCAGATGCGAAAACACATAACTACCCTAACTATTACAAAGATTCCCCTCTGGGCGTGAAACACAGAAGAAAGTGATGATAGTGAAGCCGATCACATCCCAGATCTTTGGGTGTGAAACTTTTTCTTCGCGTGTGTCCCTTTGCACCGTAACCATGGAAAATCTTCATCATTTAACGGGATGCTCGGGTCAATATTCACTGTGAATGGAGAAATTTCATCAAACTTTTCATAATCTTCTGACTTGTCTGTCTTGTCATCCACTCCCACGATGTTTCTCTTCCCAGAAAGAACTATGTGCCGCTTTGGCTCATCGTACGATGCATTCGCTTCCTTATCTTTTCTTTTTCTTGGCTTGGTAGACATGTCCTTCACATAGAAAACCTGTGCCACATCATTGGCTAGGACGAATGGTTCGTCTGCATACGCAAGATTGTTGAGATCCATTGTTGTCATTCCGTACTGCGGGTCTTCCGTTACCCCGCCTCGGGTCATATTGACCCATTTGCACCAAAACAAAGGGACCTTTAAACCACGTCGATAGTCAAGTTCCCATATGTCCTGTATATAACCATAATATGTTTCCTTTCCCATCTTGGTTTCTGCATCAAAGCGGACACCACTGTTTTGGTTGGTGCTCTTCTTATCTTGGGCGATCGTGTAAAATGTATTACCATTTATCTCGTACCCTTTGAAAGTCATTATATTCGAAGATGGTAACTGGGACAGCAAGTACATGTCATCTTCAATAGAGGTGTCATGCATGGTACGTGTCTGCAACTAGCTGGCGAAACTCCTGGTTTGTTCACGTGTAATCCAGTCATCAGACCGCTCCGGGTGTTTGGAGCGTAGCAAATTCTTGTGTTCATCCATATACGGAGCCACCAAGGCGGAATTCTGTAGAACTGTGTAGTGTGCTTCAGTGAGAGAATGTCCGTCCATACATATTATTTGTTCCCCTCCTAGCGTGCCTTTTCCATCCAGTCTGCCCTTATGTCGCGATTCAGGAACACCAATCGGCTTAAGGTCAGGAATAAAGTCAATACAAAACTCAGTGACCTCCTCATTTTGATGGCCCTTGGAGATGCTTCCTTCTGGCCTAGCACGGTTATGAACATATTTCTCTCCATGAACCTCTCAAAGGGGAACATATTGTGTAGAAATACAGGACCCAAAACGTTAATCTCTTCAAGATAGGTGAACTAGGGCGTGCGTCATGATGTTGAAGAAGGATGGTGGGAACACCAACTCGAAACCGACAAGACATTGCACCAAATCATTCTGTAACCTTGGTATGATTTCGGAGCGATTACCTTCGAGAGATTGCATTGAGAAATGCACATAGCTTCACAATGGCTAATCGAACGTTTTCCGGTAGAAGCCCCCTCAATGCAACCGGAAGCAGTTGCGTCATAATCACGTGGCAGTCATGAGACTTTAGGTTCTGGAACTTTTTCTCTGCCATGTTTATTATTCCCTTTATATTCGACGAGAAGCCAGACGGTACCTTAATACTGAGCAGGCATTCAAAGAAGATTTCCTTCTCTTCTTTGGTAAGAGCGTAGCTTGCATGACCATGATATATGCCGTCTTCTCCGTGCATACGTTGCTGGTCCTCCCGTGCCTCAGGTGTATCTTTTGTCTTCCCATACACGCCCAAGAAGCCAAGCAGGGTCACGCAAAGATTCTTCGTCACGTGCATCACGTCGATTGCGGAGCGGACCTCTAGGTCTTTCCAATATGGCAGGTCCCAAAATATAGATTTCTTCTTCCACATGGGTGCGCGTCCGTCAGCATCCTTTGGAACAGGTTGTCCGCCAGGACCCTTTCCAAATATCACCTTCAAATCCTTGACCATATCATGTACATCAGCACCAATGCGGTGGCGAGGCTTCGTCCGTGATCCGCCTCACCTTTGAAATGCTTGCCTTTCTTTCTTACGGGATGCCTGCTCGGAAGAAATTGACGATGTCCCAGGTACACATTCTTCATACAACTATTCAAATATATACTGTCGGTATCATCCAAACAGTGCGTGCATCCGCGGTATCCCTTGATTGTCTGTCCCGAAGGTTCTTGAGAGCAGGCCAATCATTGATGGTCACGAACAGCAACGCCTTTAGGTCAAATTCTTCCCCATGTGCTCATCCCACGCACGTACACCTGTTCCATTCCACAGTTGTAAGAGTTCTTCAACTAATGGCCTTAGGTACACATCAATGTCGTTGCCGGGTTGCTTAGGGCCTTGGATGAGCACTGGCATCATAATGAACTTCCGCTTCATGCACAACCAAGGAGGAAGGTTATACAAACATAGAGTCACAGGCCAGGTGCTATGGTTGCTGCTCTGCTCCCAAAAGGATTAATGCCATCTGCGCTTAGACCAAACCATACGCTCCTTGCATCATCTGCAAACTCCTTCCCGTACTTTCTTTCAATTTTTCTCCACTGCGACCCGTCAGCTGGTACTCTCAACTTTCCGTCTTTCTTACGGTCTTCTTTGTGCCATCGCATCGCCTTGGCATGCTCTTTGTTTTGGAACAAACGTTTCAACCGTGGTATTATAGGAGAATACCACATCACCTTGGCAGGAATCTTTTCTTCCGGGCGCCCTGGACATCACCATGCTCATCGCGGCTGATCTTATAGCGCAATGCACCACATACCGGGCAAGCGTTCAAATCCTCGTACTCACCGCGGTAGAGGATGCAATCATTAGGGCATGCATGTATCTTCTGCACCTCTAACCCTAGAGGGCGACAGCCTTCTTTGCTTCAGACGTACTCTCGGGCAATTCGTTGTCCTTTGGAAGCATATCCTTTATCATTACCAGCAACTTTCCAAATCCCTTGTCGATACACCATTCTCTGCCTTCCATTGCAGCAATTCCAGTGTGGTGCCCAGCTTTTCTTGTCACCTCGCAATTGGGTACAACAAATTTTTGTGATCCTCTAACATGCGCTGCAACTTCTTCTTCTCCAAATCACTTGCGCAGTTTCTCTTTGCATCGGCAATGGCCCGACCTAGATCATCAACGGGCTCATCGATGCCTCTTCTTCAGCTTCTTCCCGCATTGCCGCCCAGCTTCTTCCGCATTACCGGCTCAGCTTCTTCCCCCATAATTGTATCATCGTATTCAGGGAACCCATGGCCAGGATAGCTGTCGTCGTCCTCTTCTTCTTCATTGTCTTCCATCATAACCCTCTTTCTTCGTGCTTGGTCCAAACATTATAGTGGGGCATGAAACCGGACTCAAACAGGTGGGCGTGAATGGTTCTTGACGAGAGTAATTGCGACCATTCTTACAGCCAGCACATGGACAAGGCATAAAACCATCCGCCCGCTTGTTTGCCTCAGCCAAGCGAGAAAAGTATGCACGCCCTCAACGAACTGGGAGAGCATCGGTCATCGACATCCATTGCCGCTCATCTTCATTACACAACACCGAATAGACCAAATTAATACAAGTTCATACATAAAGTTCATACAGCACTTAAATGCAACAAACAAATAACTCTCTAGCTAAAGCATTTAAATGCAACAACAAATGCGATCAAGATCGCAACTAAGGTAACAATTGATCCAACAGCATAATGATACCAAGCCTCACTATCGATGGCATATTTTCTAATCTTTCTAATCTTCAAGCACATTTTCTCCATCTTGATCTTGTGATCATCGATTTACATCGGCAACATGCAACTCCAATTCCATCTTCTCCCCTCAATTCTTTTCAATTTTTCTTTCAAGTACTCGTTTTCTCTTTCAACTAAATTTAACCTCTCGACAATAGGGTCGGTTGGAATTTCCGTTCACATACCTCCTAGATAAAAATATCTATGTCAACTTGATGGGCATAATTTGTCATAAACACGAAATGCAACAAATAGTTTTAAAAGAGAATATACCACATCCGAATCATAACAAGGACGAGGGCGAAGGGGACGGATATCAAAACCATGGCACTATGTATAACAAACAACGTCGGGTAAGATAATTATTATACGAGTAACTATATATCCAAATCACAGAAACATCAATTTTTATATAAAATTTCATGAACAAGAGGCTCACCACAAGGTGGTGCCGCGACGAGACGGTCTGGGCGATCGGCGGTGGTTACGACAGAGATTTAGAAGGCACTAAGTAAACCACACCTACATATGCAGACTAAGTGTTATTTTGACCTCAAATTGCATATAATCAAATACTAGCACATATATATATTTCCTCCCAAATTACTAAACTCACAAATTAATAACTATATGAACCAATGCAAGAGCTAATCTAGCAATGAGAGATGAAAGGACAAAGTTGCTAACCTTTGTGATCACTTGAATGGATGGGGGCCTTCAAATCTTGACAAATTTTGGGCAAAATGTGTGATGAGCTCGAGGGGAGAAGAGGAAGAACAGAGAGGAGAGGAGAGGGGAAAGGGGGAAGAACAGAGCGAGCTGGACGAAGGGTTTATATGCAGGAGGACCTATAGTACCGGTTCGTGGCACGAACCGGTACTAAAGGTGCTGGAGGGGGCCCAGACTGACAACATCCTGCCACCACCCTCATTAGTACCGGTTCGTGGCACGAACCGGTGCTAAAGGTTAGCCACGAACCGGTGCTAAAGGCTAGCCGTTGGAACCGACACTAATTTATACATTTGTGCCGGCTCTTGTACAAACCGGCACTAATGTGCTTCACGTTTGACCCTTTTTCTACTAGTGGCTTGTCAGGCAGGTAAACAGGTTGGATGAAGGCATCCCGTGAAGAACATCATGACCACAAGGAGGCCACTTGAGCTACTTCACATGGATCTTTTTGGTCCCAACGCCTACAAGAGTCTCGGTGGAAATTCTTTTGGTCTAGTTATAGTTGATGATTTTTCAAGATTGACGTGGGTGTTCTTTCTCGATGACAAATCGCAGGTCCAAAAGATCTTCAAAAACTTCGCTAGGAAGGCCCAAATTCAATTTGAGGTGAAGATCAAGAAGGTTCGCAGCGACAACGGAACGGAGTTCAAGAACGCAAATGTGGATACCTTTCTTGACGAAGAAGGGGTTTCACACGAGTTCTCGGCTACGTACACACCTCAACAAAATGGAGTTGTTGAGAGGAAGAACCGGACGCTCATCGAAATGGCGAGAACGAAGCTTGATGAGTACAAGATGCCAAAGCACTTTTGGGCAGAAGCGGTTGAGACAGCTTGTCATGCAACAAATCGCTTGTATCTTCACAAGCTACTCGGCAAGACGACATATGAGCTCCTCACCGGTAACAAACCCCAAGTTGGATACTTTCGAGTATTCGGCTCAAAGTGCTACATTCTTGATAAGCATCGTCGTTCTAAGTTTGCTCCTAAGTCTCATGAAGGTTTCCTACTTGGTTATGGCTCAAACTCTCACACATACCATGTCTACAACAATTTCACTCGAAAGGTTGAAGAAATGGTAGATGTGAAGTTTGATGAATCTAACGGCTCGGAAGTAGAGCAATTGCCAATTAATGTAGGAGACAAAGACCCCTCAGAAGCAATCCAAGACTTGTCTATTGGCAAGATTCGCCCAACGGAGGTGAAGGAGACTACCTCGTCCGTCCAAGTGGAAGCTTCTACTTCACGACAAGGTGAACCAAGAGTTGATACGGAAGCATCCACAAGTGGGACACACCAAGATGAAGAAAACGAGGAAGTGCATCAAGATGAACGTCAACAACCTCCTTCTCCACCACGGCAAGAGAACGACAACACCAATAATGAAGAAGGCCAAGAAGAAGAACAAGATGAAGAAGATGTTCAACCAAGACCCAAGCAAAAGCTTTCACGAGTTCGAGCAAGAATTGCTAAAGACCATCCCGTTGAGCAAATCTACAATGATATCCAAACCGGGAGAATCACTCGCTCTAAAACTCGTTTAGCTAACTTTTGTGAAAATTATTCATTCATCTCTAGCATTGAACCTATGAAGGTTGAAGAAGCATTGGAAGATCCGGATTGGATAAATGCTATGCATGAAGAGCTACACAACTTTGAGAGAAACCAAGTTTGGACATTGGTTGAGAAGCCCGACAATAACCACACCATCATTGGTACCAAATGGGTGTTTCGCAACAAGCAAGATGAAGATGGACAAGTAGTTCACAACAAAGCACGTTTCGTCGCCCAAGGCTACACACAAGTCGAAGGTATGGACTATGGTGAGACTTATGCTCCCGTTGCTAGACTTGAGTCCATTCGCATCTTACTTGCCTATGCTAATCACCATGATATCACCTTGTACCAAATGGACATTAAAAGTGCTTTTCTAAATGGTGAAATAGAGGAGGAAGTTTATGTTAAGCAACCTCCCGGCTTTGTCAATCCTAAGAAACCAAACCATGTTTACAAACTTCACAAAGCTCTTTATGGTCTTAAACAAGCTCCTAGAGCGTGGTATAAATGCTTGACCAAGTTCCTTATTCAAAAAGGCTTTGAAATTGGAAAAATAGATTCTACTCTTTTTACTAAAAGGGTCAATGGAGAAATATTTGTGTGCCAAATCTATGTTGATGATATTATATTTGGTTCCACTAACCCTCATTTTAGTGAAAAGTTTGGGAAGCTAATGTCGGAGAAGTTTGAGATGTCTATGATGAGTGAACTCAAATTCTTTCTTGGTTTGCAAATCAAGCAAACTAAGGAAGGTACCTTTGTCTCTCAAACGAAGTACACCAAGGACTTATTCAAGAAGTTCAATATGCAAGAATGCAAAGGTATGACTACACCCATGCCTACTAGTGGACATCTTGACTTGACCAAAGATGGTAAACCGGTTGATCAAAAGGTTTATCTCTCTATGATTGGTTCATTGTTATATCTATGTGCTTCACGTCCCGATATCATGCTAAGTGCGTGCATGTGCGCATGATATCAAGCTGCTCCTAAAGAATGTCACCTTAAGGCTGTGAAAAGGATAGTGAGATACTTAATTCATACACCAAATTTTGGCATTTAGTATCCTCAGAGGGCCTCTTTCAATCTTGTTGGCTACTCCGACTCGGACTATGCCGGTGACAAGGTTGATAGAAAGTCCACTTCGGGTACTTGTCAATTTCTTGGTAGATCTCTAGTGACTTGGTCTTCCAAGAAACAAAACTCGGTATCCTTATCCACCGCCAAAGCGGAATACATTGCCGCGGTTCATGTTGTGCTCAATTACTTTGGATGACCCAAACTCTTAAAGATTATGGGATATATGTGAAACATGTTCCATTACTTTGTGACAATGAAAGTGCTATCAAGATTGCTCACAATCCCGTGCAACACTCTCGAACTAAGCATATTGAAGTTCGTCACCATTTCATTCGAGATCATGTTGCTAAGGGTGACATTAAACTTAAGCATGTTCGCACCGAAAAGCAATTAGCGGATATATTCACTAAACCACTTGATCAGAAAGTGTTTTGCAGGTTAAGAGGTGAATTGAACATCATTGATGCTTCAAACTTGGAGTAGAA
Source organism: Aegilops longissima (assembly GCA_021605205.1). Lineage (NCBI taxonomy): Eukaryota > Viridiplantae > Streptophyta > Magnoliopsida > Poales > Poaceae > Aegilops > Aegilops longissima. Next base: position 36,256,509 of record CM038682.1, on the reverse strand, counting down.
ACTCCATTGGATACATGCAAGACATGAGCTTATGACTAATCCTTGATATTTCTCTTATGATGATAATCTTATGTCTCGGATATATTTGCATCTTGCATGTTATCTAACCCATGTAGGTACTTGGATGAATCGAATTCCATGAGATTGTAACCCCCTCATATCTTGAGCAATCTCTACATCACCAAGTCTCTACACAATGGTGGTTGAAGAACAAGGAAGCACGGAACCATTCAAACATATCCTTTGACAAATTCTATGTTAAGCTTCATGATTGTCATTTTGGATACACAAGTGCTCTTCCTTGCAAAAAGTAACCCATGTAGGTAGATGAACTCAAACTCCAAGTGGTTCTCCCAACTCTTGATGAGCTACATCAACCTTGAGCAACCCACACAAGTTCCACTACATGATCAACACCACCACCCAAGGTATATCATTCCATCTTAGAGAAGCTTTACTCCGAGTCATGGGTCAAAGCAACTCGACAAGATGTGAATACATCAAGATGCTTAAACGATAAATGGTAACCCCATTTTGAGCTTAAATGATGAGTATGACCTATGATCAAGTGATCTCACTTGACTCCTAAGTCAATATACTCTAACATAGGTGACCCTGTCGCCGACCATCTCTAGATGAAGTTCTCTTGTGTTCTTTTCTGTGCTTTTGCATTTGTCTCACGCATATTTGTTTCCCCTTTAAAAAAAACTTCATCTAGATTTCTCTCTTTTCTATTCTGTTCTGCATTCCCTGCATCCAATTCATTGCAAATCCTTCAGTTAATTCCTTGCAAATCCTTGTGAGATCTTACTTGTTTAGTGAGCTGGGGTGACAAATGTTCTCTCTGCGATGAACTCGGTCTCACCAATTTGTTGTTTTCGGTCCAACCGAATCCCTTCGGTGCAACCGAAGCAAACTACTCGGTGCCACCGACTTCTCTACAGGAAAAACATTCTGTCACTTGTTCCCGCTTTACTTATGATCCAGCTCCACTCAATGAATCTTGTCCTCTACAAGCATCACATTTTTATCAGTGCTTTGTGCTGTGACTCAAGGACCAAACCCAATCACGACCAATTCCAGAAGGCCCCTTCTTGGAAATTGATGTTAAAGGGGGAGAGAGAGATCACATCAAAGCTTATCACTTCCATAGGGGGAGAGAGAGGATCACTTCCACAGGGGGAGAGAGAGATCTCCAGGGGGAGAGAATACTCAAGTAGAAAGTAATTATCAAGGATCCCAGATGCTTGGTGTTCAAGAGGAGAGATGCCACATGTCTTTTTGAGGGGAAAGACATGTTCATATGTGCTTATTTTCATTAGCTCTGTTCATTTGTTTCTTTGAGCTCTGATTTTCTGTTCCCTATCTTCTCCCAGTATCCCATGCTAGATTCAGGGGGAGCAAGACATCTAAGGGAAAGAAATCATTTAAATTCATTGCATATCTTTACCTTTGGGGACATGTCTAATCCAATGTGGTACTTAGTACTCACTCTTTACATGTCATCCCAGTCTTGGTATTCTTGTGGTTTCTTCTGTTTGATCTGGCTAGTAAGTGTATCTGTGTTATCTAACCTTGTTTACGCATGTTCATTCCATCCTAAGACAACTCAAGACCACAAGGTAAGTATATGCATCACATTCATGTGTATGAGGAATTCTTGCTGATGTACATACTGTTTGCAAGAAGGACTCATGAACATGAAGGTATTTTTTTAATATTCTTCGCTCTGATGCATATGGCCAAGATACATGTAACACATTGCCTACTCTATCATGGTTATGCTCTCACATGCTTCTACATTCCATATTCACATGGTTGCATACATGTAGGGGGAGCCTATGCTTGTTACATGTCTTTCCAAAGCTTTGCTTACTATTCTCTATATCTTTATCTAAAAGCTTTGACGTATGTTGTCATCAATTACCAAAAAGGGGGAGACTGAAAGCACAAATGCTCCCTGGGTAGTTTTGGTAATTAATGTCAACATATCTCTTAATGGACTAACACTTTTATCTAGTATGTTTCAGATAAGTTCAACAATGGAGTGGCATGGACTAAAGGATGTGGAACCCCTTCAAGATGCTAAGGACAAAGGATTGGCTCAAGCTTCAAGCTCAAGACTCTACATTTTATATTTTAGTGATCCAAGATAACATTGAGTCTATAGGAAAAGCCAATACTATCAAGAAGGGATGATGTGTTGCTTAATGAGTTTCTTGCTGCACAGTGCTTAGTGATATGCTCCAAAGCTCGCAACTACTTTCCCATATCCACATATGACCTAAACCTAAAGTCAAACTCGGCCCCACTGATTCTTCCTATCCGGCGCCACCGAGTTCAGATGTCATAGCCACTGCCACAAACCCTAAGCAAATCGGTCTCACCGATAGGGATCTCGGTCTCAACGAGATGGGATTGTAATCTCTCTGTGTATGTCCATTCCCAAAATCGGTCTCACCAAGTTTGAGCAATCGGTACTAGCGAGATTACAATGCAAACTCTCTGGTTAGCTTATTACCAAAATCGGTCCCACCGAGTTTGTGTAATCGGTCACACTGAGTTTGCCTAACCAATTCTCTGGTTAGCTTATTACCAAAATCGGTCTCACCGAGTTTGTGTAATCGGTCTCACCGAGATTACGTTATGCCCTAACCCTAACCATATCGGTCCTACCGAGTTGCATGTCGATCCCACTGAAAACCCTAACGGTCACATTGTTTACTAAATCGGTCTGACCGAGTTTGTTGATTCGGTCCCACCGAGATTGGTAAATTTTGTGTAACGGCTAGATTTTGTGGAGGCTATATATACCCCTCCACCTCCTCTTCATTCGTGGAGAGAGCCATCAGAACAAGCCTACACTTCCAGCATCCTATTTCTGAGAGAGAACTACCTACTCATGTGTTGAGGCCAAATATTCCATTCCTACCATATGAATCTTGACCTCTAGCCTTCCCCAAGTTGTTTTCCACTCAAATCTTCTTTCCACCAAATCCAAATCCTTTGAGAGAGAGTTGAGTGTTGGGGAGACTATCATTTGAAGCACAAGAGCAAGGAGTTCATCATCAACGCACCATTTGTTACTTCTTGGAGAGTGGTGTCTCCTAGATTGGCTAGGTGTCACTTTGGAGCCTCCGACAAGATTGTGGAGTTGAACCAAGGAGTTTGTAAGGGCAAGGAGATCGCCTACTTCGTGAAGATCTACCACTAGTGAGGCAAGTCCTTCGTGGGCGACGGCCATGGTGGGATAGACAAGGTTGCTTCTTCGTGGACCCTTATTGGGTGGAGCCCTCCGTGGACTCATGCAGCCGTTACCCTTCGTGGGTTGAAGTCTCCATCAACGTGGATGTACGATAGCACCACCTATCGGAACCACGACAAAAACATCCGTGTCTACAATTGCGTTTGAATCCTCCAAACCCTTCCCTTTATATTCTTGCAAGTTGCATGCTTTACTTTCCGCTTCTCATATACTCTTCGCATGCTTTCTTGATATGTATTGTGAGTGTTAAATTTGTGCCTAAACTCCACTCCAACTTAAAGAAGTTAAAAACTGCAACTTTTGGTACTTAGTGTCTAATCATCCCCCCTCTAGACAACTCTACTCGATCCTACACAATGCAAACAGATGCATAATGATGCATGATATAACAAGTAACGGTGCCAGGTGTGCCCTAACGCAGTAGGAGGTGATACCAGCGAAGGGGGGAAACATCCGGAAAAGTAGGAGGTTTCACGTTTTCGGACAAATGAAACGGAGGGGGAAACTTGCGCGTTTGCCATGCTAGGGATGTGTGGCGGTCGAACGGGCTACTTATCCGGATTCGTCTCGTCGTTCTGAGCAACTTTCATGTAGAAAGTTTTTCCATCTGAGCTACGGTTTATTTTATATTAATTTTTAAAGTTTTAAATCATTTTCTAATTTATTATTTTAAATTAATTCGAAATTAGTATTATTGCATCAGCATGACATGAGCATGACGTCAGCAGGACGTCAACATTTAACAGAGGTGTTGACTGGTCAAACTAACGTGTGGGTCCCGCATGTCATACTCTGATAACTAATTAACCAAATTAATTAGTTTAATTAACAGATTAGTTAGGTTAGTTAATTAATTATTTTAATTAAACATGATTAATTAAGTTAATTAATTTAGTTAATTAATTAATTAATTAATTAAATTTATGTTCATTATTTTTATTTTTATTTAAATCGTTCGTGGGGCTGGGGCCCCACTGTCATAGGCCCTACTATCCTTAGCGGGCGCGGGCATCAGCCACAAGCGCTGGGCGCTAGCCCATTTGTGCGCACGCCCATGCTACCAGGGGGCGCCGGCCACGCCGAGGTGCCGGAGCAGCACGATGAGGGGGGCGCTTGGCGCAAGCGCAGCAGCTAAGCAGCGGCCTTGAGCTGGAGGGGCCGCAGTGGTGCGTGGTGCGGCGGCTGGAGCGGGCGACCGAAGGTGGGCGAGTGCGCGTGCGTGCACACGGGGACAGGGGAGAGGAGAGGCCGGGGGCCTCACCGGGGTTTGTTGGGACGGGGAAGCGGTGCGTGAGGAGGAGGACGGAGACTGCGCGTCATGAAGGAGGCAGTCCGACGAGGAGGGGCTTGACGGATCCGGCGAGGGCAGTGACGTGCGCGGTTGTCGGGGCTGAGGACGTGGACGACGTGCGGCGGTCAAGGCGGAGGAGCTCTAGTCGACGGCGATGGTTGGCGACGACGGGCGAGGGCGTCAGGCCGGCGACGAGTCGAGGCCGAGGCTTCACGCAGGTGCCGCGCGAGGGAGAGGAGGGCACGGAGGAGTCCGAGAGGGGCGGCGCCGGCGATAGCGAGCGACGACGGCGTCGTAGCCCCCGATCCAGATTGGGGGGAACGAGAGGAGGGGGGGGGGAGTGCGGGGAGGTGAGTGGGGCGACGGGGGAAAGTGGGGAGGGCCCACTAGGGTTTCGGTGGAGTGGGGGTTAAGGCGCGGGGTGGGCCAGCCTGTTGGTTGGGCCGGGTGGACCGCGGGCGGCCTGGTGGCCCAGAGGCCAGTTAGGCCGAAGCCCAGTGGGGGGAGGGAAGCTTCTTGTCTCTGTTTTTTTAGTTATTCTTTTGTGTTTCATTTCTAGTTTACTTTTATTTTAGTTTTGTAAATTTTACCACTAGCGCCTAAATTAGTATTTGTAATTATACTCCTGCCACATTAATCCTTATGCCAAAATAAAATAATCTAATATTTTATAAAACTCAGTAGGCATTTATTTAATTGTTTTAACTACAGTTTAATTACTTTAAAGCCTTTATACTCTTTATCATAGTTTGGTTTCTCCACCATAATTACCTATGATTTATCCGACACATTTTGAACATTTTAGTTTTATTGTTGGAAAACTTTTGTTGTTTGCCTTAATTTCAATTTTGAATTTGAATCGGTTTTGAACTAACACGAGAATAACAACAGTAACCGTGGTGACATGGCATCCTCAATGCAGGATTACTATAGGTAATTATCAGAGCGTCACAATTCTCCTCCACTACCAGAAATCTCGTCTCGAGATTTAAGAGGGGAGTAAGGGGGAAAGGATTTGGTTACGGAATTGTAACAAATCTCCTCGGTCTTGGTTGTCCTTCTCGAAGAGGTCGATCCATTATATCGACGTCTTCATTCCTCTGTTTCAGACTATCATGATGAAGTCGTCATCCTTTCTTCAGGAACTCCATCATACTTACGGATAGGCAAGGGGCAGCTCGTCAACGGTAGAACACTATAAGGAGTAATCGTCTGGGGCTTTCCCATGAATGAGCAGATGAGTATCTCTCGAGTTGAACAAATGAAACACATCGAGCACAAGGTAAGAAGGTACAACAAGGAGTTCCAAGAACATAGGCAATCATTCGATGTCTGAGAAAAATTGTGAAAGGGGTCCAAAGCAACGAGAATAAGTATTGTATCTGATACCAGAATAGACCATCTCTAGGAAGGTGGCCCATGGGTTACGTACGAAACCAAGCACGAGGAATAACTTTCGAGACATGCATGTACATGAGAGTCAGGTTTCGATCTTGTGGAACTGTGGGTTATGGGCCCACCATGTGGGTTAAAAGCAGGAAGGGCGGTAACGTCTTGCATGATCATGTAAGCAAGCCATGTCAGAGGATAGTCTATCGATTATGTCGGCAACAACGTCGGTACCAAGGGCGAGGGACGAAGAGAACCAATAGGCAAAGTTCTCGTCCATCAGCGGCTACCGGAATGTCATCAACAATAGTAACAGTGTCTTGCTGGCAAAATTGTACACCGAGGTGTTTACATAAGTAGTGAACCTTTACTACTTAGATTATATAGATCACAAGAAAGGTCAAACAAACCAATGAAAAGGAAAAAATGCGTTTATCAGATTAAACAAATCAATAGAAGGGAAATGTGTTTAAACACATACTGCAGGGGTATATTCTTCCCAAGGACAAGCAGGGCATGATATCCATGACAGGATATAACATAGAAAACCCTTTAGGTAAGATGAGAGAAATTTCATGATATTACCCATACAAAGGTGTTTGGATAATTGATAAGGAAAATTTAGCATTGTGCTTCAAATGCTCTTGTTGATGAGCGGGGTATCATAGTCGTGCTTCGAGGTAACAATGATATGGTGCTTCAATCAAGGAGACCCCGTGCAAATCGGTTCAGTTATCGGTGTCTTTGAGTGTTTAATAACTCGAAGCCCGTGCAAAATTGGAATCCATGAGAATGCAGTACTTGATGAAGAACTCGTAAGAAGTGATGCAGTTCCATGATAATCTCGAGATACCAGGGGTTGATACTCGATGACAGATCAAAGTAGAGGTTGGACTAGGGTATTTCTCTGCAGAAGAGAAGTGCTTAAACTTGCACGAGAAATGGTAAGTAAAGGAGAACGTGGTCGGGACCATGATTGCAAAAAGGCATGATCCCAGATATAAGATGAACTAATACCAAGGGAATAATTAATGTAAGAGAAGCTTTAATGATAAGATCTACATCGTGTCCATGGGAATAATTAATTATGTTAGTTAAACATGATTAATTAAGTTAATTAATTAATTAATTTTATATTCATTATTCTTATTTTTATTTAAATCGTTCTGGGGCTGGGGCCCCACTCTCATAGGCCCTATGGGCTTAGCGGGCGCGGGCGTCGGCCACAAGCGCTGGGCGCAAGCCCGTTTGGGCGCACGCCCAGGCTACCAGGGGGCGCCGGCCATGCCGTGGTCCTAGAGCAGCACGGCGAGGGGGCGGGCACGTCTTGGCGCAAGCGCGCGGCCAAGGAAGCAGGCGCGAGCAGGAGGGGCCGCAGTGGTGCGTGGCGCGGCGGCTGGAGCGGGCGACCGAAGGCGGGCGAGTGCGCGTGCGAGCACACGAGGACATGGGAGAGGAAAGGCCGGGGGCCTCACCGGATTTCGTAGGGACGGGGCAGCGGTGCGTGAGGAGGAGGACAGAGACGACGCGTCGTGGAGGAGGCAGTCCGGCGAGGAGGGGCTTGACGGGTCGGGCGAGGGCAGTGACGTGCGCGGTCGTCGGGGCTAAGGACGTGGACGACGTGCGGCAGTTGAGGCGGAGGAGCTCCAGTCGACGGCGGTGGTTGGCGACGACGGGCGACGGCGTCAGGCCGGCGACGAGTCGAGGGCGAGGCTTCACGCAGGTGCCGCGTGAGGGAGAGGAGGGCACGGAGGAATCCGAGAGGGGTGGCGCCGGTGATAGCGAGCGACGACGGGGTCGTAGCCCCCGATCCAGATCGGGGGGAACGAGAGGAGTGGGGAGGGGGGAGTGCGGGGGAGGCGAGTGGGGCGACGGGGGAAAGTGGGGAGGGTCCGCTAGGGTTTCGGGGGAGTGATGGTTAAGGCGCGGGGTGGGCCGGCCGGTTGGTTGGGAAGGGTGGACCGGTCGGGCGGCCTGGTGGCCCAGAGGCCAGTTAAGGCGAAGCCCAGTGGGGGAGGGAAGCTTCTTGTCTCTGTTTTTTTAGTAATTCTTTTGTGTTTCATTTCTTGTTTACTTTTATTTTAGTTTTGTAAATTTTACCACTAGAACCTAAATTAGTATTTGTAATTATACTCCTGCCACATTAATCCTTATGCCAAAATAAAATAATCTAATATTTTATAAAACTCAATAGGCATTTATTTAATTTTTAACTATTGTTTAATTACTTTAAAGCCTTTATACTCTTTATCCTAGTTTGGTTTCTCCACCACAATTACCTATGATTTATCCGACACATTTGAACATTTTAGTTTTATTGTTGGAAAACTTTTGTTGTTTGCCTTAATTTCAAATTTGAATTTGAATCGGTTTTGAACTAACGCGAGATTAACAACAGTAACCATGGTGAAATGGCATCCTCAATGCAGGATTAATATAGGTCATTATCCGGGCGTCACATCCGGCCCCTATAAACATATGCCCCCCTAGTTGCACAAGTCGATGGTTGACTGCAACTGAGCCCCTAAAAACATAAGTCCCCCTAGTTGCGAGTCTATGGTTGACTTGCAACTGGGCCCCCAACAAACATACGTCCGTCCGTTGAGAGTCGATGGTTCACTTGCAAGTGGGGAAACTACAAAAAAGTACGACGCGACCTAGTTGCTAGTCAATTGTTGACTTGCCACTGGGCTCCTACAAACATACTAGGCCCCTACAAACATACATCCCCCCTCGTTGCTAGTCAATGGTTGACAAGCAACTTGGTCCAATACAAAAAAGTATAATGCGTCCCAATTGCGAGTCAATGGTTGACTTGCAACTCGACCCCTACAAACATACGTCCACCCCCCTAGTTAAGATTCGATGGTTGACTTGCAACTGAGTCCCTATAAACATACGCCCCCTAGTTGTGAGTTGATGGTTGACTTGCAACTGGGATCCTACAAACACACGCCCCTAGTTGCGAGTCGATGGTTGATTTGCAACTGAGCCCTCCCTACAAACATACACCCCCCGGTTGCAACTAGAAAAAAGTACGACGCGTCCCAGTTGCGAGTCGACGATTGACTTGCAACTGGGCCGCTACACACTTACACCCCCCTAGTTGCAAGTCAATAGTTGACATGCAACTGGGTCCCTACACACATACATCCCCCCTAGTTGCAAGTCAATAGTTGACATGCAACTGGGTCCAGTACCAAAAAGTATGATGTGTCCGAGTTGCGAGTCAATGGTTGACTTGCAACTCGGCCCCTACAAACATACGTCAACCCACCCCCCTAGTTGCGAGTTGACGGTTAACTTGCAACAAAAATACGCCTCCTAGTTGCGAGTCGATGGTTGACTTGCAACTGGGGCAACTACAAAAAATTTCGATCCGTCCCAGTTGCGAGTCGATGGTTGACTTGCAATTGGGCCCCTACAAACATACGTGCCCCTTAGTTGTGAGTCGATAGTTGAAATGCAACTGGGCCTCCGAAAAAACACACACGCCACCCCATAGTTGCGACTCAATAGTTGACCTGCAACTGGGCCCCCTACAAAAAAATAAACGCCGCTCCTAGTTGCGACTCGATGGTTGACTTGCAACAGGGCCCGTACAAACACACACACCCCTCCCTATTTTGGAGTCTATAGCAGGACCCCCGACAAACATGCTCCCCACCCCTAGTTGTGGGTCGATGGTAGACTTGCAACTGAGCCCCTCTGAAACACATAGCCCCTAGTAGCGGGTTGATGGTTGACATGCAACCCCCCAAAAAAAAATAGACACCCCCTCCCCATTTGCGAGTCGATGGCTGACTTGCAACTAGCCCCCCTACAAACACACTCCCCACTTAGTTGCGAGTCGACGATAGACTTGTAACTAAGACAAAAATAGGTCGGGCCCAGTTATGCGTCAAGGGCAAGCCAGGACTGTCTCTTGACATCAAACTTAAAAGAAAATAGAAATAGGCAGCGACAAGCGACATAGCATGTCTCTTTCAGTTCAAGAACGCGGGCCGGATAAAATGAGCCATCAGAGTGCAATGACAAAATTTGACAAAAAAAAAACACAGACGTGCGACACGAATAACCAACAAGTGGGCAAAAAAAAGGCATCACGAGAATACACTGACACGAAAATACGAGTTTATGCAAAAAGTACAACAACACGATCAAAATGACAATGACTTAGATAAAACATTGCAATATCTCGCCCTAGACGTGCAATGTGGCATTTTTGGTGTATTCAGGAACAAGTTTCAAAACCAGATAATGTATGTGGTAAACAACCTCAAAATAACAAGATTTTTCTGGCTCTGGTGAGGCGATGATGACAGTGTGACTTCAGCTCGCTCTAGCATTTGTAGCCGTCGCTAGGTGATCCATGAATCTGGTTGTAATTTTTATTATCCCTAGTGTTTCTGTACTGCCATTATTGATGAATAGATTGAAAAAAATTCTGAGAAGAAAAACAACCTCAAAACAAACAATGTCAAGAAACAAGTTTCAAGGAAAAAACAAATTTGAGAGCGTACACTTGACAAGAGATCTGAACACAATGTGCATGCAGATGATAAAAAAGGCAAAAAAAAGAACGTACTAACACAGCCCACAGACGGACAATGGTACACCTACAAAAAGTAACGTGAGAGTTTTACGTAAAAGCTGATGTGGAGAAAATTAATTAGGCAAGAATTAGCAGCTGGGGCCCACCCCCAGGGGGCCAAGAGGGTTACGTAGGTCTTCGTAGTCCATTCATACACGTAGCATTATTGGCCCACAGACTAACAAACAGTGGCCCACAAATGTACAAGCACTAGGAAGCCTTGACACGGACATGGAAGAGCACTCGCGTACACGCGCAGAAAAAACAGGCCGACACGTTCCACTCAGAAAAAAAAGCGCATTGACGTGCGCTCAGGATGGACAAGGATTATGTTAATTGCACAAATCTCGGCAAATTGATTCCAAGGCTGTGAACTTAGATGTGACATAGCTAAAGTTCATCTATATGTGATTTAGCCAATCTGTAACACAAAATTAACAGATATAAATAGATGATGTATGAAGAATTAAGAAAGATTCTTTTCTTTAATATTAGGTATAGATTACTATCACCTTCGAAATCTGATAACAACGTATGGACGGAAGAAAATTTAAACGCACGAACGGACAAAAAATTGGAAGGAAGAACCGTTAAAAGATATAATAATAAACTAAAAAAGCACAAACTAGCTAGAGGCATGCATTGCCGTTTATATTATTGTAAAAGAGATGTACAATAACTAATTCCAACTACTCCCTCCGTTCCTAAATAATTGTCTTTCTAGAGATTTCAACGGATGACTACATACGGAACAAAATGAGTGAATCTACAATTTAAAACATGTCTACATACATCCGTATGTTCTAGTCCATTTGAGATGGCTAGAAAGACAAATATTTTGGAACGGAGGGAGTAGTATTATTTTATACTCCAATTGCACACACACCAACATGTATGCCGCACGAGGTGATTGTCTTGCGGAGGTTGGGGCCACGGACGTATTGCCGGTACGCACGATCCTCCAAGTATCCGCAGAGGCACTCCTTCTCCGCTGTGAGGATGGAGCAGCACAATGTCGAAGGAGCATTGCCGTCTATGATGGCTGGATCGCAAGCCTTAAGCAACTGCGGCTTGCAATCCAACTGCGCCACCACCACTACGAACGACACGCACATCACAACCACCGCCGGTCTAGCCATGATCTTCGATGTCTAAACACAATGTCCTCAAGTTGGTGTGGAGACACCACTTGTATTTATAGGCAGCAGCGGGGCAGTTTTCAGGAAGTATATCGTCTTTGAATCAAGGCTTTGGTCATACGCATCACAAGGCGTCCTTCACGCCTGAATTACTACGCCGCCATTAATTAATTAAATACCGTAACATTTTTACACTAAGATTTACGGCAATCCCATCGTTCCAATTAATCTCACCAAAATCGCTCGCTCAATTAAAACGGGCCAAGCGCACCACTTGCGTGGAGCCATTACTACCTTACCATTTTGTAACCTGAGATTTACAGCAATCCTATTTCTATATAGGCTTCACGTTAATGCACGTCATTAGAATTATCTTACTATAACCATCTAAATAAGTTGACAGTGTATCTCGACCATCCAATTTTTGGTAAAAAAATTTCCTCCTTGAATCATGTCACAATAAAATAGAGATATCACGTGCCTAATAAATTAAAAAAGAAATCTCAGAATCACGTATGATAAAAGAAAGAGATCTCACATCCCTCGTATAAATAAAAAACCAATCTCAGAATCAAGATCTCACCCCAAGAAAAGAAAACTCAGAATAATCATGTACGGTAAAAGAAGAGATGTCATCGTCGCTCTAAAAAGGAGATCTCACGTGCCACATAAATGAAAAAAGAGGTCCCAGTTGTCCGGCGTGCAACTTAGGTCCTGACAATGTCAAGCACCTGCTGTTTGAGTGCAAGTTTGCAGCCGATGTGTGGAAATTATTAGGGTTTTTTTAGAACTGGAAATTATTAGGTATGGAAGATATCTCTACTACTATTAAACAATCGAGTTGTGGCAGAAACATTACATCTCAGCCATACATCCGTCATCTCTCAATGGACCGGATTGCCTCAATGTTGTATCACGCATTTACCATAATCAATTAGCAACAATTACTATATGATCTGTGCCATCATAATTACGCAATAATTACCACGATCTCGCTCCAACCTGGGCCTATTTTAATCATATCAATTAGCAAGAATTACCATGATCTACGCCATTATTTTTTTTATTTCTGAAACTCAGCCTTGTGTGGTGCGTACATAGAAGGAAAATATCAATTAACAATAATTACCATGATCTACGCCATCATTTTTTTAACTCAGCCTTGTGTACTGCATATAGAGGCCAGCCTGGCCCATGTTCGCATGTAGGCAGAGAATAACGTGGAAACCAAATCGCTCTTTTCCCTGTTTGTTCGGGTCACATGATTGATCAGACCCTGACCTTGATTCCGATCGTTCCTTGACTTCCGTCACTTCCTTCTTTTCGTTCACCTGTTTGAGTTTTCGTCGTCTTCGACGGCTCGACTCTTGGTTTGACTCTCCCGGTCTTCTCGTCCTAAGGAACGACGGCGACGTGGGCCTGCAGCGCTACGCGGCCACAACAGGTACGAGCTTGTCTCCTTATGGAGTCGCGTCCAGCACCCTATGCCTTCGCATGTACTGTTAATTACTCAAACTTGATGATAATCCTAATTAAACTGCTCGTACATGTTGATTTCCTATAGCTTATGCCACGGCCTTATACTGTTTAAAGCCCGCAGTTCGTACTTACTACGGAGTAGTAGTAGAGATGCCTGTTTCCTGTAGCAATGTTGTCACAGTGGTACAGGTGGATATGCTTGATCGGCTCGCTCAGTACGCATTGAGGTGTTTGCTTTTACTTGTTTGCTTATTAAATAAACCTTCATTCCCCTCTAATTGTTAGATCTCGAGCACCTCTCCCTACGTATGTTAATAACTATTACACATTTATACTAAGAGCCTCGAAGGGCCCCGGGCCCCTGAATTCTCAGTACCGGCCTTGTCTACAATATATCAATTAACCCACCTCTCTACTTGTTTGAGAGGAGCGTTCTGAATCCAGCATATTTTCTATATTGATCTTTTGCCAGATGTTTCAACAGCCCTGAGCGGCTACGTGGATGAGCGAGCGGGCAATCGGACGTGTTACGTAAGATATGTAGTCGGGGGTCAAATCCACTGGACCGATCAACATAATCGAAGGTGCGGATACTGACCAAATAAATTCAACCCGAACTGTCACTGTCATTGTTAGCTCCCTCAAATTGTTAGATCTTTCAGAATGTGTTGTACTGATTATTGAAGGTTTCGGAGTGTGCTAACTGGAAGCAAGCAGGTGATTACTAATATGAGTTTGAAAAGATTAATTAAAAAGGTAGTAGTGTGCTTCGCTTGGCTTTCTACAAACTTTGGGGCCGAGTTACATCTACCTAACAAACTGACATAACGTCTGCGAACAGTACATTAGATTTTTCAATTCAGAAGTGCCACTTTATGTTCTCCATCTCAGAAAATCAGTGATAATTTTTTGTGCGCTATCAAATATTTTAACTTTGCCAAAGCCATCCATGAGAGCATTATTCAAATCTGAATATAAGTGGGCTCACAGCCAACTAACGTCCTATATGTTCCCTTCTTCAGTGCTCTTCGGTGATAACTATTCTCTATTTGCTAATCAAGATTCAAAATCCATTTGTTGCAGAATTGGGAATCATGTACTGGTTTGGAGAATAATCAGAGCAATGGTGGAGGGTGGTATGCACGTCTGTCAGTTGAGAAGAAAGCGGAATACCTAAAGAAACTAAGTCATCTACACCATCTAGCGGATTGGTTCGGAGCGAACGTGCTCCATTTACTGATGTAACAAACACGTTTGCAAAAGGTTCATGTTTGTGCACTTTGCTGACGCATGGTTGAGATTATTCTCTGTGTCTGACAAAACCTCAAACTGGCATCATTGTCTAATTTGTAGCTATGAATGATGGAGTTGTCGAAATGATTCCACTTACAGATGGCTCAAATGGGAATGGAAAAGGTGAGTTCATTCACACACCTTTTTCTTTATCAAAATTTCCCTCCGGTCCAAAGTAAGTGTCACAGTTTTAAACTAAGGTACATCATTGTCTAATTTATAGCTACGAATGATGGAGTCGAAATGATTCCTCATAAAAATGGCTCGAATAGGAATGGAAAAGGTTAGTTCATTCACACACGTAGTTCTTTATCAAATATAGTTTAAAAATGTGACACTTATTATGGACGGGAGGGAGTAGTACTTTGTGATGTTTTCCATTATTCAGTTCTGCTCTCATGTGTTGTGTGCGAACTTGTTGTGACAAGGCAGAGTGATAATGGAGAGACGCCGCAGATAAATATTGCTGAATTTTCAGATGTTACTCTGCCGGCCCAAAAAAAACCAAGGGGTCAAGGTCGGTATGCTCGAATGAGTGAAGAAAAGAGAGCCGAATACCTACTGAAGCAGCGGCATTCACGTCAAAGAAAACGAGACGCGGCTAACTCGGAAAACAATGACGCCGCAACTATATATGGTTGTATAGCTATAAATATATATAATTCTTCTTGTTCAAATTAAATGTATATTCAGCAAAATTGGTGGTGAGACCACATGTTGCTAACCAAAAATCTCAAGCTATAGCATGCATCCAATGCACTTTATCAGACATTACAAATGCAAGCTTGCAGCAGTCAGGTTTGACGCAAGGTGCACACATTACTATTCTTGTGTTATCAAACATGTACTAAAAATTGAATAATGCTAGAGATTTTGCCACCTACAGATGTTAATGCAACATGTTTCAAAGATGGCACACTTCATTGTTCTCCGGTCATTGCTGACACTATATGTATCAATACCAACTCCACCCCGAGTGCAACTCAAAGTGATAATTCTGTACAAACCTTCCATACAGGCTTTGAAACTAGATGTGGCAGCGCAGGTAAAGACTTCTATGCGTGCTCATAACTATATTCTTCTTTTAGTCCATAATTTGTATTCCTATGTTCAATTTTTTGATCAGATCAAAGATCAACTGGGAGCTAAATTATATATAAATACTACAATCTAATCCAACTTTACACAATGCAGATATGAAAGGGAAAATCCAAATTGATGTGATACGGGATTCACACTGATATTTCATGACCTTTGGTCCCTGTAATACTGGAAGCAATCCAATCGCTTGTTCAGGTGTCACATAAGAAGATGTTCATGTTTCCAACACGTATCTTCAGGAGTGAAACTATTTTGCCACTGAAAAGGAGCATGTGTCATTTGTCTTCCCTGTCATGTAAAAAACATGTCTATTTCCCTTAAATTAGAGTGAAAAACAGGGTAGACAGTTGGTTAATGTGATATTCTATTTTTGTCAAATGGCTTGAAATTTCTTTAACATTACTTTTAATGTTAATGTCATGTACCATCATATTTCTTTCCAAACTGTGGCATGAGGTTATATTGCCAGTTTATGTCATGTTCGGTTCACAAATATATATTGCCAGTCCGTGCCTTTAAGCTTTGTTGGTAGATTCTGTCATTTACAGTGCATAAAATCTATTTCTACTTTTATGTAAACTTGACTTGTACACAGTTTGACATTTTCAGACATTGTGCTTACATGTGCTTGCTTTTGCTATATTTATTATAGATAGTGTTCTGACAGATTTTATAAAGTATATCGATAGTTGGATCATGTATCCTTGACTTGATAGCCAAGTTCAAAGATTTACATTCTTCAGAGTGCATAACTGACACGCTAGATCCTAACTTCGACTGCTTGCATAACCAACATTCAGTTTAAGGAAGCTTCAGGTCTTACCTTGGAAATTTCTTTTACCTCTTCCATCGAGCGCGGACATGTTATCCAATTATTGATTACTGATTTTACACACAAAAGAAGTTCCCAATAATCTTTTCTACAATTGTCCAACATAATCAAAGGAGCCACTAAAATTAGCTTGGAAATGCCAAGGAAACCTGCATACATGGCCGTCGCAATAATTGATCATCCTCCCTCAACACTTATGCCACCGCTCCCCTTCCTGCGATCCAATTTTCATTTTATTCCATAACTCTATGATACGTGCGTTGCACGTGCATACTTACTAGTAATTGAAAAGGCATGCTTGGTTGATAGGGCCGGTGAGGCTATTCTGGAACATTTGTTGTGCTTAAAAGACCATGACATTCATATTCTGGGCTTGCCAAAGTTGAGAGAAGTAGTGGCAACTACATCGTGGTTCTTGTGGTACGAAAGACGGAAATTAATTCATTTTTTTTCAATTTGTTCAAATTTGTCAGGTCAAGAAAATAGCTAGATTTAACATATTATTTTAAAATCTACTGCAACCAATTTAAATGGTCATAATATTATACGGTGTATTGCGTTCTGAATTGTCCAAAGACAACACACGCGGATCATGCATGAACATCGTTGGATCCTCCCGGATCGAACGGTAGCCCTCGCCCCTCGCTGCCCCCATCAACCCCACCTCAGCCGAAACCCAAACACTGTCCTTTGGAGATCTTGCTGGGGAACGTAGCCTGCAATTTCAAAAAAGTTCTTACGCTCACGCAAGATCTATCTAGGAGATGCATATCAATGAGAGGGGGAGAGTGTGTCCACGTGTGCTCGTAGCCCGAAAGCGGAAGCGCTAGGTTAACGCGGTTGATGTAGTCGAATGTCTTCATGATCCAGCCGATCTAGTACTAAACGTACGACACCTCTGAGTTCAGTACAACTTCAGCTCGATGACGTCCGTCGAACTCTTGACCCAGCAGAGGGTCGGGGGAGAGTTTCGTCAGCACGACGGCGTGATGACAGTGTTGATGATGAAAGTGGTGGTGGTATCAGCCTTCTTAAGGCGTTTAGCATTCACGTTAAAGACATCATTTCCACATTAAAGGTTTAGAATGAAAAGGCCCCCAACAATGGGTGCAAATCCATAAAACATATCCTTACAATAAAGTGAACAACCATTGTTCTCATACATGTACGAATACCCATCGTGCACTAAACATGATCTAGAGATAATGTTTCTACACAACAGTGGAACAAAATAACAGTTACTTAGTTCCAAAATAAATCCTGAAGGGAGACGTAGAGTCGTAGAGGCATAATGCCAACGGCTTGAGCGGTGATCCCATCACCATTCCCGACACGCATCACGACTTCATTCTTTGCCAGCTTGCCCACCTTCTGAAGCCCCTGTATCGAGTTGCAAATGTGAGCAACCGATCCGGTATCAAATACCCAAGACTTAGTGTTTTTGCTAGCAAGCAAAACGTTAATGACATTAACTTGTATAACAATTATACCTTTTCCAGTTTT
This sequence comes from Aegilops longissima, assembly GCA_021605205.1. Taxonomy (NCBI): domain Eukaryota; kingdom Viridiplantae; phylum Streptophyta; class Magnoliopsida; order Poales; family Poaceae; genus Aegilops; species Aegilops longissima. The sequence continues at coordinate 36,238,623 of CM038682.1, read as the reverse complement.
CCCAGTCTTCTTATCTTCCAGATACTTCTTGTAGTTTCTCTACCAATGTCATGTGTCCTTGCAGTAGAAGCACTCAGTTTCATTCTTGGCTCCGTCCTTAGAGTTGCTTTGGGAGCCGGTCTTACCGGCGCCCTTGCCCTTCTTTGGCTTGCCTTTCTTTTTGAAACTGGTAGTTTTATTCACAAGCAACACTTGCTTGCGATTTTTCCGCAGTCCTCCTGTTGGGGAACGTAGTAATTTCAAAAAATTTCCTACGCACACGCAAGATCATGGTGATGCATAGCAACGAGAGGGGAGAGTGTTGTCTACGTACCCTCGTAGACCGAAGCGGAAGCGATCACAACGTAGAGGAAGTAGTCGTACGTTCTCCTCACGATCCAACCGATCCCAGCGCCGTTACTCCGGCGCCTCCGAGTTCTTGGCACACGTTCAGCTCGGTGACGCTCCTCGGGCTCCGATCCAGCAAAGCTCCGGGGAGAGAGAGTTCCGTCGACCGACGGCGTGGTGACGATCTTGATGTTCTCTCGACGCAGGCTTCGCCTAAGCACTGCTACAATTTGACTGAGGTGGAATATGGTGGAGGGGGGCACCGCACACGGCTAAGGAACGATCTCAAGGATCAACTTGTGTGTTCTAGGGTGCCCCCCTGCCCTGTATATAAAGGAGCAAGGGAGAGGGCCGGCCGGCCCTAGGAGGCGCGCCAGGGGGGGGAGTCCTCCTCCTAGTGGGAGTAGGACTCCCTTTCCTAGTCCTACTAGGAAGAAGGAAGGGGAAGGAAAGAGAGGAGAGGAGAGGAAGGGGCCGCGCCCCCTCCTTGTCCAGTCGGACTCCCCATGGGGGCGCCACCTCCTGGTGCAGCCCTCTCTCCCCTCTTGGCCCAATAAGGCCCATTACTTCCCGGGGTTCGGTAACCCCTCGGCACTCCGTTTTCTCCGGAAACTTCCGAACCTTTCCGTGTCCGAATATAGCCGTCCAATATATCAATCTTTATGTCTCGATCATTTCGAGACTCCTCGTCATGTCCGTGATCACATCCGGGACTCCGAACTCCTTCGGTACATCAAAATACACAAACTCATAATATAACCGTCATCGAAACCTTAAGCGTGCGGACCCTACGGTTCGAGAATAATGTAGACATGACCGAGACACATCTCCGGTCAATAACCAATAGCGGGACCTGGATGCCCATATTGGTTCCTACATATTCTACGAAGATCTTTATCGGTCGACCGCATAACAACATACGTTGTTCCTTTGTCATCGGTATGTTACTTGCCCGAGATTCGATCGTCGGTATCCAATACCTAGTTCAATCTCGCATCTTGGCAAGTCTCTTTACTCGTTCCGTAATACACCATCTCACAGCTAACTCATTAGTTGTAATGCTTGCAAGGCTTAGTGATGTGTATTACCGAGAGGGCCCAGAGATACCTCTCCGACAATCGGAGTGACAAATCCTAATCTCGAAATACGCCAACCCAACATCTGCCTTTGGAGACACCTGTAGTTCTCCTTTATAATCACCCAGTTACGTTGTGACGTTTGGTAGTACCCAAAGTGTTCCTCCGGTAAACGGGAGTTGCATAATCTCATAGTTATAGGAACATGTATGAGTTATGGATAAAAGCAATAGCAACATACTAAATGATCGGGTGCTAAGCTAATGGAATGGGTCATGTCAATCAGATCATTCAACCAATGATGTGACCTTGTTAATCAAATGACAACTCCTTTGTCTATGGTTAGGAAACTCAACCATCTTTGATTAACAAGCTAGTCTAGTAGAGGCATACTAGTGACACTCTGTTTGTCTATGTATTCACACATGTATTATGTTTCCGGTTAATACATTTCTAGCATGAACAATAAACATTTATCATGATATAAGGAAATAAATAATAACTTCATTATTGCCTCTAGGGCATATTTCCTTCAGTCTCCCACTTGCACTAGAGTCAATAATCTAGATTACACAGTAATGATTCTAACACCCATGGAGTCTTGGTGCTGATCATGTTTTGCTCGTGGAAGAGGCTTAGTCAACGGATCTGCTACATTCAGATCCGTATGTATCTTGCAAATCTCTATGTCTCCCACCTGGACTAAGTCCCGGATGGAATTGAAGCGTCTCTTGATGTGTTTGGTTCTCTTGTGAAATCTGGATTCCTTTGCCAAAGCAATTGCTCCAGTATTGTCACAAAAGATTTTCATTGGACCCGATGCACTAGGTATGACACCTAGATCGGATATGAACTCCTTCATCCAGACTCCTTCATTAGCTGCTTCCGAAGCTGCTATGTATTCCGCTTCACATGTAGATCCCGCTATGACGCTTTGTTTAGAACTGCACCAACTGACAGCTCCTCCGTTTAGTGTAAATACGTATCCGGTTTGCGATTTAGAATCGTCCGGATCAGTGTCAAAGCTTGCATCAACGTAACCGTTTACGATGAGCTCTTTGTCACCTCCATATACGAGAAACATATCCTTAGTCCTTTTCAGGTACTTCAGGATGTTCTTGACCGCTGTCCAGTGATCCACTCCTGGATTACTTTGGTACCTCCCTGCTAAGCTTATAGCAAGGCACACATCAGGTCTGGTACACAGCATTGCATACATGATAGAGCCTATGGCTGAGGCATAGGGAACATCTTTCATTTTCTCTCTATCTTCTGCGGTGGTCGGGCATTGAGTCTTACTCAACTTCACACCTTGTAACACAGGCAAGAACCCTTTCTTTGCTTGATCCATTTTGAACTTCTTCAAAATCTTGTCAAGGTATGTGCTTTGTGAAAGTCCAATTAAGCGTCTTGATCTATCTCTATAGATTTTGATGCCCAATATGTAAGCAGCTTCACCGAGGTCCTTCATCGAAAAACTCTTGTTCAAGTATCCCTTTATGCTATTCAGAAATTCTATATCATTTCCGATTAGTAATATGTCATCTACATATAATATCGAAATGCTCTGAGCTCCCACTCACTTTCTTGTAGATACAGGCTTCTCCAAAAGTCTGTATAAACCCAAATGCTTTGATCACACTATCAAAGCGTTTATTCCAACTCCGAGATGCTTGCACCAGTCCATAAATGGATCGCTGGAGCTTGCACACTTTGTTAGCTCCTTTGGATCGATAAAACCTTCTGGTTGCATCATATACAACTCTTCTTCCGTAAATCCATTCAGAATGCAGTCTTTACATCCATTTGCCAAATTTCATAATCATAAAATGCGGCAACTGCTAACATGATTCGGACAGACTTAAGCATCGCTTCGGTGAGAAGGTCTCATCGTAGTCAATCCCTTGAACTTGTCGAAACCCTTTGCGACAAGTCGAGCTTTGTAGACAGTAATATTACCGTCAGCGTCAGTCTTCTTCTTGAAGATCCACTTGTTTTCTATTGCTTGCCGACCCTCGGGCAAGTCAACCAAAGTCCACACTTTGTTTTCATACATGGATCCCATCTCAGATTTCATGGCCTCAAGCCATTTTGCGGAATCTGGGCTCACCATCGCTTCTTCATAGTTCGTAGGTTCATCATGATCTAGTAGCATGACTTCCAGAACAGGATTACCGTACCACTCAGGTGCGGATCTTATTCTGGTTGATCTACGAGGTTCTGTAGTAACTTGATCTGAAGTTTCATGATCAACATCATCAACTTCCTCACTATTTGGTGTAGATGTCGCAGAAACTGGTTTCTGTGATAAACTACTTTCAAATAAGGGAGAAGGTACAGTTACCTCATCAAGTTCTACTTTCCTCCCACTCACTTCTTTCGAGAGAAACTCCTTCTCTAGAAAGGATCCATTCTTAGCAACAAATGTCTTGCCTTCGGATCTGTGATAGAAGGTGTACCCAACTGTCTCCTTTGGGTATCCTATGAAGACACATTTCTCCGATTTAGGTTCGAGCTTATCAGGTTGAAGCTTTTTCACATAAGCATCGCATCCCCAAACTTTAAGAAACGACAACTTTGGTTTCTTGCTAAACCATAGTTCATAAGGTGTCGTCTCAACGGATTTTGACGGTGTTCTATTCAGCATGAATGCGGCCGTCTCAAGAGCATAACCCCAAAACGATAGCGGTAAATCTGTAAGAGACATCATAGATCGCACCATATCTAGTAAAGTGCGATTACGACGTTCGGACACACCATAGCGCTGTGGTGTTCCGGGTGGCGTGAGTTGCGAAACTATTCCGCATAGTTTCAAATGTAGACCAAACTCGTAACTCAAATATTCGCCTCCACGATCAGATCGTAGAAACTTTATTTTCTTATTACGATGATTTTCAACTTCACTCTGAAATTCTTTGAACTTTTCAAATGTTTTAGACTTATGTTTCATTAAGTAGATATACCCATATCTGCTTAAATCATCTGTGAAGGTGAGAAAATAACGATATCCGCCACGAGCCTCAACATTCATTGGACCACATACATCTGTATGTATGATTTCCAACAAATCTGTTGCTCTCTCCATAGTACCGGAGAATGGGGTTTTAGTCATCTTGCCCATGAGGCACGGTTCGCAAGTGCCAAGTGATTCATAATCAAGTGACTCCAAAAGTCCATCAGTATGGAGTTTCTTCATGCGCTTTATACCGATATGACCTAAACAGCAGTGCCACAAATAAGTCGCACTATCATTATCAACTCTGCATCTTTTGGTTTCAACATTATGAATATGTGTATCACTACTATCGAGATTCATTAAAAACAGACCACTCTTCAAGGGTGCATGACCATAAAAGATATTATTCATATAAATAGAACAACCATTATTCTCTGATTTAAATGAATAACCGTCTCGCATCAAACAAGATCCAGATATAATGTTCATGCTCAACGCTGGCACCAAATAACAATTATTTAGGTCTAAAACTAATCCCGAAGGTAGATGTAGAGGTAGCGTGCCGTCTGCGATCACATCGACTTTGGAACCATTTCCCACGCGCATCGTCACCTCGTCCTTTGCCAGTGTTCGCTTAATCCGTAGTCCCTGTTTCGAGTTGCAAATATTAGCAACAGAACCAGTATCAAATACCCGGTGCTCTGCGAGCTCGTAAGGTACACATCAATAACATGTATATCACATATACCTTTGTTCACCTTGCCATCCTTCTTATCCGCCAAATACTTGGGGCAGTTCCGCTTCCAGTGACCAGTCTGCTTGCAGTAGAAGCACTCAGTTTCAGGTTTAGGTCCAGACTTGGGTTTCTTCTCTTGAGCAGCAACTTGTTTGCTGTTCTTCTTGAAGTTCCCCTTCTTCTTCCCTTTGCCTTTCTTCTTGAAACTAGTGGTCTTATTGACCATCAACACTTGATGCTCCTTCTTGATTTCTACCTCCGCAGCCTTTAGCATTGCGAAGAGCTCAGGCATAGTCTTTACTAACCCTTGCATATTATAGTTCATCACGAAGCCTTTGTAGCTTGGTGGCAGTGATTGAAGAATTCTGTCAATGACACAATCATCCGGAAGATCAACTCCCAGTTGAGTCAAGTGATTGTAATACCCAGACATTCTGAGTATGTGCTCACTGACAGACCCATTCTCCTCCATCTTGCAGCTATAGAACTTATTGGAGACTTCATATCTCTCAATCCGGGCATTCTGTTGAAATATCAACTTCAACTCCTGGAACATCTCATATGCTCCATGACGTTCAAAACGCCGTTGAAGACCCGGTTCTAAGCCGTAAAGCATGGCACACTGAACTATAGAGTAGTCATCAGCTTTGCTCTGCCAGACGTTCTTAACGTTGTCAGTTGCATCAGCAGCGAGGCACTGGCACCTAGCGGTGCATCCAGGGCGTAACTCTTACGTGCAGCAATGAGGATAATCCTCGATTACGGACCCAGTCCGTGTAATTGCTACCATCATCTTTCAACTTTGCTTTCTCAAGGAACACATTAAAATTCAACGGAACAACAGCACGAGCCATCTATCTATAAACAGACATAGACAAGCAAGATACTATCAGGTACTAAGTTCATGATAAATTTAAGTTCAATTAATCATATTACTTAAGAACTCCCACTTAGACAGATATCTCTCTAGTCATCTAAGTGATCACGTGATCCAAATCAACTAAACCATAACCGATCATCACGTGAGATGGAGTAGTTTTCAATGGTGAACATCTTATGTTGATCATATCTACTATATGATTCACGCTCGACCTTTCGGTCTCCGTGTTCGAGGCCATATCTGCATATGCTAGGCTCGTCAAGTATAACCTGAGTATTCTGCGTGTGCAAAACTGGCTTGCACCCGTTGTAGATGGACGTGAGCTTATCACACCCGATCATCACGTGGTGTCTCGACACGACGAACTTTGGCAACGGTGCATACTCAGGAGAACACTACTTGATAATTTTGTGAGAGATCATCTTAAAATGCTACCGTCAATCAAAGCAAAATAAGATGCATAAAGGATAAACATCACATGCAATCAATATAAGTGATATGATATGGCCATCATCATCTTGTGCTTGTGATCTCCATCTCGAAGCACCGTCATGATCACCATCGTCACCGGCGCGACACCTTGATCTCCATCGTAGCATCGTTGTCGTTTCGCCATCTATTGCTTCTCGACTATCGCTACCGCTTAGTGATAAAGTAAAGCAATTACAGAGCGTTGCATTTCATACAATAAGCGACAACCATATGGCTCCAGCCATTGCCGATAACCGGTTACAAAACATGATCATCTCATACAATAAAATATAGCATCACGTCTTGACCATACCACATCACAACATGCCCTGCAAAAACAAGTTAGACGTCCTCTACTTTGTTGTTGCAACTTTTACGTGGCTGCTACGGGCTTAAGCAAGAACCAATCTCACCTACGCATCAAAACCACAACGATACTTCGTCAAATAGACTCCGTTTTAACCTTCTCAAGGACCGGGCGTAGCCATACTCGGTTCAACTAAAGTGAGAGAGACAGACACCCGCCAGCCACCTTTAAGCACGAGTGCTCGTAACGGTGAAACCAGTCTCGCGTAAGCGTACGCGTAATGTCGGTCCGGGCCGCTTCATCTCACAATACCGCTGAACCAAAGTATGACATGCTGGTAGGCAGTATGACTTGTATCGCCCACAACTCACTTGTTTTCTACTCGTGCAAAACATCAAACCACAATAACCTGGCTCGGATGCCACTGTTGGGGAACGTAGTAATTTCAAAAATTTTCCTACGCACACGCAAGATCATGGTGATGCATAGCAACGAGAGGGGAGAGTGTTGTCTACGTACCCTCGTGACCGGAGCGGAAGCGATCTGGCGTAGAGGAAGTAGTCGTATGTTCTCCTCGCGATCCAACCGATCCCAGCGCCGTTACTCCGGCGCCTCCGAGTTCTTGGCACACGTTCAGCTCGGTGACGCTCCTCGGGCTCCGATCCAGCAAAGCTCCGGGGAGAGAGAGTTCCGTCAGCACGACGGCGTGGTGACAATCTTGATGTTCTACTGACGCAGGGCTTCGCCTAAGCACTGTTACAATTTGACCGAGGTGGAATATGGTGGAGGGGGGCACCGCACACGGCTAAGGAACGATCTCAAGGATCAACTTGTGTGTTCTAGGGTGCCCCCCTGCCCCTGTATATAAAGGAGCAAGGGAGAGGGTCGGCCGGCCCTAGGAGGCGCGCCAAGGGAGGGGGGAGTCCTCCTCCTAGTGGGAGTAGGACTCCCCTTTCCTAGTCCTACTAGGAAGAAGGAAGGGGGAAGGAAAGAGTGGGAGAGGGAGAGGGAAAGGGGCGCGCCCCTCCTTGTCCAGTCGGACTCCCCATGGGGGCGCCACCTCCTGGTGCAGCCCTCTCTCCCCTCTTGGCCCAATAAGGCCCATTACTTCCCTGGGGGGTTCCGGTAACCCCTCCGGCACTCCGGTTTTCTCCGAAACTTCCGGAACCTTTCCGGTGTCCGAATATAGCCGTCAATATATCAATCTTTATGTCTCGATCATTTAGAGACTCCTCGTCATGTCCGTGATCACATCCGGACTCGAACTCCTTCGTACATCAAAATACACAAACTCATAATATAACCGTCCATCGAAACCTTAAGCGTGCGGACCCTACGGTTCGAGAATAATGTAGACATGACCGAGACACATCTCCGGTCAATAACCAATAGCGGGACCTGGATGCCCATATTGGTTCCTACATATTCTACGAAGATCTTTATCGGTCAGACCGCATAACAACATACGTTGTTCCTTTGTCATCGGTATGTTACTTGCCCGAGATTCGATCGTCGGTATCCAATACCTAGTTCAATCTCGTTCTCGGCAAGTCTCTTTACTCGTTCCGTAATACACCATCTCACAGCTAACTCATTAGTTGTAATGCTTGCAAGGCTTAGTGATGTGTATTACCGAGAGGGCCAGAGATACCTCTCCGACAATCGGAGTGACAAATCCTAATCTCGAAATAAGCCAACCCAACATCTGCCTTTGGAGACACTGTAGTACTCCTTTATAATCACCCGATTACGTTGTGACGTTTGGTAGTACCAAAGTGTTCCTCCGTAAACGGAGTTGCATAATCTCATAGTTATAGGAACATGTATAAGTTATGGATAAAAGCAATAGCAACATACTAAGCGATCGGGTGCTAAGCTAATGGAATGGGTCATGTCAATCAGATCATTCAACCAATGATGTGACCTTGTTAATCAAATGACAACTCCTTTGTCTATGGTTAGGAAACTCAACCATCTTTGATTAACAAGCTAGTCTAGTAGAGGCATACTAGTGACACTCTGTTTGTCTATGTATTCACACATGTATTATGTTTCCGGTTAATACATTTCTAGCATGAACAATAAACATTTATCATGATATAAGGAAATAAATAATAACTTTATTATTGCCTCTAGGGCATATTTCCTTCACCTCCTTCTATAGTTTTCAGCATGGCGAGCACCTCTTCTGGTGTCTTCTCCATCCCTGTCATGTTGTAGTTCATGAAAAAACCGTCGTAAGACGGGGGTAGTGAAGAAAGCAACATGTCCATCATATAGCCAGGTGGATTTGGAAATTCCAGGGATTTAAGCCTGTCAAAATAGCCAATCATTTTGACCACGTGTTCGCCAACTGAACTACCCTCAGCCATCTTGCATTCCATCAAAGCCTTCATGATATCAAATCGTTCAGACTTTGCGGTTTCCTTGTACAGAGCATCCAATTCCCGGATCATATCACGGGGTTTATGGAATTCAAAACGTTTTTGAAGCCCTAGACTCATGCAAGCTAGCATGAGGCACTGCACTAAGTTGTGATCATCATCCTTAGTGGCCCAGACATTTTGTTCATCTTCCGGGGCCTCAGCCGCCGGTTTAGCTAGAAGAGCAGTTTCAAGCACGTACAATTTCTTAGCACTCCTGAGGAGAATCCTCAGGTTACGGACCCAGTCCGCATAGTTGTTTCCAGTCATAGCTAACTTCTCTTTCTCTAACATCGGGCCTAAGTTGAACGCGGTGTTGCGAGCCATTTGATCTACAACGGAAAACACAAGTTTCACTTAGACTTTGTTTATAATGAAATTTGCACTAGTGAATAAACAATTTTATTCTAAAGTGCGCTCCCACTTAAATCAACATCTCTCAAAATTGATTATGAGTGACTCAAAATCCATATTTTCATTCAACGCCATTGATGTGGACATCACTGATGACGAGAATTTCAATCGGTAGGCAAACTTGCCAATCACATCTCTATGTGAATTTTGTTCATCTTTCTATGGGTGTGTTCTGAGCTCAGGACTATTCTGCCTGAACGTCAAAGACAACCAAGTGATCTTGCTGCGAGGTTTGATCTCACCCACATCATCCCTCTCAATTCGTTCATACCCATGTGGACATGGGGCACCCCAAAAAGACACGAATTTCAGGCGGTGCTATACTTGGGTAAACACTAACTACTTTGATATATTTTTAGTGAGAGATCACCCTAATAAAAAGCGACTACCGCGCAATCAAGAAGGGTGCATCAAGAGGGATAAACATCTCAGATAATTCATAATTAGCATGATATGATATAGCCCTTTCTGAAGGAGAAGTCTTTCATTTCTTAGTGTTCGGCATTTGCATCGGTGTTTCACCTTCGCGAAGATTGCCACCACCTTGTCGATGCACCAGATAATATTGCTATCTCTATTGCTAATAAAATAAGTGCATTACTTAAGGTGGACATGCAGGTGATTAAAGTGACAATCATATGGCTCTACCATCATGCCAAATCATGACACGCAGGTCATGTTAACAGGGTAGTGTGCCTCCACAAATTTACAAAAACACCCATGCATTAGGTCACACATGAGGGTTTTAAGGTCGAAATGGTATGACATGTTGTGCTGCAAGGAGCTCCACCACCCATGGCCGGCCACCCCTAGCCCCCCCCCAAATGGGGTTCCTTCCCTTGTAAGCCACTTCCTTCTAGAACTTTGACTAAGTACAAAAAGGTGGGTCTCCAAAAATATCCCAAAAAGCACTTTCACTATTCATGACAACATTTTTCAGCGTCCGTTCGAACTAAAAATATTTATGTGGGCTTAGAACATTTCCAGTACCCACTAAAGTGATTTTCAACATGTTCTGAAACAATTCCGGTTTAGTGATTTTCATCTGTGAAACGCATCTGAAGTGGCTCTGGAAGCTCCGGAACATTTCCGGTTTTTATCTCGGAAAATTCCAAAAGGCTTCCAGAATGATTCTGGCACCCTCCAAGAATTATCAAGCATGTGCCGAAACCTATTTGACTTAATAGTATATCCCGAAACAACTTTTCGGTTTCATCGAAACTCATCCGATCACCTCTCTCTACGGTACTATTCGGCTGTTTGAAACCTTTCTAGTGTTCGAAACTTTTTTAGTGATTTTCTCTCAGACTCCCTGTCTAGTATTCAGCAGATAGATGACCCTTAAAGCGCGTAACCGTATAGGTTCGGAGAAGTATAGACATGACCGGAACCCCTTCTGATCAATGATCAACATTGGAGCCGTGGACACCCATATTGACCCCTATACCCACATGAAAAAATATTCGAGTGAACCTCCAATTGTTGTGAGCCATTCTTGTTGCTTCGCGATATGTCACAAACACCTGAGGTGAGATTTATTGCATCCCCGTGGATGAACGATTTATCCACCATGCAAGTTAGCTCGTTACCGGTATTGTTCATTTTCTTGTTTCCGTGTTCTGGCATCCCAGCGATCAAACCACATGGTGTCTGGCCAGACGATTATGGATACCGTAACACCGAGAGGGCCCGAGAATATTTCTCCAATGCCGGAGGAGCAAATCCCAATCTTGAGATATCTTGTTACTTACCATACTTTTTCGTGAAACGGTAAGCCACCGTAATAGCCACCCAGTTACGGATGACGTTTAACATACCCCAAAGTTCACGAAGCAAGCACGAAGGAACTCAACACTCTCATGGTCTAAGGAATTATGCAAACATTAACTATCTCAGTGATATTAACCATAAATTTGTGACGAAGGTATCTCATAGTATAACATCAATCCGGGTTGATTCAACACAAGCGTTCTACCAACATTGTGCCCTCAAAATTGTCGGCATAGTCATGCCCATGATCAGGAAAACAGGATCATCATGCAATACTTGAGCTAGTCTAAGAGGCATGACTATGAATAGATTTTACCGTTTATTATACCACACGTGCATATGAGTTTCCCTCTAAGCCTCGTGGATATTGTAGACTCGAGAATCATTGCTATTATAGCATGGATCATAGACATTCATTACAAACTTGGAGATACAAACTAACTGTTATTACTGCCTCTAGGGCATATCTCCTACATCATGTTGGCCAAACAAAACCCAAATTTAGGAGAAGACATACGAGGCTATAAGCAATCATGCATATAAGAGATCAATGAAGACTCAAATAACTTTCATGGATAAAAACATAGATCTGATCATAAACTCAAAGTTCATCGGATCCAAACAAACATGCCGCCAAAAGACTTACATCATATGGATCTCCAAGAGAGCATTGTATTGATAATCAAGGGAGAGAGATGAAGCCATCTAGCTACTAACTACGGACCCGAAGGTGTACAAAGAACTACTCACGCATCATCGGTGAGGCACCAATTGAAGTGGTGAACCCCTCCGTGAACGTGTCTAGATTGGATCTGGTGGTTCTGGACTATGCCGCTGCTGGATGAATATTTCGTCGACTCCCTTAGGGTTTCTGGAATATTGGGGTACTTATAGAGCAAAGAGGCGGTCCGGGGGGCACCCAAGGTGGGCACAACCCACCAGGGCGCGCCTGGGCCTCCTGGCGCGCCCTGGTGGGATGTCCCCTCCTCAGCACTCCACCCAGGTGCAACCAGGGCCCATCTTCTTCCTTTTGGTCCATAAAAAATCATCGTAAATTGGCGTGGCATTTGGACTCCGTCTGATATTGATTTCCCGTGATGTAAAAACCATGCACTAAACAACAACTGGCACTTGGCACTATGTCAATAGGTTAGTACCCAAAAATGATATAAAATGACTATAAAATGATTGTAAAACATCCAAGAATAATAATATAGCAGCATGGAACAATAAAAAATTGTAGATACGTTGGAGACGTGTCAGCAACAGTAGTACATGACTTGAAGATTTGGAGACACTATCGCATTGGCAAAAGATGTCAAATATTTACCGACCACAAGAGTCTCAAGTATATATTCACCCAACTAGACTTAAACCTTCGAAAACAAAGATGGCTCGAGTTGGTCAAGGATTATGATCTTGGAATAAATTATCATCCCGGTAGGGCCAATGTTGTGGCCCATGCTCTCAGCCGCAAGCCTCCTAGTTTGAACGCCTTAATGCAGTCCTTGCCCCCCGAACTCCAAGAAGAGATCGCCCAACTTAATTTCATTATTGTTGATGCAGGCCTTGCCAATTGTCGCGGGGATGAACCCCGGGCAGGCAACGAAACCCGGATCCTTTTCAAAAACTACGGGCCCGGCGTCGCCCCTCAAGACGACACGTGCTTGGCCGGGTCGCTCGACCCGGCCACGCCCCGCAACTCGGCCGAACTCTGCAACCCGGCCAAGCACCTCGACTCGGCCTCGAAAGCCAGAACAAGACAGCCGAGCCCGGCGTAACTAAGGCTTCCTCAACAAGCCAGCACCATCCGTGGCGTGCACCGCAACCCAGCCACGGGTCACCTCCCGTCCCATCCAGGCCGTACGATGGGACGAGTCTTCACCCGCTGACGGCCAAGGCAACAGTGCCCCGCCCATGCCTCGGGTCAGCCGGAGCGTGGCAACAGTGCCCCTCACCTACCCGCTGACCAGGCCTGGTGTGGCAACAGTGCCCCCGTCATCACCGTTGACGACAACAAGCGGCGACCTGACGAGGCGTCGCTGTACCCGACTCGACCCGGCCACGCCCTGACGATTGACAAGACGACGCACAGTTCCCATAGGCCCGCGGGGCCCGCACCTAGGGGAACCCGGCAAACCACAGGCCCCCAGCGGGTCCTCGCCCGGGTCCTCACACGCTGACGACCCGGACCCACGAACTTGTAACATTACCATTGTACCCCTGGGGGGTTGGCCTATAAAACCCCTGGGGGCCCTCGCATGCGCAGGCACGCAAGCAAGTAAGTAGTAATCACACAGGAAGCCAGCCACAGATCAGTAGAACGCACCAGGGGAGAAGGAGCACCCTAAGCCCTGGCCAGCCTTCCTTCTTCCTCCATACAGCTCGAGGAGCAACCTTGTACTGTTGCATATCCACCACGCTCGGCAGGACTAAGGGTATTATCTCTCCGGAGAGCCCCACACCGGGGTATGTCCTGCGTCCCGCGCTCGCTCATACCAACGTCGCCTCTAGAGCCCACCAGCGCCCTCGAGCCTCCTCCTCTCTTTAGACATCCCATGGCATCTATGGTGCGCCCACCACGATAGTTGTCGCCCACCGTGGGGCAGCTCGAGGAGCTGGCCGGGAGCATGCTTCAGACGGGTCCCCTCTCCGACTCTGATGAGCCCGTCATGCTGGCGGACGTCGTCATCGACGCACTCGTCGCCTCCTTCGCCGCGCTGCGCATCTGCGTTGTGCCTGCGGCCGACGAGTACCCCAGCGACGTATTCAGATACTCCGACTCTCCCCTCTCCCTCGACGGTGGCATTTCTGCCGGGGCGATGGACACCCACGTGGAGGTTTTTGTTACCGCCACCGATGCCTCCTCTTCGTCGAGCAAGACGAGGAAGGCTGCCGAGGCCTTGGCCCCAGCGGAGCGGGCTGCCTCGTCCAACCCCCTGTGCACCACGATGCAGAGCCTCTGCGTCCTCATCGGCTCCGACATTGACGCCACCAACGTCGCTGAGGCCCGAGCCCAGCTGGAGGAAAGGCGCCAGCAGATGCTGGACCTGACCGAGACGCTTGATAACCCGCAATTAGACGAGATAGTTGTAGTCTCTTTTGATAAGTAAGAGTGTCGAACCCAAGGAGGAGCTAAAGGTAGAACAATACTCTCTCAAGTCCTATCGGCCACTGATACGACTCTACGCACGCTTAGTGTTCGCTTTACCTAGAACAAGTATGAAACTGGAAGTACTTTGTAGGTGTTGTTGGATAGGTTTGCAAGATAATAAAGAGCACGTGAATATAAACTAGGGGCTGTTTAGATAAAGAAGCAATAAAGTAAATATAACGAGTGTGGAAAAGTGCTGGTAGGAGTTGCGAAATTGTCCCTAGGAAATTGACTACGTTACTAGACCGGTAATCACTATTGCAATTCTATTTGAGGGAGAGGCATAAGCTAACATACTTTCTCTACTTGGATCATATGCACTTATGATTGGAACTCTAGCAAGCATCTGCAACTACTAAAGATTCGTTAAGGTAAAAACCAACCATAGCATTAAAGCATCAAGTCCCCGTTTATCCCATACGCAAACAACCTACTTACTCGGGTCTATGCTTATGTCACTCACGCCACCCACCATAAGCAAATCATAAACATATTGCAATACCTACAGTGGGAATCCCTCACGCTTGCGCGACACAGAGGGCACCATAGGATAGCACCAATAATAAAAAATGCAACTCAAACCAATCATAGCAATTCATCAATCACCGATAGGACAACGGAGATCTACTCAGACATCGTAGGATGGCAACACATCATTGGATAATAATATGAAGCATAAAGCACCATGTTCAAGTAGAGGGTACAGTGGGACGCCGGAGAGTGGACCGCTGAATATAGATGGGGGAAGGTGATGAAGATGTTGGTGAAGACGGCGGAGGTGTTGGTGTAGATCACGGTGATGATGATGGCCCCCGGCGGTGTTCCGGAGCCACCGGAAGCAAGCGGGAAAGGGCCCCCCTTGTTCTTATTCTTCCTTGACCTCCTCCCTTGATGGGAGAAGGGTTTCCCCTCTGGTCCTTGGCTCCCATGGAGTGGGAGGGGCGAGAGCCCCTCCGAGATTGGATGTATCTCTCTATTTCTGCCTTCCCCGGATTCTACCCCTTCACTGTTTCTTTAATATCCGGAGATCCGTAACTCCGACTGGGGTGAATCATTCGCCCAGATTTTTCTCATAAAATTAGCTTTCTTGCGGCAAAAGAAGGGCATCAACCACCTTACGGGTGGCCCACAAGAGTGCTAGGCGCGCCCATGAGGTGTGGGCGCGCCCCCCTGTCTCGTGGCCACCTCGAACACCGTTTCACGTTGATTCTTCCTCTGGAAAATCCCAAATATTCCAAAATAATTCTCCATCCGCTTTTATCCCGTTTGGGTTCCGTTTGATATTGGGTTTCTGCGAAACATAAAACATGCAACAAACAGGAACTGGCACTGGGCACTGGATCAATATGTTAGTCCCAAAAATAGTATAAAAACTTGCCGAAAGTATATGAAAGTTGATGAATATTGGCATGGAGTAGTCAAAAATTATAGATACGACGGAGACGTATCAACGCTCTCCGCCACACAACGTCGCTTGGATTCCGCTCAGCTGGAGCCGAGCCGGGTCGCCGACGTGCTAGCCCGGGGAGGAGCGATCGGCCGCTCCCTCGGCACCGTCCCCTTCGTCTACGAGACCCCATTGAAGAACATGCGTGCTACCCAGGAGGTCGCAGTCGACCTGGATCAGCTCATGGGCGAAGAACTGAAGGAGCGCATCGGGCGGATGCGCGCCCTCCTCAACACGGCCAACGCACAGCAAGACCGCCTCAACCAGCTCGCTAGGCCGGCAGGGTCCGGCTCCGCCCGTGTCGGCGGACCCGGCGAACTTCAGCACACATCATCCCCGCCACCCCGCGAGGCGCACTCCGGCCGGGTCCGGACTCGGTGCGACCCGGCCCCAACGGCCGCCGACGGCGTGGATGACGGGCCCGCCTTGGAGAACCAGCGCGGACCCGGCCAGCCAGGACAGCTTCCGGCTCCAACCGACCCGATCCCCCGTGGCCTGGGCGCTCGTCGACTCGGCCCGCGTGCCGTCGACGACACTGACGCTCGCCACCGCCTCGACCATCTCGCTCACTCCCTGGAGCTGGAGGAAAGCAGCGCCATCGAGCCGGCGTGCTTCGTCCCGCGCATCCGGGAAGGGCCCTTCCCAAATGGGTTCATGCTCCCCCGCGACATTGATAACCCACAAGTGTAGGGGATCACAACAGCTTTCGAGGGTAGAGTATTCAACCCAAATTTATTGATTTGACACAAGGGGAGCCAAAGAATATTCTTAAGTATTAGCAGTTGAGTTGTCAATTCAACCACAGCTGGATAATTTAGTA
Organism: Aegilops longissima; assembly: GCA_021605205.1. Taxonomy (NCBI): domain Eukaryota; kingdom Viridiplantae; phylum Streptophyta; class Magnoliopsida; order Poales; family Poaceae; genus Aegilops; species Aegilops longissima. The sequence continues at coordinate 36,221,842 of CM038682.1, read as the reverse complement.
GCAAAGTAGTATGATAAGAATGGAAACAGTGGCAAAAGTAAAGATAGCAGTTTTGTAGTAACTGTAACAGTAGCAACGGAAAAGTAAATAAGCAAAGCACAATATGTGAAAAGCTCGTAGGCATTGGATCGGTGATGGATAATTATGTCGGGTGCAATTCATCATGTAATAGTTATAACATAGGGTGACACAGAACTAGCTCCAGTTCATCAATGTAATGTAGGCATGTATTCCGAATATAGTCATACATGCTTATGGAAAAGAACTTGCATGACATCTTTTGTCCTACCGTCCCGTGGCAGCGGGGTCCTAATGGAAACTAAGGGATATTAAGGCCTCCTTTTAATAGAGAATCGGATGAAAGCATTAGCACATAGTGAATACATGAACTCCTCAAACTACGATCATCACCAAGAAGTATCACGATTATTGTCACTTCGGGGTTGCTGGATCATAACACATAATAGGTGACTGTAGACTTGCAAGATAGGATGAAGAACTCACATATATTCATGAAAACATAATAGGTTCAGATCTGAAATCATGGCACTCGGGCCCTAGTGACAAGCATTAAGCATAGAAAAGTCATAGCAACATCAATCTCAGAACATAGTGGATACTAGGGATCAAACCCTAACAAAACTAACTTGATTACATGGTAAATCTCATCCAACCCATGACTTTCCAGCAAGCCTACGATGGAATTACTCATGCACGGCAGTGAGCATCATGAAATTGGTGATGGAGGATGGTTGATGATGATGGCAGCGACGAATCCCCCTCTCCGGAGCCCCAAACGGACTCCAGATCCGCCCTCCCGAGAGGTTTTAGGGCTTGGCGGCAGCTCCGTATCGTAAAACGCGATGAAACTTCCTCTCTGATTTTTTTCTCTGTGAAACGGAATATATGGAGTTGGAGATGAGGTCGGTGGAGCAGCAGGGGGCCCACGAGACAGGGGGCGCGCCTGGGGGGAGGGGGCACGCCCCCCACCTTCGTGGACAGGGTGTGGGCCCCCTGGCCTTCATCTTTTGCCACTATTTTTTATATTTTCCAGAAGTTATCTCCGTGGATTTTCAGGTCATTCCGAGAACTTTTGTTTCTGCACAAAAATAACACCATGGCAGTCTGCTGAAAACAGCGTCAGTCCGGGTTAGTTTCATTCAAATCATGCAAGTTAGATTCCAAAACAAGGGCAAACGTGTTTGGAAAATTAGATACGTTGGAGACGTATCAACTCCTCCAAGCTTAAACCTTTGCTCGTCCTCAAGCAATTCAGTTGATAAAATGAAAGTGATAAAGAAAAACTTTTACAAACTCTATTTGCTCTTGTTGTTGTAAATATGTAAAGCCAGTATTCAAGGTTTCAGCAAAGATGATGAACTAACCATATTCACAATAACACTTAGGTCTCATGTTCACTCATATCAATGGCATAATCAACTAGCGAGCGATAATATTAAAACTCGGATGACAACACTTTCTTAAAACAATCATAATATGATATAACAAAATGGTATCTCTCTAGCCCTTTCTAAGACCGCAAAACATAAATGCAGAGCACCTTTAAAGATCAAGGACCGACTAAACATTGTAATTCATGGTAAAAGAAATCCAGTCAAGTCATACCCAATATAAACTAACAGTAATACATACAAATGACGGTGTGCTCTCAAGTGGGTGCTTTTTAATAAGAGGGTGATGACTCAACATAAAAGTAAATAGATAGGCCCTTCGCAGAGGGATGCAGGGATTTGTAGAGGTGCGAGAGCTCGATTTTAAAATAGAGAGATACATATCATTTTGAGCGGCATACTTTCACTGTCAACGCAACAACTTTGAGATGGGGATATCTTCCATACTACATGCATTATAGGAGGTTCCCAAACAGAATGGTAAAGTTTATACTCCCCCACCACCAACAAGCATCAATCCATGGCTTGCTCGATAGAACGAGTGCTTCCAACTAACAACAATCCTGGGGGAGTTTTGTTTAATTATTTTGATTTGCTTTGATCTTTTGGATCGTGGGATTGGGCATCCCGGTTACCAGCCATTTTCTCGTGAATGAGGAGCGGAGTCCACTCCTCTTCAGAATAACCCACCTAGCATGGAAGATACAGACAACCCTAGTTGAAACATGAGCTGCTAGAGCATACAAAACAGAATTTCATTTGAAGGTTTGGAGTTTGGCTCATACAAATTTACTTGGAACGGCGGGTAGATACCGCATGTAGGAACGTATAGTGGACTCATATGGAATAACTTTGGGGTTTATGGAGTTTGGATGCACAAGCAGTATTCCCGCTTAGTACAGGTAAAGGCTAGCAAAAGACTAGGAAGTGTCCAACTAAGAGAGCAACAATAGTCATGAACATACATTAAAATTAATTTACACTAAGTGCAAGCATGACTAGGATATAATCCACCATGAACATAAATATCGTGAAGGCTATGTTGATTTTGTTTCAACTACATGCGTGAACATGTGCCAAGTCGAGTCACTCAATTCATTCAAAGGAGGATACCATCTCATCATACCACACCACAATCATTTTAATAGCATGTTGGCAGGCAAGGTAAACCGTTATAACTCATAGCTAATTAAGCATGGCATAAGCAACTATAATCCCTAAATGTCATTGCAAACATGTTTATTCATAATAAGCTGAATCAGGAATGATGAACTCGTCATATTTACAAAAACAAAAGAGGTCGAGTTCATATCAACTTCCCCCATCTCAATCAGTCCATCATATATCATCATTATTGCCTTTCACTTGCACGACCGAACGGTGTGTATAATAATAAGAGTGCACGTGCATTGGACTAAGCTGGAATCTGCAATCATTCATTTCAAGAGAGAAGACAAAGTAATATGGGCTTTCAATATGGTCTTCTAGTATTGACCCCCAAAGGAAAGAAAAAGAAATAAAACTATTTACACGGGAAAGCTCCCAACAAGTAAAAGAAGGACGAGAAATCTTTTTGGGTTTTCTTTTTAATTACTACTACAAGCTTGGAATTTAAACTAACTATTTTTTTTGGTTTTTTATAAGGTTTATCAAACACACAAGAAGAAAAACTAGAAAAAGAATTTAAACTAGCATGGATAGTACAATGAAAGAGTATGAGCACCGACGACTAGAATAGTATGTGAACATGAATGTAAAGTCGGCGGGAAATACATACTCCCCCAAGCTTAGGCTTTTGGCCTAAGTTGGTCTATGGCCATTGATAGCCTGACTGATACCCGTAGATGTAACTGGGGTCGTACTGAGATGCAGCAGTCATTGCCTCCTCAGCTGCTGCCTGACGGTGGGCTCCTTCCGCCCTCCTCTCGTATTCATCTGCTTCCTCCCTGGTGACAACATATCTTCGTTTTGCCTGATAATCAAAAAGGTTAGGAGCAGGGAGAGTAATATGGACAGCACGACGTCTGTCAAAGATTAGTTGATATTGGAGGAATTGGTCATTCATTTCAAGGAATTGATGACTAAGCATAGCATTATGATCTAAATAAGCAGGAAGCAACTCCGTATCATTTTCATGTATATGTATATCAAGATAATTAGCCACACGGGTTGCATAAATTCCTCTGAAAAAGTTTCCAGCTAAACCATTATGATGCAACCTACATGCAAAAATTGCCGCCAAATTGTATTGTTTATCACCTAATACAACACTCTTGAGAACACAAAGATGAGGGACAAACATGTGACATGCTTCATCTTTACCATTAATACATCTACCAATGAAGAGAGCAAAATAATGTATAGAAGGAAAATGAATGCTCCCTATGGTAGCTTGCGCTATGTCCCTAGATTCTCCCACAGTGATATTAGCAAGAAAATCTTTATATTCAGATTTACTATGTTCATTAATACATCCCCACTGCCGGAGTTTGCAAGCAGTAGTAAAATCTTCCAGGTCCATGGTATATGATTTATCATAAATATCAAACATGACACTTTGAGAATTGCGCGAAGACGTAAATTTAAACCTTCTCACAAATGAATCAGTTAAGTACTGGTACTGTGGGCACTTATCTTGCATGAACGCCTCAAGGTCGGCATTACGTACATATGCATCAAATTCATCCTTGATACCTGCTGCAACCATAAACGGCTCCGACGGCCATTCGCAAGGACGCACATCAGCTTCCCTTTGTAATTTGTTGTCGAGCTCACGTATCGCGAGCCGGGGACCTTTCTTCCTTGAAGAACCACCTTGGTACATTTTCCTGAACATATTTCTTTTTCTGCAATATTTCTAAAAAAAATCAGTAACTTCAAAATAAAAGTAAATCAAACCGAACAAGATTGGTAGCAACTACTCCTACAAGTGCCTAGAGCCTACATCATGCATTAGAATTACTTGGGACCTTATAAATTTGACATGCAAGCTCAAGAACAGGGTCACCAAGGCAACAAGAATTTGCAATGAGTAAAGCACTAGAACAAAAACTAATTGGACCAATGGAGGAGTCACATACCAAGCAACAATCTCCCAAAGCAGTTTTGTGAATGGGACTTTGAGCAAGGACATAAAAAATCGCAGCAAAATGAGCTGGAACTCGTGCTTGAGCTGGATGATGATTTTTTGAGGAGGAAGAAGAAGTCTGTGGGTGCAGGAATAAGTGGAGGGGGTCCATCGTGGGCCCACGAGACAGGGGGAGCGCGCCTAGGGGGAGGGGGCGCGCCCTCCACCCTCGTGGCCAGGTGCTTGACCCCCTGTAGTGTTCTCAGTGCCTAAAATCCTCAAATATTTCATAAAAAACCATACTAAATTTGCAGGGCATTTGGAGCACTTTTATTTTCGGGATATTTTTTATTGCATGGATAATTCAGAAAACAGACAAAATATTTTATTTCTACTTTATTTGTTTTAAGTAACAGGAAGTAAAAAGAAGGTACAGAAGGTTGTGCCTTCTAGTTTCATCCATCTCATGATCATCAAATGTAATCCACTAACAAGGTTGATCAAGTCTTGTTAACAAACTCATTCCGAATCACATAGAATCGGAGAAATTTCACAGTGACACTAGGTTACCTCAACGGGGATATGAACATCCCCAATAATATGAATATCATACTTTTTCTTTGCAGTAGGGATAGGAAATTCAAAACCTCCAAACATAATTGATGGAATTTTCCCAATAGAATTTGTGCTGTGAACTTGAGGTTGTTTCCTCAGAAAATGTACCATATGCTCATTTCCATTAACATGAAAGGTGACATTGCCTTTGTTGCAATCAATAACAGCACCTGCAGTATTTAAAAATGGTCTACAAGGATAATCGACATACTGTCGTCCTTAGGAATATCAAGAATGACGAAGTCTGTTAAGATAGTAACATTCACAACAACAACATGCACGTCCTCACAAATGCCGACAGGTATAGTAGTTGATTTATCAGCCATTTGCAAGGATATCTCAGTGGGTGTCAACTTACTTAATTCAAGTCTACACTACAAGGAAAGAGGCATAACACTAACACCAGCTCCTAAATCACATAAGGCAGTTTTAACATGATTTCTTTTGATGGAGCATGGTATAGTGGGTACTCCGGGATCACCAAGTTTCTTTGGTATCCCACCCTTAAAGGTATAGTTGGCAAGAATGGTGGAAATCGCAGCTTCAGGTATATTTCTTTTATTAGTGATGATATCTTTCATATATTTAGCATAAGGGTTTGTTTTAAGCATATCAGTTAAGCGCATTCGTAAGAAAATAGGTCTAATCATTTCAGCAAAGCGCTCAAAGTCCTCATCATCCTTTGTATTGGATGGTTTAGGAGGAAAGGGCATGGGTTTCCGAACCCTTGGTTCTCTTTCTCTACCATGCTTCCTAGCAACAAAATCTCTCTTATCATAACGTTGGTTTCTTGGTTGTGGGTTATCAAGACCAACAGCATGTTCAATTTCTATATCATTGTTATTACTAGGTTGAGCATCTACATGAACATCATTATTAACATTATCATCAGGTTCATGTTCATCTCCGGATTGTGTTTCAGCATCAGAGATAGAAGTATCATCACGATTCTCAGGTGTTTCTACATTAGGTTCACTAGAAGCATGCAAAGTACTATCATTTTTCTTTTTCTTCTTCTTGGAAGAACTAGGAGCATCTAGATTATTATTCTGAGAATCTTGTTCAATTCTCTTAGGATGGCCTTCAGGATACAAAGGTTCCCGAGTCATTTTACCAGTTCTAATAGCCACTCTAACAGCAAAGTCATGTTTATTATTTAATTCTTCTAGCAGTTCATTCTGAGCCTTAACCATAGAGACATGTTTACTAGTAAGTTTAAGTTCACCCTTAACTCTAGACATATAATCACTCAAGCGTCCAATCATATAAGCATTATTTATCAACTGTCTACTAACATAATCATTGAAATTTGCTTGTTTATCCATAAAGTCATCAAACTCATCTAAGCATTGGCTATGAAACTTAGTAGACGGAATTTCAATTTTATCATATCTATAGAGAGAATTTACCTTTACTACCTGTGTCGGGTTATCAAGACAATGTGTTTCTTCAATAGGCGGTATATTAAGACCATGTATTTCTTCAATAGGAGGTAAATTCTTAACATCTTCAGCTTTAATACCTTTTTCTTTCATTGATTTATTTGCCTCTTGCATATCTTCATGACTGAGAAATAGAACACCTCTTTTCTTCGGAGTAGGTTTAGGAATAGGCTCAGGAGTTGGCTCAATTGGTTCAGGAAATGTCTTAGGAATTGGCTCAGGAAGAGTCCAATTATTTTCTTTTGTCAACATATTATTCAATAACAATTCAGCTTGGTCGACTGTTCTTTCCCTGAAAACACAACCAGCACAACTATCCAATTAGTCCTTGGAAGCATCGTTAGTGAATTATAGAAGATATCAAGTATTTTATTTTTCTTAAGAGGATGATCAGGCAAAGTATTAAGTAAGCGGAGAATCCTCCCCCAAGCTTGTGGGAGACTCTCTTCTTTGATTTACAAAAAATTATATATTTCCCGCAAGGCAGCTTGTTTCTTATGAGCAGGGAAATATTTAGCAGAGAAGTAATAAATCATATCCTGGGGACTACGCACAAAACCAGGATCAAGAGAATTAAACCAAGTCTTAGCATCACCCTTTAATGAGAACGGAAATATCTTAAGGATCTAATAATAGCGAGACCTCTCATCTTTAGTAAACAGGGTAGCGATATTATTTAACTTGGTAAGATGTGCCACAACAGTTTCAGATTCAGTGCCATAAAAAGGATGAGATTCAACTAAAGTAATTATCTCAGGATCAACAGAGAATTCATAATCCTTATCAGTAACACAGATAGGTGAAGTAGCAAAAGAAGGGCCAGGTTTCCTTTTAGCATTAAGGGATTGCTGCTTCCATTTGGCTGATAACTTCTTAAGATCATATCTATCATTGCAAGCAAAAATAGCTCTAGCAGCTTCTTCATCCATAACATAACCCTCAGGAACAACAGGCAATTCATAATTAGGGGGAGAACCTTCATCATCACTTTCATCAATGATTTCATTTACAATTTTTTCATTCTCTCTAGCCCTAGCAAGTTGTTCATCAAGATATTCACCTAATGGCACAGTGGTATCAAGCATAGAAGTAGTTTCATCGTAAGTATCATGCATAGCAGAAGTGGCATCATCAATAACATGCGACATATCAGAATTAATAGCAGTAGCAGGTTTAGGTGTCGCAAGCTTATTCATAATAGAAGGAGAATCTAGTGCAGAGCTAGATGGCAGTTCCTTACCTCCCCTCGTAGTTGAGGGATAAATTTTTGTTCTTTGATCTTTCAAGTTGTTCATAGTGCTCGGCAGATATAAATCCCAAGTGACTCAAAGAATAGAGCTATGCTCCCCGGCAAAGGCGCCAGAAATTAGTCTTGATAACCCACAAGTGTAGTGGATCGCAACAGCTTTCGAGGGTAGAGTATTCAACCCAAATTTATTGATTACACAAGGGGAGCCAAAGAATATTCTTAAGTATTAGCAGTTGAGTTGTCAATTCAACCACACATGGATAACTTAGTATCTGCAGCAAAGTATTTAGTAAAAGTAGTATGATAGTAATGGTAACAGTGGCAAAAGTAAAGATAGTAGTTTTGTAGTAATTATAACAGTAGCAACGGAAAAGTAAATAAGCAAAGCACAATATGTGAAAAGCTCGTAGGCATTGGATCAGTGATGGATAATTATGTCGGGTGCAATTCATCATGTAGTAGTGAATATAGTCGTACGTGCTATTGGAAAAGAACTACCTCCAGTTCATCAATGTACTTTAGACATGTATTCCGAATATAGTCATACGTGCTTATGGAAAAGAACATGCATGGCATCTTTTGTCCTACCCTCCCGTGGCACCGGGGTCCTAATGGAAACTAAGGGATATTAAGGCCTCCTTTTAATAGAGAACCGGACCAAAGCATTAGCACATAGTGAATACATGAACTCCTCAAACTACGGTCATCACCGAGAAGTATCCTGATTATTGTCACTTCGGGGTTGTCAGATCATAACACATAATAGGTGACTATAGACTTGCCAGATAGGATCAAGAACTCACATATATTCATGAAAACATAATAGGTTCAGATCTGAAATCATGGCACTCAGGCCCTAGTGACAAGCATTAAGCGTAGCAAAGTCATAGCAACATCAATCTCAGAACATAGTGGATACTAGGGATCAAACCCTAACAAAACTAACTTGATTACATGGTAAATCTCATCCAACCCATCACCGTCGAGCAAGCCTACGATGGAATTACTCACGCATGGCGGTGAACGTCATGAAATTGGTGATGGAGGAAGGTTGATGATGACGACGGCGACGAATCCCCCTCTCCGGAGCCCCGAAAGGACTCCAGATCAGCGCTCCCGAGAGCTTTTAGGGCTTGGCGGCAGCTTCGTATCATAAAACACGATGAAACTTCCTCTCTGATTATTTCTCCGTGAAACGGAATATATAGAGTTGGATTTGAGGTCGGTGGAGCAGCAGGGGGCCCACGAGACAGGGGGGCGCGCCCCCCACCCTCCTGGACAGGGTGTGGGCCCCCTGGCCTTCATCTTTTGCAAGTATTTTTTATATTTTCCAAAAGTTATCTCCGTGGATTTTCAGGTCATCCCGAGAACTTTTGTTTCTGCACCAAAATAACACCATGGCAGTTCTGCTGAAAACAGTGTCAGTCCGGGTTAGTTTCATTCGAAATCATGCAAGTTAGAGTCCAAAACAAGGGCAAAAGTGTTTGGAAAAGTAGATACGTTGGAGACATATCAGACACTCCCAAGTACAACGGAACTGTGAAGCCATAGGAATGGCTCACTGACTACACCACCGCCTTCGGCATCACTCGTGCCAATCGCCGACTCGCCATGCGTTACGCACCGCTCATGCTCCAAGGGTCGGGCCGCACCTGGTTGAACAGTTTGCCAATGGGCAGCGTTAACATGTGGGTGGATTTCGAGCAGGCCTTCGTCTGCAACTTCACGGGGACCTACAAGCGACCCAGTCACCCGAGCGAGCTCGCCATGTGCGTGCAGGGGCCAACGGAGACTGGCCGCAAATACCTCGCACGCTCGACCGAGCTCCAGAACAGCTGCGAGTGTGTCCCTGAGGTTCAAGTGTTCCAGTACTTCGTCAATGGGTGTCATGACGGCACCCTCCTCAAGCACAAGCTCCTGCGCTCCGAGCCTGCCACCATGGCCGCGCTCATGGTGACGGCTGACAAGAATGCTAACGTTCACTCCACAATGAAGATCCAAGTGGCACTAGATGAAGTCGGTTCCCCCTCCGAAGCCGACCGGCAAGAGCAGCCGGCAACAGCACCGGCAGCACAACAAGCGCAAGGCCGACCAGCCGGCTCAGCGCTACGACAACCGGCTCGCCGCGGCCGCCGCGCCCGCGGCGGACCCAGCAGCCAAACGCCGGCAGACCGGCAAGGCAACATGGTAACCCGCCATGAGCTTCGAAGCGATGCTCGACGCTCCCTGCAAGCACCCCAGCGGCGCAAGGCCGTCCACGCACACGCTTCGGCAGTGCGGCATCACCAAGCGCATCATGAGGGGTGATACGTCCATTTTGCATCATGCTTTTATATCAATATTTATTGCATTATGGGCTGTTATTACACATTATATATCAATACTTATGGCTATTCTCTCTTATTTTATAAGGTTTACGATGAAAAGGGGGAATGCCGGCAGCTGGAATTCTGGCTGGAAAAGGAGCAAACAATGGAAACCTATTCTGCACTGCTCCAAAAGAGCAGAAACTCCACGAAACTTATTTTTGGATTTAATAAGAATTATTGAGCGGAAGAAACACCTCAGGGGGCCCACACCCTGGCCAGGAGGGTAGGGGGCGCGCCCACCCCTACTGGGCGCGCCCCCTGTCTCCTGGGCCCCCATGGTGGCCCTCCGGTGTCCATCATCTGCTATATGAAGGCTTTTACCCTGAAAAAATCATGGGCAAGCATACGAGACGAAACTCCGCCGCCATGAGGCGGAACCTTGGCAGAACCAATATAGAGCTCCGGCAAAGCTGTTCTGCCGGGGACACTTCCCTCCGGGAGGGGGAAATCATCACCATCGTCATCACCAACGATCCTCCCATCGGGAGAGGGTCAATATCCATCAACATCTTCACCAGCACCATCTCCTCTCAAACCCTAGTTCATCTCTTGTATCCAATCTTGTATCCAAAACCACAAATTGGTACCTATGGGTTGCTAGTTGTGTTGATTACTCCTTGTAGTTGATGCTTATTGGTTTACTTGGTGGAAGATCATATGTTCAGATCCTTAATGCATATTATTACTCCTCTGATTATGAACATGGATATGCTTTGTGAGTAGTTATGTTTGTTCCTGAGGACATGGGTGAAGTCTTGCTATTAGTAGTCATGTGAATTTGGTATTCGTTTGATATTTTGATTAGATGTATGTTGTCTTTCCTCTAGTGGTGTTATGTAAACGTCCACTACATGACACTTCACCATTATTTGGGCACAGAGGAAGGCATTGGGAAGTAATAAGTAGATGATGGGTTGCTAGAGTGACAGAAGCTTAAACCCTAGTTTATGCGTTGCTTCGTAAGGGGCTGATTTGGATCCATATGTTTAATGATGTGGTTGGGTTTACCTTAATACTTCTTTTGTAGTTGCGTATGCTTGCAATAGGGGTTAATCATAAGGGGGATGCTTGTCCAAGTAAGGGTAGTACCCAAGCAGTGGTCCACCCACACGTCAAATTATGAAAATACCGAACGCGAATTATATGAGCGTGATGAAAACTAGCTTGAGGATAATTCCGATGTGTCCTCCGGAGCTCTTTTCTCATTATAATAAATTGTCCAGGCTTATCCTTTGCTACAAAAAGGATTGGGCCATCTTGCTGCACCTTATTTACTTTTATTGCTTGTTACTCGTTACAATTTATCTTAGCACAAAACTATCTATTACCTATAATTTCAGTGCTTGTAGAGAAAACCTTACTGAAAACCACTTATCATTTCCTTCTGCTCCTCGTTGGGTTCTACACTCCTACTTATCGAAAGTACTACTATAGATGTCCTACACTTGTGGGTCATAAAGACTCTTTTCTGGCGCCGTTGCTGGGGAGTGTAGCGCTTTTGGTGAGTGGTACTTGCTAAGGAAACATTTATATAGTGTGCTGAAATTTTTTGTTACTTGTCACTATGGAAACTAATCCTTTGAGGGGCTTGTTTGGGGCATCTTCGCCCCGACCAGTAGAGCAAAGAGTTGCTCCTCAACCTACTGAACCTACTGAATGTTCACTTTGAAATTCCTTCGGGTATGATAGAGAAACTGCTAGCTAGTCCATTTGCAGGAGATGGAACATTGCAATCCTATTTTTTTTGGCCTACTCTCTTCAAAGATGCCCGTAAGTTTGTTTTATCTTGTGATGAATGTCAATGAATTGGTAATATTAGTAGACGTCAAGAAATGCCTATGAACTATTCTCTTGTTATTGAACCATTTGATGTTTGGGGCTTTGATTATATGGGACCTTTTGCTGCCTCTAATGGATATACACATATTTTAGTTGCTATTGATTACGTTACTAAGTGGGTAGAAGCTATTCCAACTAGTAGTGCTGATCATAACACTTCTATTAAAATGCTTAAAGAAGTTATTTTTCTGAGGTTTGGAGTCCCTAGATATCTTATGACTGATGGTGGTTCACATTTTATTCATGGTGCTTTCCGTAAGATGCTTGCTAAGTACGATGCTAATCATAGAATCACATCTCCTTATCACCCACAGTCTAGTGGTCAAGTAGAGTTTAGAAATAGAGAACTCAAATTAATTTTGCAAAAGACTGTGAATAGATCTAGAAAGAATTGGTCCAAGAAACTTGATGATGCATTATGGGCCTATAGGACAGCATACAAAAATCATATGGGTATGTCTCCGTATAAGATGTTTTATGGAAAAGCTTGACATTTACCTCTAGAAATTGAACATAAAGCATATTGGGCTATCAAAGAGCTCAATTATGACTTCAAACTAGCCGGTGAGAAGAGGTTATTTGATATTAGCTCACTTGATTAATGGATAACCCAAGCCTATGAGAATGCCAAGCTATTCAAAGAAAAAGTCAAGCGCTGGCATGACAAAAGGATACAAAAGTGTGAGTTTATCATAGGTGATTATGTGTTATGATTCAACTCTCGTTGAAGATTTTTTGCAGGAAAACTTCTCTCTAAATGGGAAGGTCCTTACGTTATCGAGGAGGTCTATCATTCTGGTGCCATAAAAATCAATAACTTCGAAGGCACAAGTCCGAGGGTGGTGAACGGCCAATGAATTAAACATTATATTTCAGGTCATCCTATCAATGTTGAAACTAATATTATTGAGACCGTAACCCCGGAGGAATACATAAGGGACAGTTTCCATAATGTTCCAGACTCCGAAAAGGAATAGGTATGTGGTACGGTAAGTAAACCGACTACAAAACAATTCTAAAGGCAATTTTTATCAGTTTTGGAATATTTAAGAATTTTAGGAAGAAAGAAGTAGTCCGGGAAGGACACGAGGCCTCCACGAGGGTGGAGGGCGTGCCCACCCTTACTGGGCACACCCCCTTGTCTCGTGGCCACATCGTGTGCCTCCCGGACTCCGTTTTCTTGCACGTTACATATTTTGGTCGGTAAAAATTCATTATATAAACTCCCGAAGGTTTTGACCACTGTATCACGCAAATACCCTATGTTTTTGTTTCCAGCTGTCCCTATTGCAGATTTAGAGCAAGATGTCTTCTCAAGAGTTAGTCGGGGAGAGTCGGGTGTCTCACCCGACACTAGGTCTAGGCGAAAAAAGCGATGCTTATCACTTTGGACAATCAACGGAGGATGAGATGGAGGCCAACTGGAAAAGGATAGATGCCATGGAGGAAGATCAAGAAGTCACCTCTCGTCTCCAAGAAGAATACATGATGGGGGAACTACATAGCTCGGCTATTCCAAATTCGGTCATCCCTTCCAACTTTACATTCCTTTCTTAGGAAAATATGAAAAAGAGCGTCACTTGTTCTCCAGAAGCTATGCATCATCCTTGGGTAAAGGGAGCTTAAGCGTTACCGGCAAGCTCCGCAAAGAAATTATGGGCCTCAAGCAACAAGTCAATAAGCTCGAGGAGGAGAATCGTATCCTGAGGGGCATCATTGCCAAGAAGATCATAACACAAACTGAGGGAGTCCTGGATTAGGGGGTGTCCGGATAGCCGAACTATCACCGTTGGCCGGACTCCTAGACTATGAAGATACAAGATTGAAGACTTCGTCCCGTGTCCGGATGGGACTTTCCTTGGCGTGGAAGGCAAGCTTGGCGATACGGATATGTAGATTTCCTACCATTGTAACCGACTCTGTGTAACCCCAACCCTATTTGGTGTCTATATAAACCGAAGGGTTTTAGTCCGTAGGACAGAACAACAATCATACCATAGGCTAGCTTCTAGGGTTTAGCCTCTCTGATCTCGTGGTAGATCTACTCTTGTACTACCCATATCATCAATATTAATCAAGCAGGAGTAGGGTATTACCTCCATCGAGATGGCCCGAACCTGGGTAAAAACATCGTATCCCTTGTCTCCTGTTACCATCCGCCTAGACGCACAGTTCGGGACCCCCTACCCGAGATCCGCCGGTTTTGACACCGACATTGGTGCTTTCATTGAGAGTTCCTCGGTGTCGTCACCGATAGGCCCGATGGCTCCTTCGATCATCAACAGCGATGTGATCCAGGGTGAGACATTTCTCCCCGGACAGATCTTCGTATTCGGCGGCTTTGCACTGCGGGCCAATTCGCTTTTCCATCTGGAGCAGATCGAAAGCTACACCCCTGGCCATCAGGTCAGGTTTGGATGTTTAAACTACACGGCCGACATCCGCGAAGACTGGATCTTCGATGGACTCGAGCCGCAGCCGAGCGCGCCGCACTATCTCGATGGGCATGATCTAACTCTGCCGCCGAACAGTGTCCTGGAGGCCGCACTAGTGTCCGCTCCGACCATTGATTCGGAGCCGATCTCGCCGATCGAGGATGGTTGGTTGGACACCACCTCGGGGGCTGAAATCTCTATGGCGATCGAGCCGAACACCATCCCTGTCCGTCGCGAAGCTCGTGACTCCCAGGTGCCGGACTCCTCTCCGGACTCCGAACCTTCCGCGCCCCTGCCAGTCGAATCCGATTGGCGCCGGTTATGGAATTCATCTGCATGACATCTTTCAGCTCTCGCCTTTCGGCGATATCCTGAACTCACTAAAGTCTCTCTCTCTTTATCAGGAGAGCCCTGGCCGGACTACGGTCAGGAAGGTTGGGATTCGGATGACGAGGAAATTCAACGCCCACCCACCACCCAAAGATGATTTAACCGACATGCTCGACTTCGACTCCGAAGACATCGACGGTATGGACGACGATGTCAGAGACGACTAAGAACCAGCGCCTATAGGGCACTGGAAGGCCACCACAACTCACGATGTGTGCATGGTGGATACACCCAAGGGAAGCGATAGCGAGGAGCAACGGGACACTTCCAAAAGTAATCCTACTGGAAAGCAGTCAAAACGGCGACGTAAGCGCCGCTCAAAACCCCACCTCGACAAAGACAGCGCCCACACAGACCCAGCCATAGAACAGGGCGAGCCGGCCGACGACGAACATGCCATGGAGCAACCATCCGAACAGGATAACTTGGATAAACAACCCGTCCCCGGCAACAACAACAGTCCGGACAATCTCTCGCCGGACATATCATTGGAGCAGAAGAACCTCCACAGAGAGCTCGTCGCCACCGCACGTAGCCTAAAAAAGAAGAAACGGAAGCTCAAAACAGCGGAAGATGCACTCCGAATGAGATGGAGCAAAGTACTCAACACCACAGACAAATATGGCGATAGCCGCCGAACAAAGAGCTACCCAAAGCGCAAACTACTGCCCGAATTCGACGAGGAAGCCGTAGAGCCCCCACGATCAAAGAACAAAGATGTCGCCCGGTCGGATAGACGACCACGTGGCAAACATAGAGTGGCAAGCGGCGCCGCACACAAGCCGGCACGCGATCTGCATAAGGAATCGCACCAAAAGAATGGCCCAGTCAGGTCTATCTACGGGCCAAGAAAGCAAGCTCTAGAAAGCAACACAGCGTGTCGAGTATTCGAACACCATGGCACACCCAAATACAGGGGCGCCGCACATCCCCTATGTTTCACCGATGAGGTGTTGGATCACGAATTTCCAGCGGGATTCAAACCCGTAAACATAGAGGCATACGACGGAACAACAGACCCTGGAGTCTGGATCGAGGATTACATCCTGCACATACACATGGCCAGAGGAGATGACCTTCACGCCATAAAATACTTACCCCTCAAACTCAAAGGGCCAGCTCGGCATTGGCTTAAAAGCCTTCCCGAAAACACCATTGGAAGTTGGGAAGAGCTCGAGGATGCATTTCGGGCAAATTTTCAGGGGACCTATGTCCGCCCTCCGGATGCAGACGATCTAAGTCACATAACTCAACAGCCCGGAGAGTCAGCCCGGAAATTCTGGAACAGGTTCCTTACCAAAAAGAACCAAATAGTCGACTGTCCGGACGCCGAAGCCTTAGCAGCCTTCAAACACAACGTCCGAGACGAATGGCTCGCCAGACACCTTGGCCAAGAAAAGCCGAGAACAATGGCCGCATTAACAAGCCTCATGACCCGCTTTTGCATGGGAGAGGATAGCTGGCTAGCAAGATGCAGCACCAGCGACCCAAGTACATCCGAGGTCAGGGATGGAAATGGGAAACCACGACGCAACAAGGACCAGCGTCGGACCAGGGGAAACAATCCGAAGAGCGCGACACTCAATGCCGGATTCAAAAGCTCTCGGCAGAACAATAAAAAACTGCCCCTTAAGGATAATAGCGACGAGCTATCCAACTTAAACAAAATCTTGGACAAGATATGCCAAATCCATAGTACTCACGGGAAGCCTGCTAATCATACCCACAGAGATTGTTGGGTCTTCAAGCAGTCCGGCAGACTCAACGCCAAACACAAGGGGCTCGACACACCAAGTGAGGATGATGACGAACCCCACAAGCAGAGCACCGGAAAACAAAAGAATTTCCCACAAGAGGTTAAAACAGTAAACTCACTTCATGTGATAAAAGGGAAAAACAAAGCGGCGCCCACTAAAATGCGTGCCGCACAGACTGCCCTAGTGGAGTACCAACACTGGTTGTCAAAACCAATCACCTTCGACCATCAGGACTACTCCGAAAGTATCCGGAACGCAGGATGGACTGCCTTGATATTGGATCCTATAATCGACGGATTCCAATTTACACAAGTCCTCATGGACGGCGGCAGTGACATAAACCTGATATATCAGGACACAATCCGCAGTATGGGGATAGACCCAACCAAAATTAGCCATAGCAAAACTTCCTTTAAAGGAATAATGCCAGGCACATATGCCCATTGTACGGGCTCCCTAACATTAGAAGTTATGTTCGGTTCATCCGACAACTTCCGTCGCGAAAAGTTAGTCTTCCATGTCGCCCCATTTAAAAGTAGCCATCAAGCACTATTGGGACGCGAAGCTTTCGCCCGCTTTAACGCAATTCAACATTATGCATCCCTTACACTTAAAATGCCCGGTCCACGAGGCATCATCTCATTAAAGGGAAACTCAGAGTATTCCTCAAATACGAAAAAATGTGAGACTGCCTTAACAACCTCACACTAATACGGCTTTGCTGATCAAAGCATCTAAAGTAGGTCGTTCAGACCCCGGACACGGTTAGGCGAGTCCGGCATAAATAAACATGATGCTTACTAGCCGCGTAAACCCTTACAAGGGGCTCCACGCATGTACAACAAGAGACAATAAAGCTCAATTTTATTCATTTTTTGAATCGTACTCTGTTTATTTCAAATTACATTTTTCGCACGATCTTTTTTCAACTAAGTTCCTCTCTTTTATAGATGAACGCCGTGCTATACCCGTCCAGGATACGGCACAACGGAGACACAGGCGCAGACGTGCAGCAGGGACCTGTTGCAAGGATTCTTTTCAGATTAAGACCCTGCGTAAACCTTTCTCACTGTCTCTTGTTGTTATTCAATCCCCAGTCTCTTGTTATAACCGAGGAGGAGGCTGGCGTTTTGGCATCGGCCGCGTCAGAATTTTGCACGTACCTGGACACCAGGGGCTTGTTATCAAGGGCATTGTTCAGCCCACTTTATAAAAGACCGAATACCTTAGGGAGTGTTCGGCGTCTTGAGTTAGGCCTTATATGCATCAGCTCCGAATCATGTCTTTGGTCAAATGTTGGGTTTGCCCGGCTCCTGTGTTTTGCTGCCTTACGTTCCGTTCTATCGGCTAACGCGGCACCAGGAGAACTACTGCGATTGTGCCCCGGCTCGGCCAGGCGAGCACCTCAGTAGAGAAAGCCGAAAACTGACTGTCATGGTATAGCGGGAGACTGGTCAACCACTCGATCACCCACCGGAAAGTTTAGAATTCCTCTGAATTAACGAAGGATCGTCTCCCGATCAGGCATATACGCACCCCGAATTCGGGAGAGTGCGGTGCCTCATAGGGCTATATAGTAGCCCCACCATCGAACTCCTATGGCTAAGTGAAAGTGATAAAGCATTATAGTCCGGTTGCCTAGTTTGCTACGCTACCACCTCCTTAAGAGGACCAAGACGTTGGATTAAGTGTGAAAAAGCGCCTTCTTTGCAAACACCCCCGCACTATGTGCGTGGGGGCTGAAGCCGAAGACTGCCACCTTTCAGGTTATATATACATATACATCAACGGCCACACAGGGAGTAGTTTACTACTTGAACGCACAAGTATAATAAAGCTCTTATATTATATTGAAACGTTGTTTCATAAGTTACACATGTCATTCAAACATAACAACCTTCGAGCACTGCGTCTCTATTAAACGAGCGCCCGGAAGAACTTCCTCAAAATAGCGCTCGACTGGTACTCGACTTCCATCCGAATCTGGGGACGCAACGTCGGTGGCCTTCATTTCTGCCAGTATGCCTTGACACGGGCAAGAGCCATCCGCGCACCCTCAACACACGCCGACCGCTTCATTGCGTCGATACGCGGTACCGCACCAAGGAACTGCTGCACTAAGCCAAAATAACTCTTCGGCTGAGGTTTCCCCGGCCACAAATGAGTCACGACATGCTTCATGGTAAGTCCGGACAATCGATTCAGCACGGCCCATTCGGCCAACCGATCGGATAACGGAAGAGGACGCTCTGGACTATGGAACTGTGACAGAAACAGCTCTTCCCTTCTGTGCCCTTTCTGGCCTCGGAAGTGCTCGATCGCGTCCACGGCACTCGCTGCTAAATCTAGATAAGTGTCCTCTGAACTCCACAACCGGTCCAACTGAGCATACTTCGGATCCGTGAACTTCCTCCGCAGCAGAAAAGGCTTTCCAGCAGCAACATCCACAGCCTGACGCAGCTCCTCCTTTGCAGCTCTCATTGCGGAGCGGGCATCCTTGGCTTCGGCGGTGGCCTTTTTCAGGTCCTCTTGCTCCGCTTGACGTTCTTTTTCAAGAACCCCGCAGCGGTCAGTAGCATTCTTCAACTTTATGGCCATATCGGCCATTTCCTCTTTGCTTCGGCAGTGAGCAGCCCGTTCGGCTTTTAGCTCTTCGGCCGCCCTTAAAGCGGCCGCATTACTATTTCTGGCTTGCTCTTTAGCTCGGGCGAGTTCCGCCCGCAGCTCCTCCACAGCAGCGGCACCACCTGCATTAAGCATACAAGTAGTAAGGCACGGGCGTCAAGCTCCCTTACCAGGCGTCCGCGAAGAAGTCGCATACCTTGTGACTCGTCAAACCGCTTATTGACAAGTGCGATGTCCGTGATTCGCCTCGCAAGTTGCCGCTTTAGTTCGGCAAATTCATCAGTCCGGCTGGCCACCGGATGCCCTGCCACCTATTTAGGAGCGGCGATATGTTATAACTGAGATTATGATCCTCGGCACGCTGTCAATTTTGACAACATACCGAGTCTCAGGGGCTACTATCTATACAGGGCGCATTCTATATGCATAACTGTCAGAAGGTACATCATTTTTGCGTACCTCGAACCCCGTCAGTAAGCTTCTGACGGCTTCATGCAATCCGCTCTCAGCGGATGCAATTCTTTCAATCACCGTACCCATTAGCGCACGGTGATCTTCTGAGATAGCCGCTCGCCCGAGCAGATCCTTCAGCTCCTCCGACCGCACGCCAGTTGGCGCCGGACCTTCCGGCCCCGCCGGACTCGGGGAAACCC
Organism: Aegilops longissima; assembly: GCA_021605205.1. NCBI lineage: Eukaryota > Viridiplantae > Streptophyta > Magnoliopsida > Poales > Poaceae > Aegilops > Aegilops longissima. The sequence continues at coordinate 36,201,989 of CM038682.1, read as the reverse complement.
TCCGTGACGACACCTCAGGGTCGTCCGCCTCGCATGAAGGTGCGACAGGTGGAGGCGTTTCGCTCTCCATCATCTCCGAAAGAAGATCCCCCGAAGACGAGCTCTGCTGAGAAGGGCTGAGATCCGAACTACAAGGTATAATTTCGGTTATCTTCACAAATAAATACAGGGATGTCCCTTATTACAAGACCCCTTCTATTTACTTACGGCTCGCTGGAGGGCTGATCCCCTTGGGGAAGTAGTGCGGCTGGGATACTTCCCAGCGCTGGACTCTCTGACGAAGATTTCTTTCCCCTCTTTGAGGCCTTGACCTCCGGATCTTCCGAAGCGGTCCTCTTTTCTCCTTGGAGGGTGGGACTTTTGATCCCTCCTTCCTTGAAAGCCTCCTTCGTGGAGGCAGTTGCTTCCCCGCTCCCCCCTTCGCCTTCTTCAAAAGGCGCGGCCTTCAGCATCTTGGTCAGCACGGGATCCGGCGTGGTCTTTGGGAGGGGAGCCGGACACCTTATCAACTTTGCCTTCGCTATCCACTCCTGTTCAAGAAACAACTCTTTTAAGGGCAAGTTTATGATAAATGAACGGACAGCCTGTCCGGGTACAGGACTACTTACTTGCGTATCTGGGCAATTGCAGCTTAGTCCTGCGTCCTCAGTCAGGTCCGGACACTTCTCTTGTGATCCGAAGAACAGTTTATACATCTCCACGGGAGTCGTACCCATAAAATGTTGGAGAGCTCGTGGTCCCTCCGGATTAAATTCCCACAGACGGAGGGGGCAACGTTTGCAGGGCAGGAGGCGCCAAATCAACATAACCTGCGCTACTACGACCAGATTGATCTCTCTTTCTTGTAGGTCTCGAATACGGCCCTGCAACAGAGGAACGTCCTTGGACGGCCCCAGTCGAGCCCCTTGTTGACCCATGACGCCAGCCGCTGTGGTGGACCTGAGTGGAAGGTGGGAGGCGCCACCCATTTGGTGCCCCTGGGAGCGGTGATATAGAACCACTCCCGTTGCCACAAACCAAGCTCCGCCGGAAAAGAGCCCTCGGGCCACGGAGCATCAGCGCACTTGCTTATGATAGCCCCTCCGACTCTGCCTGTTGCCCTTGATCATCTTCGCCCACCTTAAAAGTCTTGAGCCACAATCTGAAGTGAGGGTAATGCGGAGAAAGGCTTCACATACGACAATGAATGACGAGATGTGGAGGATGGACTCGGATTCAAGTCGGAATTCCAGCCCATAATAAAACATGAGCCCCGCACAAAGGGATCCGTCGGGAAGCCTAAACCCGAAGGAAGTGAGATACAACACCACGCCTCGCCGGGCTCGGGAGTGGGAATGACCTGCCCCGGAGCAGGCAGCCTATCGAAATCTCGCCGTTAGATACTGGCGCCTCGCAGCTTTAGCACATCTTCTTCGTGACAGAGAAGACATCCATCGGCCGAGCTGGTCGGAGCCGGACATCGTCGAATGTCTGAAGCGCCTAAATCTGAAGCTTTGGGTGTTAGAACTCGAAGCGCGAGGCGAATTCGATTGAGATTGAAAAAAAAGAGGGCCTTGGTCTCATTATAAAGAGGTTGAATACCAAGAGCCCTCCCCGTGATCGATTGGGACTCACCTTCGAGAGAGGAGGCGGGCCAACGGGCGTGGTTGGGTTACCCATGCCCGTATTGATGAGAATCGCGGAATAAGGGGGCACGATCTACGCTTTGATAAGGCGTGCCAAGGAAACCGCCTCGCTAAACACGCTGGGGTGGGACAGTAAAAACGGTTCAAACAAAGGCTTGGCCGTGGTGTGATGTCACGCTGCAGAATACGTCAGTAGATCTGTGCGAAAATCATTCTCTCTACGGTGGTATGTGGAACTTGTTTTGCAGAGCCGGACACTATCCTTGTGTTCAAAACCTTCTATGAAGTATTCGGAGGAGGAACCCGCCTTGCAATGCAGAAGACAATATGCGCGCCGGACTCGTCGTCATTGAAGCTTGATTCAGGGGCTACTGAGGGAGTACTGGATTAGGGGGTGTCCGGATAGCCGAACTATCACCGTTGGCCGGACTCCTAGACTATGAAGATACAAGATTGAAGACTTCGTCCCGTGTCCGGATGGGACTTTCCTTGGCGTGGAAGGCAAGCTTGGCGATACAGATATGTAGATTTCCTACCATTGTAACCGACTCTGTGTAACCCTAACCCTATTCGGTGTCTATATAAACCGAAGGGTTTTAGTCCGTAGGACAGAACAACAATCATACCATAGGTAGCTTCTAGGGTTTAGCCTCTCTGATCTCGTGGTAGATCTACTCTTGTACTACCCATATCATCAATATTAATCAAGCAGGAGTAGGGTATTACCTCCATCGAGAGGGCCCGAACCTGGGTAAAAACATCGTGTCCCTTGTCTCATGTTACCATCCGCCTAGACGCACAGTTCGGGACCCCCTACCCGAGATCCGCCGGTTTTGACACCGACACCAACCGTGAAGAAGGAGACATAATTACATGGGTATGGGCACTCCCCTTGGCAACTGCCAAGCTTGGGGGAGGTGCCCCGGTATCGTATCACCATCACACTCCTATCTTTACAGTTTTATTTAGTTCGACCCTTTTAGTAGTATCTTGATCTAGTAGATTGAAGTTTTGATATCAAGTAGCTTTGAGTTTTGCTTTGAGATCTCTTTATGTAATCGAGTCTGTGAGTTATCTATAATAAAGATTAGTGGTGAGTCAAGGGCTTTGCTATCTTGCTATGATCTTGAGAAAAATAGAAATAATAAAAGAGTTCATATTGATCTTATGGATAGTGATGACTTCACACATAGAAAGTATGAGGCATAAAAGTTGTTGAGAGTTGATAAGCATAGTTTTGGTCATCGTTGCAATTAATAGGAAGTAATAAGGAAAGAGAGGTATCACATATAAATATACTATCTTGGACATCTTTTATGATTGTGAGCACTCATTAAGTATGGCATGCTAAAAGAGTCGACGTTGGAAAAGGAAGACAATGTAATGGTTTATGTTTTCTCACATCTCTGTTAAAGTACATTGTCATTGACCTTCCAAACATGTTGAGCTGGCCTTTCCCCCTCATGCTAGCCAAATTCCTAGCACCAAGTAGAGATACTACTTGTGCTTCCAAATATCCTTAAACCCAGTTTTGCCATGAGAGTCCACCATATTTAACTATGGATTGAGTAAGATCCTTCAAGTAAGTTGTCATCGGTGCAGGCAATAAAAATTGCTCTCTAAATATGCATGACTTATTAGTCCGGAGAAAATAAGCTTTATACGATCATGTTATGGAAGCAATAAAAGCGACGGACTGCATAATAAAGGTCCATACACAAGTGGCAATATAAAGTGACGTTCTTTCGTACTAAGATTTTGTGTATCCAACCCTAAAGCGCACGACAACCTCTGCTTCCGTCTGCGAAGGGCGTATCTTTTACTTTATGCTTTTTACTTTATGCTTGAGTCAAGGTGATCTTCACTTTTCCCTTTTTCATTTTATCCTTTGGCAAGCTCCTCGTGTTTGAAAGATCATGATATATATATCCAATTGGATGTTCGTTAGCATGGACTATTATTGTTGACTTCACCTAAAGGTGAATACGTTGGGAGGCAACACAATAAGCCCCTATCTTTCGCAGTGTCCGGCTGAAACTCTATAACCATAAGTATTGCGTGAGTGTTAGCAATTGTAGAAGACTATATGATAGTTGATTATTTGGACTTGCTGAAAAGCTCTATTCTTGAATCTTTGTGATGTTACGATAAATTGTGATTGCTTCAGTGACTGAGATTATAGTTTGTAAGCTTTCAATGAATCTTCTAAACCATACTTGACATTGTGAATTGATTGTTACTTGAGCATAAGAATTCATATGACAAAATCTATATATGTTGCTGTTATAAGAATGATCATGATGCCCTCATGTCCGTATTTTATTTTTATCGACACCTCTATCTCTAAACATGTGGACATATTTATCGATTTCGGCTTCCCCTTGAGGACAAGCGAGGTCTTAGCTTGGGGGAGTTGATACGTCCATTTTGCATGATGCTTTTATATCAATATTTACTGCATTATGGGCTGTTATTACACATTACATATCAATACTTATGGCTATTCTCTCTTATTTTATATGGTTTACCATGAAGAGGGGGAATGCCGACAGCTGGAATTCTGCCTGAAAAAGGAGCAAACATTGGAAACCTATTCTGCACTGCTCCAAAAGACCTGAAACTCCAAGAAACTTATTTTTGGATTTAATAGGAATTATTGAGTGGAAGAGATACCTCAGGGGGCCCACACCCTGGCCAGTAGGGTGGGGGCGCGCCCACCCCTACTGGGCGCGCCCCCCTCTCTCCTGGGCCCCCTGGTAGCCCTCCGGTGTCCATCTTCTGCTATATGAAGGCTTTTACCCAGGAAAAAATCGTGGGCAAGCTTACTGGAGAAACTCCGCCGCCACGAGGCGGAACCTTGGCGGAACCAATCTAGAGCTCCGGCAGAGCTGTTCTGCCGGGGACAATTCCCTCCGGGAGGGGGAAATCATCACCATCGTCATCACCAACGATCCTCCCATCAGGAGAGGGTCAATCTCCATCAACATCTTCACCAGCACCATCTCCTCTCAAACCCTAGTTCATCTCTTGTATCCAATCTTGTATCCAAAACCACAAATTGGTACCTGTGGGTTGCTAGTAGTATTGATTACTCCTTGTAGTTGATGCTTATTGGTTTACTTGGTGGAAGATCATTTGTTCAGATCCTTAATGCATATTATTACTCCTCTGATTATGAACATGAATATGCTTTGTGAGTAGTTACGTTTGTTCCCGAGGACATTGGTGAAGTCTTGCTATTAGTAGTCATGTGAATTTGGTATTCGTTTGATATTTTGATGAGATATATGTTGTCTTTCCTCTAGTGGTGTTATGTGAACGTCGACTACATGAAATTTCACCATTATTTGGGCCTAGAGGAAGGCATTGGGAAGTAATAAGTAGATGATGGGTTGCTAGAGTGACAGAAGCTTAAAACCTAGTTTATGCGTTGCTTCGTAAGGGGCTGATTTGGATCCATATGTTTAATGTTGTGGTTAGGTTTACCTTAATACTTCTTTTGTAGTTGCGGATGCTTACAATAGGGGTTAATCATAAGTGGGATGCTTGTACAAGTAAGGGTAGTACCCAAGCACCGGTCCACCCACGTATCAAATTATCAAAGTACCGAACGGGAATTATATGAGCGTGATGAAAACTAGCTTGACGATAATTCCCATGTGTCCTCGGGAGCTCTTTTCTCATTATAAGAAATTGTCCAGGCTTATCCTTTGCTACAAAAAGGATTGGGCCACCTTGCTGCACCTTATTTACTTTTATTCATTATTACTCGTTACAATTTATCTTATCACAAAACTATCTATCTTATATCTTATATTTACTAATTGGAGGCACCATTCGAGTCTTTACGTTAATCCACATCAGCAAGATTAATGTAGCCGTTAGATTGAAATTTTAGTGGTCAAGATATATTAGAAGACCCTATAAAAAATTTAACAAAAAAATAGCACGTACGTACATCAAAAGGATGAAACCTGCACGTACACATTAGAGTCCTCAACAATCACGTTATGCTTCCCACGTGCCTTCCTTTGTTATGAGTTTTTTTTACCATTCGAGTATTTACGTTAATCCACGTCAGCAAGATTAATGTAGCCGTTAGATTAAAATTTTAGTGGTCAAGATATATTAGAAGACCCTATAAAAAATTTAACAAAAAATAGCACGTACGTACATCAAAAGGATGAAACCTGCACGTACACATTAGAGTCCTCGACAATCACGTTATGCTTCCCACGTGCCTTCCTTTGTTATGAATTTTTTTACCTACATCAAAGAGTCCTCAATGCCTATGTTTCCTTAAAAAAAAACAGTTTCAACCTATATAAATTCCATGTACTCACGATTCAGTTTCGTCCTATAGAATAAGTCCACGGGCCTTCTCCATTTGTGATGGAAAGACAATACATACAATGATTTAATGGTCAAAATCTATTAGACTTCTGGAGAAGATTTTTTATAGAAAAACTAGCACGTACATTATTTGCAAAAAAGTACACATACTTGGAAGAGTCCTGAGCCACCAAGTTACGCTTCAACTTACACAAAATCCATGTGCCTTCCTTTGCCATGGAAAAAAGATAGATCATCAAAGAGTCCTCAGTTTCACCTGAAAAAAAAGAGCTCCGCCTTAGAAAAAGAAATCAGTTCTAAAATAATGACGTGTCCACGTCCCAGTTATTACCACATGCAAAAGAATATGTTCATTTTCCCTTCAAAATTGAGAAGGACACGGACAGATGTTCGTGTTCCTTCAAAAATAAGGACACGTACAAATAAATACTTGCCAAGCATCACATTATAGAAAGGGAGACCCATTGCCTAATTGAAAATAAATTCAATCCTACATTATGAAATAAAGACCCAGGGAATATTAATAAATATGTGAAATCACCTAATAATAACGTAACCAAGAAAATATACATAAATTTTCACACGGAGGAAATTAATTTTGAACATAACCTGTAACTCTATGGGTATTGTAAATAGGACATTCCACGAAAACATCCCTTAAAATTGAATCTTAACGGGAAAAATATTTGAAGTATTGTGATATACCCCACTATTTTATGTGATACACGATAGATACATTCTGAATGAAGCATAAGATTTTATTTAATAATAAATTTATATAAGGACTACTATCCAATGCACAAAGAAGGAATGGAGATTATCTAAATGAGAAAAATAGCATTGTAGAAATGGTACATATGTAGACCGACAAAGACCAACCCGTACATGCTTAGGCAAAGGAGTCTAACACCGAATGAAACACATATCCAGCTAACATGAGTCTATAGAATTATATTTCAAAAACACTAGGCACCGCTTCTGATCATTTAAATTCATGTAATATTTTTTTAGGGTAAGTTCAAGCAAATGGGTGAGTACCATTGTAGTAGTATGTTAACAAAACCTGCCTAATCTTGATGCTGATCCAAGGGTGGACATTAATTTTATTTATTCGTACATATCATCGACTCTCTTTAAAAAACTGCATAACAAAAAAATGTAATTGCACAATAATGTTAAGATAAACGATTCTCTAGCCCGTGTTGATGCACGGGTTGATGACTAGTTACTTATAATTTCCGTGCTTGCAGAGAATACCTTACTGAAAACCGCTTATCATTTCCTTATGCTCCTCGTTGGGTTCGACACTCTTATTTGTCAAAAGGACTAAGATAGATCCCCTACATTTGTGGGTCATCAAGGGGCGATGTCTCGCCTCCTCCAGCCCCAGCCCCAGGCGCGGGACAGCCGCCTCCGCCTTCACCACCGCCCCCGGCTGGCGGCGCGATGCGCAACGACGCCTACCCAGAATAGAACGCGGCCTATGTCGTCTTCACCAGCATCGGCGACGACAAGCGCAGCGAACGTCTCCACCGCCAGGAGGTGAACACCGTCGTCCCGGCCAAGCCAGAGTTTATGCATTGGTCGGACAGCCCGGTCACCTGGACCCGGGAAGACCACCCAGACGCCTTGCCGAATCCGGGTGGCTACGCCCTCATCCCCAACCCCACCATCGTTGTGCAACGCACATGCATGTTTTATCGTGTCCTCATCGATGGCGGTAGCAGCATCAACATTCTCTACCACGGCACGGTGACCAAGCACGGCCTCGGGCCAAGGACCTGGAGCCGACACGGACGATCTTCCATGGCATCGTTCCCGGCCTCTCCTTCTCTCCCATTGGCCGGGTTTGGCTCGACGTCCTGTTCGGCGACAGCAAGCATTTCCGGCGCGAGCCGTTATGGTTCGAGGTGGTGGACCTGTCCAGCGCGTACCATGCGCTGCTGGGCCGACCCGCGCTTGCCAAATTTATGGTGGTCCCCCACTACGTGTATCTGAAGATGAATATGCCGGGTCCGAAGGGCCTCATCACCGTCACCGGCGACTACCACAAGTCCCTGGAGTGCGCCCGAGACGACGCCAAGCTGGCCGAGTCTCTAGTCATTACCGAGGAGCGGCGCTAGCTCGACCGGATCGTCGCCATGGCAGGCGAGGCCTCGGCCGCATCGATTCCGACCGAGGAGCTGGCTGATGAGGCCGCCTTCAAGCCCTCCAAGGAGACCAAGAAAGTGAAGTTGAACCCGGAGGACCCCAGCTGCAGCAAGTACGTTGTCATAGGCACCCGCCTCGACAGCAAATAGGAAGGCGAGCTCGTCAACTTCCTCCATGAGAATCGGGAAATCTTTGCATGGACCCCCAAGGACATGTCGGGTATAACGAGGAAGTACGCCGAGCACAAACTCCACGTACGCAAGGATGCCAAGCCTATCCGTCAACCCCTCCGACGTTTCTCCGAAGAGAAGAGAAGAACCATCGGTGAAGAGGTCACCAAGCTTTTAGCGGCCGGCTTCATCGTGGAAGTGTTTCCCCCCGAGCGGCTGGCCAACCCAATCCTCGTTCTGAAGAAGAACAAGACCTGGCGCATGTATATCGACTACACCAGCCTCAACAAGGCCTGTCCCAAGGATCCGTTCGCCCTCTCGCGGATCAAGCAAGTCATCGACTCGACCACCGGGTGCGAGCTCCTGTCCTTCCTGGACGCTTACTCCAGCTACCACCAGATTAAGCTGGACCCGGACGACGCCCTAAAGACGTCCTTCATCACGCCCTTTGGGGCGTACTGCTACATCACTAAGTCGTTCGTCTTGAAGAACACCGGCGCCACCTTCCAGTGCTGCAAGAAGAAATGCTTGCTGCTGCAACTTGGCCGCAATATCCACGTTTATGTGGACGACATCATGGTGAAGACCAAGCAGCACCTCACGCTCCTCGACGACTTGAAGGAAACATTAGCCAACCTCCGCGAATACAATGTCAAGCTCAACCTGGAGAAATGCGTTTTCGGCGTCCTGGCCGGAAAGCTACTCGGCTTCCTTGTCTCGGAACGCAGCATAGAGGCGAACCCGGAGAAGATCAAGGCTATCGAGCGCATGAGCATGCCGGCTCGGCTGGGTGATGTCCAGAAGTTCACCGGCTGCTTGGCCTCGATCAGGTTTCTTAGCCGGCTAGGCGAGAGGGCCCTAGCCCTCTACCAGCTGATGAAGAAGACGACGCCGTTAAAATGGAATGACCAGGCGGACGAGGCCTTTCAAGACCTCAAGCGCATGCTCTCCACCGCACCAGTCCTGGCCACGCCGGCCGACAAGGAGACATTGCTGCTCTACATAGCCACGACCTCACAGTCGGTCAGCACGGTGCTGGTGGTCGAGCGACTAGAGAAGGGAAAGATCCATGCCGTCCAGCGCCCAGTCTACAACCTGAGCGAGGTGCTCTCCAACTACAAGCAGAACTACGCGCACTACCAGAAGATGTGTTAATGCTCGTACTTCACTGCCAAGAAGCTGAAGTAGTACTTCCAAGAGCACGTCATCACCGTGGTCACCGCTGCCCCTCTCGGAGAGATCATCAGGTGCCGGGATGCCTCTAGCCAGGTCGCCAAGTGGGCGCTCTAGCTAGCTGGCCACACCATCGTCTATGAGCCCCACACCACGATTAAGTCTGAGGCCCTGGCCGACTTCCCCGTCGACTGGACCAAGACCCAGTACCTGCCGCCGCCGCCCGACTCGACGCACTGGCGCATGCATTTCAGCGGGTCCAAGATGCGACTCGGCATGGGGGCCGGCATCGTGATGTCATCCCTTAAGGGCGACCGACTCCGTTATGCACTCCAGATCCACTTCGCCGCCTCCAACGTCGTTGAATACGAAGCCCTTGTGCATGGCCTCCGGCTTGCCAAGGAACTCGGCATGCGGGGCATCCTGTGCTTCGGAGACTCGGATCTAGTGGTGCAGCAGTGCTCCGGCTTGTGGGACACCCGCGACTCCAACATGGCAAGCTACCGCTTCCTCGTCCAGAAGCTGTCTGGGTCCTTCGAGGGCTGCGAGTTCCTCCATGTTCCGTGCGCGGAGAACGATGCGGCCGACACGCTTTCCAAAATCGCCTTGTCCCGGCAGTCTATCCCGTCCAGCGTCTCCCTCGAGCACCTATGCAAGCCGTCCATCAAGCCGTCTCCAGACTCCGAGTCCATCCACGTTCCAGACAACCCGGGGGCTACCGAACCAGACCGGGGGCTGCTTAACCCGGCCCGGGGGATAATCAGCTCGACCCGGCCACGATCACCCTCGACCCGGTCGTCGCCATCCCCGACCCAGAGGCTGCTCAACCCGGCTCGGGGGCTGCCAACCCGGAACCCACCCTGGTGGCCGTTTTCGCCGTGGTCGTCTATGAGCCCCGCACCACGATCATGTCTCAGGCCCTGGACGACTTCCTCGTTGATTGGACCGAGATCCAGTACCTGCCGCCGCCTCCTGACTCGACACACTAGCGCATGCATTTCGACGGGTCCAAGATGGCGGCCTGGGGCTGCTGAACCCGGCCCGGGGGCTGCTCAGCTCGACCCGGCCACCATCACCCTCGACCCGGCCGTCGCCATGCCCCACCCGGGGGCTGCTCAACCCGGCTCGGGGGCTGCCAACCCGGAACCCACGATGGTTCGTGCTGTCATCTCCAAAGGGCGACCGACGCCGTTACGCACTTCAGACCCACTTCGCCGCCTCCAACAACGTCGGCGAATACGAAGCCCTTGTGCATGGCCTCCGGCTTGCCAAGGAACTCAGCATCCGATACATCCTGTGCTTCGCCGACTCGGATCTGGTGTTGCAGCAGTGCTTCGGCGAGTGGGACGCCGGTGACTCCAACATGGCAAGCTACCGCTTCCTCGTCCAAAAGCTGTCCGGGTCCTTCGAGGGCTGCGAGTTCCTCCATGTTCTGTGCATGGAGAACGAAGCAGCTGACACGCTCGCCAAGACCACCTCGTCCCGGCAGCCCATCCCGTCTGGCGTCTCCCTCAAGCACCTGCGCAAGCCGTCCGTCAAGACGTCTCCGGACTCTGAGTCCATCCACATTCCAGACAACCCGGCGGCTGCCGAACCTGGCCCGGGGGCTGCTCAGCTCGACCCGGCCACCATCATCCTCGACCCGGCCATCGCCATCCCCGACCCGGGGGCTGCTCAACCCGGCTCGGCGGCTGCGAACCCGAAACCCACCATGGTGGCCGTTTTCGCCTGGGTAACGGCTCCGTGTTGGGCCCTATGAATCTCAGAATTCTTGGAGAACGGGGTTCTCCCCATGGACGAGACCGAGGCCCGGCAAGTGCGACGTCGGGCGTCCGCTTACAGCATCATCAACAACGAGCTCATCAAATGCAGCCCCACCGGCGGGTTTTCACGCTGCGTCGAGCAGGATCAAGGCATCGACATTCTCCTCGACATACACCAGGGCGAATGCGGGCACCACGCCGCATCACGGTCCCTGGTGCCCAAGGCTTTCCTCCATGGTTTCTACTGGCCCACAGCCCTCCAAGACACTGAATCACTTGTCCTCCAGTGTGAGGGATGCCAACGCTTCAGCAAGCGCAGCCACCAACCGGCGTCGGTGCTCCGCACCATTCTGATCGCCTGGCCCTTCACGGTCTGGGGACTCGACATGGTGGGACCCTTCAAAACTGCCCGAGGCGGCACGACACATCTGCTGGTGGCGGTGGACAAGTCACTACTAGAAAAAGGGCTATAGATGGGATTGACACTAATGGAGCACCAGACAAGCGGTGCGCCATTAGTATATACTAATGGCGCACCACCTTCTGACACGCCATTAGAGTTGAAACTACTAATGGCGCACTCGGCCCAAGGTGCGCCATTAGTATCAATTTTTTTGAACTAGTGCGCCTGTCCAAACATACTAATGGCGATTCAGATTAAGCGCCATTACTAGTTGTAACTAGTAATGGCGCACTGCCGGAAAGTGCGCCACTAATGTTGTTTTTTATTATATTTTATTCCTTTTTGCAAAACTACTATTCAAGATCAGTTCCACCGCGCGCCATTACTAGTTTAAACTAGTAATGGCGCATTGTGAAACAAAGGCACCATTAGTATGTTTTTTTGTAAAACTACTAATGGCGCACCACCAAGAGGTGCGCCATTAGTAACCTGGATTACTAATGGCGATTTAGAGTTGGTGCGCCATTAGTAAGTGGGCAGCAACAAGATATTTTGGACAGCCTCTCCTACCCACACTCACTTTCTCCCCACTTCATTCTCTCCACCTCCTCCTTGTCTCGGTGCCTCCTCTTTTCACCTCATTTACACCATTGATTCATTCAAATTAAGTGGTTAAATTACCTTGTTTTGATAGGTAAGTAAGGGGAAGCTATATTTATGTTGTTCTCCTACAACAATGTGCACATGCACTTTTTATGGCCTAGCTAGATCTATGTATGTTCGTGGTGTTGCATATGTTTGTGGTGTTGCATATGTGTTTGTGTTTGGAGGTGTCCCGTATTTGAAATGCGATATTTGCCAATATTTTGCCGGAATGTTGATTCATTTCGCTTCGCAAGAATTTTGGCATTAAGCATTCTTTTGGTCCTATTTTAGGAAAGTCATGCCAAATTTTTCTTGGTTCTAAAATATCGCTTTTGCTCTACCCATCGAGGCGCATATGGTCCGCACGATGACCGAAGGCATCGTGAATAGGTTTTTGAGGTCCGCAAGGCCGAGATGCTTCAAAAGAACGAGACGGAGATAAGATGTCCGTGTCGAAGATGCAAGCTAAAGAGCCTTATTATGGACCCGGATTCCGGCAGGTGCGGACCACCTGCTCTTGCGTGGTTTCATGGATGGCTATCGGTGGAAAGGTGATGAAGATGACTACGAAGTCGCCCATGGGGCCGGGCAAGAAATGAGGAAGGGCAGCAAGACAACCACCGCGGCTCGGGCGGGCGAGAAGACGAAGAATCCCCAGTGAGATGATCACGACGGTGATGTTGGACACGACCATCATGTAGAAGATGCAGGACATGATGATGAGGAAGATGCCGAGCAGACGACGGCATGATCATGAAGATGATGATGCCAGCGGAGCGACGACGCTGGACCATCGGCGGGTTGGGTGCAGGACCCTCATATTCAAGAGCTGCTTCTCAAGCACGGATAACGCAAGAGCTGCCGCCGAGAGAAAGCCAAGATGGATCAACTTGAGTTAGACGCGATTACTCCATTGTATGAAGGATGCAGGCCCGAGGATACCCGCCAAAGTAACGCCATGGCTCGAGATGAAGGTAAAACACAAAATGACCGACGATGCTTCGACGAGAACATGTCATTCGCACGAACGCCTTCCCAAGGGGAACAAGTGCCCGACCAGTTTGGAGGAGGCGAAGAAAATCGTGTGTCCTCTGGATTTACCGCACGTGAAATACCATGTGTGCATGAACAATTGCATCATTTATCGGGACGAGCATGCGGAGTCTACCATATGTCCGTGTGCGGCGCCACTCGATACAAGAAGAGGAAGAAAGCTCCTCGAAAAGTGGTGTGGTATTTTCCGATCACTCCTGCTCGCAGCGGTATTTCATGGACCCTAAGGTAGCAAAGCTCCTGCGCTGGCACGGATAGGGAGGAGAAGAAGCGAGAAGATGACGCAAATGATCCGGAGATAGATAAAAAAGACAAGATGCTGAGTCACCCTAAGGATGCGAGCCAGTGGCAAGCGTTGAACTTCGAAGACCCAGAATTTGAGAACGATCCAAGGAACATCGTGCTGGGCGCGAGCAACGATGGAGTCAATCCGTTTGGCAGCCAGAGAAGCACACATAGCACCTGGCCTGTGTTTATGTGGATGTAGAACCTTCCCCCCTGGTTGTGTATGAAGAGGAAGTACATTCACATGAGTATGCTAATTGAAGGGCCGAAACAACCAGGGAACGACATCAATCTGTATCTGGGGCTGCTGAAAGAGGAGCTTGACACGCTGTGGAAAACGCCAGCCAATACGTGGGACGCCGCAGAGAAAGAATATTTCCCTATGAGAGCCGCACTGCTCACGACGGTGCACGACTATCTCGGTTACGGATATCTCTCGGGGCAGGTAGTCCACGGATTTTCTGGATGCGTAAGGTGCATGGATGACACAACATATCGCCAGCTAGATAGAGATCCCGGGTCTTCGAAAAACGTGTTCATGGGACATCGAAGGTGGCTTCGCGACGATGGCCCATGGAGGAAACGCAAGGATCTGTTCGATGGTGAAACCGAACCCCGAAAACGCCCGTGTACGAGGAGCGGCAAGGAAATAGACAAGCTGTTGAAAAATTGGAAACACTGCCCACTGCCGGGAAAGAAGCAAAAGGCGCCAGAGCCGGGAAAGAAGCGAAAGGCGCCAGAGCCGCTGCTGAAGGTATGAAAAACGAGGTCTGTTTTCTTGGACTTGCCGTACTGGAAGATCCACCGTGTGCGTCACAGCCTTGATGTCATGCATATCACGAAGAACGTGTGCGAGAGTCTGCTTGGTACCCTGCTCAACATGCCAGAGAGGACCAAAGATGGGCCGAAAGCAAGGGCAGACTTGAAATCAATGGGCATCAGGCAGGAGCTTCACGCTAATGATGATGATGATGATGATGATGATGATGATGATGAGGCGAAGCAGGACACAGTAAGTGTCGCAAAGGCAAAAAGGCCAAGAAGACCGGAAATGACTACCCTCCCGCGTGCTTCACTCTAAGTCAGGAGGAGATCGAGCAGTTTTTCACCTGCCTCCTAGGAGTAAAACTTCCTTCGTTACGCTGGGAAGATAAGCAGATACCTAGACCCAGCGAAGCAGAAGTTCGATGGGATGAAGTCTCACGACTCACGCGTCTTGATGACACGATACTTCCAGCCAGTAACCAGGGATCATGGACGCGCACGTCTGCGGAAACGCTATTTGGCCTATGCAACTTTTTCGACGTCATCTCTCGGAAGTCGATTGGCGTGAGGCAACTCAGTAGGCTACAGGAAGAGATCGTGGTGATAGTATACGAGCTTGAGATGTACTTCCCGCTCGCATTCTTCGACGTTATGGTGCATCTGCTAGTCCATATAGTGGAGGATATCATCCAACTTGGGCCGACGTTCCTGCACAACATGATGCCGTTCGAAAGGATGAATGGTGTCATCAAAGGATACGCTCGCAACATGTCACGTCCAGAGGGAAGTATAGCCAGGGGCTTTCTGACCGAAGAGTGCATCTCCTACAGCACAAATTATCTAGGCATTGAGAACCCCGTTGGTCCGCCCGTCAACAGGCACCTCGGCAGGCTCGCTGGATGGGGTCACCGTGAGGGTCGCCGCGAAATGCTTGTCGACTTAGAGGGTCGACTCGCCGACTTTGAAAGAGCAAACCTAGTCGCGCTACAACACATAGACATGGTCGATCCTTGGGTGGTAGAGCACAAAACCTTTATTAAGAAGACGTACAATTACCGAGGCCAATAGAGGACGGACGGAGATATAATCAAAGAGCACAACTCATGTTTCACGCGTTGGTTCTAGCAGAAGCTTATGTCGTACCCTTTACATGAGGATTCTTCCGCGCAAGAGCAACTCATATTCGCTTTGTCACGGCGCCGAGCACAACCTGATGACCTATGAGGCGCATTTATATCAATGGCTACACATTCTACATCGAGGCCAAGGACATGAAGAGCGATGGTTATCGTAACTCCGGGTAACGATGGAATCCTACACCGGTAATGACAAGGACAGATACTACGGAAGGATCGAGGAGATCTGGGAGCTGAGCTACTGAGAGAAGGTCCCATGTTCCGTGTCGATGGGCTAAGAGCATCCTAAAAGAAGACCGTATTTCACCACCATGGTTATACCCGGTTAAATCCAAGATCATGGGCGCAAATGTCACCGCGAAAAATGAGCCATGGGTACTGGCTTCCCAAGTTGACTAATGCTTCTTCATTACCGACCCGTCAAAGGCCAGTCGTGTTGTCGTGAGGACAGGCAAAAGGAAGATCATCGGAATGGATGGAGTAGCCAATGATCAAGACTTCGACAAGTACGGCGACCGAGGATCGAACATGACGATTTATGATGAAGTAGCAGCATACACCACAAGAAGAAGCAGGACCACCCTACCTAAAGGACGTCCGTTCCACAGAAGAACTCCATTTGCGAAAAAGAAGGGCAAGAAGATTGTGAACAGATAGCTAGCTAAGATCGATTGTATTTAAATCGTAGCCTTCATTTCTCGATTGTATTTCATGGGCACTTTTTGAACTATCATGAATATTTTTAAATTTCATGGACACTCGATCTCGATCCCCTCCATCTCGATCGCTATCCCACCTCGCCAGATCCGTCCCCTCGCCACCGAAAGCACCCCCGTCCACCGCCGCTGCCGTCGACCCCGCACCCTCCCTACTCAACCGCCGCCGACCCCCCGCACTTCGCACCTCCCCGCTCCACCGGCTTTACTGTTTGATGATATTTTAAAAAAAGTTATTACTGTCTTATAAAAGAAATATTACTGTTATGATTTAAACAAGTTTGAACATATTTAAACTCAAATAAGTATCAAACAGCATTTTAAATGCATAAAAAATTGTGGAGCCTGGGAATCAACACAGACCTCCGGTGTGAGAACTGGCTGCTGACCAATGAGCTAGTAGAGGGAACTTGATGTGGATCAGGTCGGTGGAAGATAACCTGTTGGCTCGAGCAGAAATAAAAAAAAATACTATTGGCGCACTGTAGGCGAGGTGCGCCATTAGTATGGATGTACTTATGGCGCACCGAGGTGTGGTGCGCCATTAGTATTGTGCCGCCCCATCCATACTTCCTCCCGACCCAAACCTATCCCTCTCTCCTCGCCTCGCCTCGATCCCTTCCTCTCTCCTCTCCCGACGCTGCCCGCTCGCCTCGACGCTTCGCCCACGCCGCCTCGACGCGCCTGTCGCCTGGCCTCCATGCAGCAGTTCACCGTCCCGGATCTCCGCCCGCCACGCCGACTCCCTGCTCGCCCTCAGCGACGACCTCGTCAAGGTACCATCCCGATCTTGCCCCCACCCCTCTTCTTGCCCCCAGCCTGATCCGGCCTCTTCCTGTAGTCCAACATCTTCATCGAGGGCGTCTCGCACAAGATCCGCCGGCAGATCGAGGACCTGGAGCGCGCCGGAGGGGTCGAGCCCGGCACCCTCACCATCGACGGCGTCCCCGTCGACAGCTACCTCACCAGGTCCCTCCTTCTGCCTGTGCCCTGTGCCGCTGCTTACATTCCTCATCTGCCCACCAGCTCTTGCTTACCCTGGCTGTGCCGGATGCAGGTTCGTGTGGGATGAGGGCAAGTACCCCGTCAACGACCCGCTCAAGGAGACCGTCGCCAGCATCCGGTCCCAGGTCGCCAAGATCGAGGACGACATGAAGGTAACTAACTATGCTCCTCTGTCTCTTCATTACTCCAGTTCTTCTTCATGCTGACCAATAAATCACGCATGGATGACAGTAAGATTTTGGAACAATGGCAGCAACTTAACACTGCATTAGCTAGGTTAGCTTGCTACTGTATTTCGGACAGTGTTGCTTAGCAGTTACATTTGGTCCTCAGCTCTGAATTGGTAGATATTGGATGTAGCTTACTTTAGCAACACACTGTTTGTCTTGGTCTGTTTGGTTCCGGCTAACTACCTGTTTGTGCAGCTAGTTTCATGAGTATTTATTTTGTCTTCTGTCCCCTTTTCTGGCACTGAATTACCACATAGTGTTCATTCATGATGCAAACAACATCATGTTGATCTTGGTGCCACAGTTTGTCAGCAAAAGGAATAAATTGTAGTAATTATAACTGAAATACCGTGTTGATCTTGCCTGCCATTATTTGTCTCCACCCCTCATCACAAGTGCAGTCTTGGTTTTATATAGACCTTCATTCTATTTTGTGATAGATGAAAATAAGTACATAGGTGAGTCCCCCACCCCCTTCTATTCTTCCTCCTCTCTGGTATGGGCTGGGTCAAATGCAATGGCAAATAAGTATCAATCTTTCTCAACTTAAAAATTTGTTTGTGGCATCAAGGTTCAGCAGCACATCAAATCGAACATTTTTTTAGCCTAGTTATTACTGTATGTACAGTGGCAAGATACATGCTCATTCTATTCTAGCAGCAAGTTTTCTCAATCAAACAAATCTTTTTTTTTCTTTCAAGATACATACATACATACATACATACATGCTCATGAGTGAGCAGCGAGTTCTTCAAGATAATGGATTTTAAATCATGAGCGAGCAGGGACTTTCTCAAGATGCTCATGTATATATCAAATCAAAGGTCCAGAATTTCCTAGTCTCCTATCCTTCTCTTCTTCCTCCCTACTCTGCTCTGTTTGCAATGCCCAAAGTATTAATCTGCCTCCCTTCTTACCAAGGACCAAAAATTGTTTATGGTAGCAGCAGGAGATCAAATCAATGTTCTGCATCCCGTCAGTTCTTTCTGTTTGTGTTTTGACTGTTACGTATAGTTTCAGCAGTTAGCCATTGCGATTAAGGAATATACTTTGAGAAGAACAAACACCAGTTATAAAATTGTTTCATTATACGTCAATGACGGGTGAGATGGCAGCACCCATGGAGTTCATTTGGTTCAGTTTCTATAGTGCAGTTAAGAGTATTAGTGCTACTGTTATTGAGTAAAAAAGGAAAAGACAAGCAATGTGAAAGCATCAGATTACGTGTGGTAGAGAGAAGTTCCTTCATTTTTTTCTAAGTGCACTGCAGTACTTGTTCCTTTGTGCACCATAAGTAAAACTAGCTAATTTTATGAAAATGTATCATGTCACCGTCTGTGACTCTCTTTTTAAGTCCACATTCTGTTGGTGGCTCGTTAAATCCTAGGGTTTTAGCAGTTATGTATAAAAAACATAGAAAAGCCCGCGGAATTAACTTTGGATTTTCTGCATTTAACTAAAAACCCATAAAGAGTATAGTTCATTATTGAATAAAATGAAATGGCAGTTTATTTAGAAATTTGGAGCAGTTGTTCTATGGTTTTTTAGCACAAAAGTCTGATTATATAAGCAAAACAATTGTTAGCTTTTAGATGTTGTGGTGGTTCACTTGGGGTATGTGTAGCAGTTAGCAAAAACAGAGGACTAAAGTGCTCTGTTTTGGCAAACCAGTGCATGCATGCCTTTTTTTTCTTCTTCATTTTTTTCAATGACGATTTAATGCTGGCAGCTCGACAGCAGCTAGCTAGCAGGTGTTCCTTTACAAGCATAGTAGAGCATAGTATGGATTCTAATGTTCAACTCTGACTAAACAGGTTCTGCAAACGGTCTTTTACTGCACTTGACTGAAGAAGTAGGTGTCTGCTATATCCTGCACTTGAGGTGAGTTGTGTTCTCAGGTTTACATTGCAATGGGCACTCTTCTTGTAAACACAAATTCAGATTTATATACTATATGCTGGCATGACTGTTTTTATTAGGCAGGACAGTGCAGTAGTTGATGTATCTTGGTTTATTGTAAAGTTGCTTGGGTTTAATATTACCCAGCATGATGATGTATCAATGTTGTGATGGAGGCCTTTTTTGCCTTGTCCACCAGAGAGGCCCTTGAGTTTGCTGGAATGTCGATTAACTTCCGTTCCAGCAAATTCGGGTACTCCATATGTCCTATTTTCAGCAAAGGTCATGCTGAAATTTTCCGTGAATTTTAGCATGACTTTGCTAAAAATAGGACATATGGGGTACATGTGACTAATGCATGGGCCGGGGTACTTGTGACTAATGATGAAAGCTTAGGCTTTAGGGTGCCTCGGCGTCGAAAAACCCTCAATGATAAAAGCTTAGCTTTTAGGATGCCTCGTGTCGACAAACCCTAAATGATGAGACCATGATCTTGTTCCTTGACAATAACCAACTTTTGACCAAACTTTGTTCCTATTTAGAGAGAAACATGGCCAACAACGATGAGGCCGGGGTTCGGGCGGCAAGGCATTCTGGAGCTGTCCCAGAGATGGAGGAACAGCCTCACTTGTATGAGGACGCCGCCTTCCCCACCGATCCCGAGACCACCGATGGTACCGCCGAGGATGACCCCACCGATGCTACCACCGATGGTGCCGCCGAGGATGCCACCATCGATGATGGCGGCGACGCACGACGGCAGCCAACCGAAGAGGCAACGGAAGGACGGCGCCCGACTGCGTTCGCACCTCAAGGAGGAAGTTATGAAGTGGACTCCGACGGAATCCAACGGCGCCGAACGAATAGTCAAGGGTACTCGCTTCAGCTCGGGTGCATTCTCTGGAGCACCGTCTCGATCAACACCGAGAACCTGAGGCATCCTGACCGAGGGAATTTGCGCAACCTCCTCTTCACAAAGCTGCACGAACGATACAAGTTCCCCGCTGAATTTGAAAACACAAGCCTCAAAGGGAATAAACTGAACAATGCTGCCCTCACGAAGATGAGCAAGGCCCTGTCTACTTGGAAAAGCAATGTGAAGAGAATGATCGAGAAAGGTGAGAGTTATGAGAAGATCAAGGAGAAAAATCCTTCGATCACCGAAGATGACTACAATGACTTGAAGATCAATTGCTCGAGCACCGCAAACTCCCAATCAAGTCAGTGGGGGAAAGAAATGCGGGAGCTGAACTTAGGGGAACACACACTCGGTCCCGGCGGTTACAGAGTGGCGGAGCCTATATGGGACAAGGAGGAGGCGGAATGTGCCGAGCAAGGCCTACCGCCCCTCTTTGATAAATACGGTGACAAGCAGACCAGGAACTTTGTCAGGGCCCGGTACAAGAAGGACCCGAAAACAAAGGAGCTTACCACGGATCCGAAGACCAGGGCGCTTGAGCTTGTTCTTGTAAGGAATACACCCCCGCGTAATTAGCTCCATATGGTTGCATTCTAATTAATGAAGCCAAATTTCTAAATGGTTCACAATCCTTCCGCAGGTGACTGAAAGCAGTAGCACAGGGTCGACTAAGAGCAACCCTTGGGACACCACTCTAAATAGGGCGTTGAATGTAATGAAGAACAAGGATAAGCTCAGTAAGCCGACGTCAGCTGGTCGTGTGGCCGGCAAAGGCTTGTTGACAAAATGTTCATCATACTATAACACTGGTGTGCGAAAGGAGAAAAAGACCAGCTCGGAAAGCCAGGCGCGCGAGGTTCAAGAACTCAAGGCACAGGTGGCGCGGATTCCGGAGATTGTCCAAGAGCAAGTGCAACAACAACTCGGAGCGACGATCACCGCCATTGTGCCTACCTTGATCTAGGGGTTGAGTGCGTGGATTGCGGGCGGCCAACAGGGGCCGCCCCCGATTCCTAGCTTCACGGCCAGCAACTCGCTGAACGCGATGGCGGGGCCATTGGTGTCTCCGGCGGAGGCGGCATTGGTGTCTCCGCCGCACGGAGCTTAATGCACCCGGTGTACGCCGCCGCCACCTCTGCAGCAAGCGGCCCTCCGTCTAATCGCACGCCCGCTGTTGGCGGTGCTCGACATTAGCCGAGCTCGCCGCCATCATCACGGTAACTAATTGCCTCTCGCCGAGGACTTCATCTCCTTGCCTTTGGCTGGGCATCCTGACGCCCTACATGTTTTCGCAGGGCGCCGCCGACGCCCGCACTCTCCTGCACTTCGTGAACAATGAGTTGGTCGATGTCGCCAAGGGCAAAATCGCTCAACCGGCAACCCTTGTTCCACGGAACCCAGATGCCACCCAACTTGTTTAGGGTTCAACTGGTTCGGTGCTGCCAAGCTGCGACGAGTTGTTACCTCCGATTCGACCCGTCGGGCCGACGATGATGACGTGATGACCCTTAGCGCCGGCCTGAGCTGGCCCCTGCTTTGGCCGAAGAGCCAGATTCGTTTGGGGGCGGGGGACACCACCCCAAAGATAACACCGCCAGTCGTGCCGGCGCCTAGTCGGCCGCATGGCAAGACCGCCCGCAACGGTGCCGGACATCCCTATGCCATCGATCCAAACATGCATATGGCACAGATCGAACGACGACGACGACGATACATTTGGCAACGCCGATCAGTACTTTGCCGATCATGGGTACGGTGGCGACTTCATGGGGCCTCCTTCTTAAGAACCCAACCCAACAAAAGACGTGCGCGATCTAGCTGGTACCGCTGGAGAAGCCAAGTTGCAACAGCGCCGCCGCGCTCAGCTCTCAGAGACGCCCACTGCCGACTTCACCGAGCCTCGATAGGCGAGGTGCGAAATATTATCAGCCCCAACACACTCAAGAAGGCGGTCTGTGAGCAGAACTCGGTCCCATTACAGGAGAAGAAGAAGGCACACAAAAGAAAGACTAACAAGGGTGCGGGCCAGCCAGCACCGAGTACGATCCGTGCTCAGGACGGGCCACCTTCACCTGAGGATATCTCGAGGAGGGTGCATGTGGCAGGTAGGGCGATGCTACCGACAATTATGCTCAATGCTGCAACCAGTGCTATGCGGAGTCTGCATGACAGTGTTCTTTCTTTGGAGAAGCGGCGCCTCGAGAGAAGGATGTCGATACCGGTTTCGCGCCAAGGTGCCGTGAGGGCAAGGGCTTTGTGGATAACTCCATCGGGCGACGATCGTCCCCGCGTTTGATGACATCCACGCTATGTTGAACCTTCATCCGCTGCACTACACCTTCGCTCGCTATTTTCGCTGAGTATGGAGATGCGGATCATTCGCGACAAGACCCCGGACATCGTGATAGTCGACCCCTTCTACATGCGCGCAAGATATTGGGCAGCGCTGGGGACCGCAAGTCGCGAAGTTCTTACCTCGGGCGCCATTCGCAAACCAAGATAAGGATAACTTCCTCGTGCCTTACTTTCCTAGTAAGTCCTCCTCAACCGCCCGTAACATATGAATTCTTAGATTTCGATCGTTTTCTTTTAACATTCCGTGTTTTCTGCAGTGACACATTGCACGCCATCCTCCTAAGCCCCAAATATTCCATGGCCACGATTTCGACCCGGACCGTCAGTCGAACGTAGACTACACAAATGTCAAGAAGGTTCTTGATGATGTTCTCCCCGGCTACACCAAATCTGGAGGCACCTTCACCAGGCCTATTCGTAAGTACGGCAAGCACGTGTTCTCCCACAATACGACGTTCTGCTGCGTGAAGCAGCCGCCTGGCAGTCAGAAGGGTGCCTACTACGCCATCCATCACATGCGGGCGATCGTACGGGACCATAATCAACTTCTGCTACCGAGTAAACTCAAAGATTGGGCCGTGAGCGTGTCGGCAATCTAGGACGCGGACATCAGACAAGAATTCTTTCGCATCCAGTCGGAGTTTGCGGAAATCATCCATCAAGATGTCCTTCGTACCTCGGGCAGCTCTACCTCGAAATCAACCGTCCAACAAAGGACATCGACACAATGCTACAAATGCAGGTGACAACGCCTGTTATTTCATGACTCCCACGGTAGACGGCGGCTTCATCCACGCTCCGTCCCTTGAGTCGAGTCGAAAGCAGTGATGCTGTGTCAGTTCTGAAACATCGATTGATCATGTTGTAATTAAACTTTAATGAACTTGTAGTATGTCTCTTTGGTTTCAAGAGTCGCTCAACTTAGATGTAATCGATGCTATTAATGTCTTGCTTTTCTCTTCCGATCGCTCTGCTGCATACTTATATATTGCTTATGTATTGTCTGTGAATTGGTACTAACGCTTGTTTGGCTAGTGCATAGCGATGCCGTCGTATGTCGTGGTACAAGGGTAAGGTTCCGGAGTCTACGACGGCGGGAGGAGTGTCGGAGACAGGTTCACCGATTCAGTGGTAACAGTTACAAAGGGTACACCACTAGGGCGAGGCGTTTAATCTAGATACGCCCGCTATCTAGCGGAGAGGGAGGGAGCGTTGGAGGAACCAGATGAAGACGAAGTTTCATCGTGATGATGCTCATCGTGATGACCGCAGCTCCCTTCTATGTGATGGTAGTTTAGATGATCGATATCGACTTGTAATGTGAAGACAAACTCGCTACTCGCGGTCTCGAGACTTGTAATATAATGTTCTATCTTTGTTCGGTCTTTTCAATTCGAGACTAATATGATGAATTGTATTCGGAGACTAATATGATGAATTGTATTCAGAGACTAATCTTCTATTGTATTCGATGAATCTGTTGTTGATGTGTGCTGTCTATATTTTGTCCAATTATACATTTGGTAACCTGTGCAAAAAACAGAAAATAAAAAATAAAAAACCTAATATTCATACTAATGGCGATCACATCACAGGCGCCATTAGTATGCCAAAGGATACTAATGGCGATCATTAAACAGTGGCCATTAGTATGCCAAGTTACTAATGGCGATCTTGTTGTTGTGCACCATTAGTATGCCAAAGCACTGGTGTACATGGCCCCTAGGAGGCATACTAATGGCGCACTGTTGTATATACTAATGGCGCATCTGAGGTCCGCCATTAGTATACCAGATAGTAAAATATACTAATGGTGTGGCACTAATGGCGCACCACTAATGTGCCATTAATAGCCAAATTAGGTGCACCATTAGTAGGCCTTTTCCTAGTAGTGAGTGCACCAAGTGGATCGAAACAAGGACAATCAAGAAACTGGATGGGCCAACAGCCGCCTGGTTCGTCAAAGACATCGCGGTTCGCTACGGCATGCCAAACAACATCATCACGGACAACAGCAGTAACTTCGCCAAGGGCGCGCTCGAGCAATACTGTTCCGCCTCCAGCATCCGCCTCGACCTGACCTCCGTTAGACACCCGCAGTCCAATGGGCAGGTCGACCGGGCCAACGGCCTCATCCTGTCCGGCATCAAGCCATGGCCCGTCGAGCCACTCATCCGCTCTCCTGGAAACTGGCTCGACGAGTTGCCGGCCGCCCTCTGGAGTCTCCGAACTACACCAAACCGGTCGACTGGGTTCACCCTGTTCTTCCTCGTCTATGGAGCCGAAGCCATCATCCCGACCAACGTCGAGTTTGACTCGCCGCGTGTCGCGATGTACACCGAAGCCGAAGCCAAAGAAGCCCGCGAAGACGGCGTCAACCTACTCGAAGAAGACGGCGTCCTAGCGCTCAGCCGATCGGCCATATACCAGCAATGCCTGAGGTACTACCACAGCAAGAAGATCAAGCCCCTCGCATTCTGCGAGGTTGACCTCGTCCTCCGACTCGTCCAAGAGCAAGACGGCCAGCACAAGCTGTCCCCTCCATGGGAGGGCCCGTTCATCGTCAGCCGGGCCTTGCGCGACCGCAACGCCTACTACCTCATCGACGCACGCAAGTCAAACAAGCGAAAGAAAGACACCGCCAGTGAAGAAACGACCCAGCCGTGGAACGCAGAACTCCTCCGCCCGTTTTACAGTTAGTTGTACGAGTGTATGTATCGCTGCCTTTTGTAAACGTATGAAACTATGGGGTCCACGAATGATGCTCGGGGGCTGTCTTTTCACGACCAAGTTATTGTGTCCCTTACTCTTATTAATCACTATGCTCCAAAACCCAGCCACCGGTCTGACCCGCTCAACCCGGAGGCTCGCGGGATGGCCGGCTCGGTCGCCAGCCGCCACCTTTCCTTGGTGAATCCTGATAAAGCAAAGGACACCGCGGCCCCCAACTTCGCCCTAAGCCACAGATCCGGCTTCGGCTGTCGGCTGGCAAGCACAACGGGCTAGAGCTCCGGCGCGCTGCAAACTCCATGTCCAAAGGCTGCCGGGTCGATCAACCCGGCCCGCCACCTTAAAAAGTAGCCGCATGACCGGCTGCTCGCCAACCGGCTCCACCGGGTTTCCGCCAGCCGGCCCAGTGGGTGTTTCGCTTGCGGTCAACGTTTTGAAAACCTACGTACTGTGCGCTCCTCTCAAAGAGCCGAGGGGGGAGGCTTGAGAAAGGTAAATTGCAAGAAATCGGTTCAAAAAACGAAAAGCAAGAGCAAAAACACTCACGACATATACACATCACATAAATAGTTAAAGGCTCACGGCTAGAGTTCATTACACCGAGCAACCCCCAGTGGGTGGGTGGACCTGCTACCTAACAAGTTTTACCAGATCATCTTAGGCATCTCCAGCGCCGGGTCGTGACATGGACGGCTCTCCCCTGGCGGCCTCCAGGTCAGGCAAGGTAACGATGTCATTCTTGGCACCCCCATCGCGGTAGACGCCCGTCTCCTCGGAGCTACCCTCCGGGTCTTAGAGAAGCAAGCCGTTATCGTCGCCGGCCATGACTCCGCCATATTCTGCCTGCTCCGGGTGGAACTCATCATGGAAGGTGAACTCGGCGATGTAGCTGGCCCAGGAAGCAATCTCGTCAGCCTACTCCTGCAGCTGCTGCTCCGAGCCGGCCCGCTGACCCATCATTATGTCCAGCTGCAGGTCCGGGTGCCAAGACAGCACAAACCGGAGCGCCATCTCGGCACCAGCACGAGCGGCGGAGATGCGCCACTCGTGAAGCCGATCCGGTCCCACCTCCAGCCAGCACGCCAGCCGCGTGAAGCTGCTCGGTGCAACCGAGCCTGGCCAGAGCGCCGCCATCATCACCGTGCCGGCCTGGGACAACCGCCCCATCTGGTCGCCAAGGACCCGCAGGCGGGCCTCGGTAATGATCATGATTTCTGGGAAGGTCCACGCCACCTGCGGATCGGTCCCGTAGCCAACAGCCCCCAGCGGGTCGCGCTCGAAGCGGGATGCCTCCTCTGCCAGCTGATGCTTCTCCGGGAAGGCCCCTATCAGAAAACAGAACAAGATATAAGAAAGGACAACAAGGGCGAAAAGCCGGATCCCAACCCGGCGAAACTCAAGAAAAGCACTTACTGGAGAAGGATTTTTCCAGGTGTTGCGCTTCGAGCAACGTACCGCGCCGCTCTCGATCAATGGTGCGGTCACGCTCTTGGAGCGCCCTCTCCAAGTCGGCCACCTTGGCAAGGGCTGCCTTCAGCTCGGCATCCTTGCCCTCGGTCGCCTTCTCGGACGCCTCGCGTCGGCGGGCCTCGTCCTGCTGGGCTCCCTCCACCGCAGTGACCTGCCCCTTCAGCCGTTCCACCTCGGCCTGAAGCTGGCCCTTGTCATCAGCCAGCCTGCCGCGCTGCTGGTCCACCTCGGCCAGGGCCCGCTGCGCCTCCACCGCCTTGATGGCCTCCGTCTTGAGGTGCTCCACCTCGGCCTCAAGCCGGCTCTTGTGGCCCGCCAACTGCTCCCGCAGTTGGCTGGCCTTGTCGAGAGACTGCCGGGCCGCCACCGCCTCCGCCCTAGCCTGCGCCACCTTCGCACCAAGACGGCCGGTGTCGGCAACAAGCCGGTCATAGTGGTAACCGGACCGCAGCAGCCGGGTCTGCCGAGACAACACCTCGGCTACAAAAAGAAGATTCAGGAAAGCACAAAGAAGAGCAGGACTTAAGATTTGGCCCAACTGCTATGAAGATGGCCCGAATCTCAAGGGATACACCCAGTGGAGCGCTAGCGTGCCCCCACTAGAAAAGAGCATGAAGATACCTGAGGCGACGCGGAGCTCCTCCTCCTTGGTGGCGAGCTGCTCCTTGAGCTCCCGGTATTTGCCCAGGAGGCGGTTGAAGGCGCTAACCCGATAGGTATCGAGTTGCTGAAAAAGCCCGCAATCAGAACAAAGATAGCATTCCAAGGATTCGACCCAACTGCTACGCAGTTGGCTAGAACTTCGGGGGATACACCCAGTGGGTGCACTAGCGCCCCCACAAGGAAGAAGCTACAGGAAAACTTACCAGCACGGCGCGCTCCAGATCCCGCGTCCGCTCCACCTCGGCCTGGACGAAGGTCTTGAGCTGATCCGTCCGCCCGCGCAGACGGCGGCTGACGGCATGTAACACCCCAAAATTTAACCATGATTTATTAATTAAAATTTTGCCTTGGTAAATTAAACTTTTATTTTCTGGATTTTCTTTGGGTTCAGAACCACTCTTTTTCTTCCGAGTTTTTCCTCCAAATAGAAAACCTTTCAATAATATTGTTGGCCTTGTATACCCTCTCCAGAAAAATTTCATTTATCAGTGGAATTACTTATATGATTATCTTCGCTGAGCTCTATTTCTCTTAAAAATGATTTTTATAAGATTTAGGGTCCCATTTGCACTACAACCCTTTTAAATACCCCTTTAAAAATTCCACCAAAATTTGGGGATGACATGGGAGGTCCCTAAATCACTTTTATGCAAAAACCTCTCTTAATCATTGGGAGATTTTGAGCCCTACCTCATGTTTTCAAATCTGGATCAGTCTGTGGATTGCACTGCAACCTAATTAAATATTTGTTTAAAAATTACATAAAAATTTGTAGATGTCATTAGATGGATATAATTCAACTTTATGCAAAAACCCATGAGTGTCCTTTGAAAATTTTGAGCAAATCATCCTCTTTTGCTTTCTGGTCCAGTGTAGTATTTTCTACTGCAACCATATTTTAACTTGCCCTTTTTCCCATGATTCTTTCTCCTACTTATAAACCACTCTACCAAACCCTTAAGTCCAGGAGATTGGACCCATTTAAACATTTTTGGCCCATGCAATGATAACCTTGTGTTTCTGCCCAGATTTGGTTTTCTCAAAAACTTGCACTAACAAGTTTCTGGTTTTGCCCAACTAACCTTGCCAGCCTCTCTAGCGCCTAAAGAGACTAGGATCTTGAGTTTTTGGCCACCGCAAGAGTTGCCTAGATCCCCATGACATTCTGTTGAACACTTTGTGTGCATGGCCAGATTTGGCATGATTTTTAGTTTGCATTGTGGACTTGATCCTCTGACCCAGCAAGCTTGTCCACTAAGCCCCTAGCCACCCCTAAACCGGACATGTTAATTGCCAGCCTCGCTCACGCCCTCTAGCGCGTGATGGCATTGCGTTGAACACCTGGCGTGCGTGCTCTGGGCGAGCCCAGAGCGCACGTTTTTCACGCGCGCGCACCGAGCCGCCCCGTCTCACTGTCGTCTCCCTGCGCCGGTTCTGATCCCTTCCCACGTGCAGCCAGCACTCCCTCACCCTTCCCTCGCTGCAGATCCGCCCTGGCCCCCTCCTGGCGCCCCACCGCGCTACCACCGCAAGCCGCCGATGGCCGAAGGAGGCCTCTGCCATGGACGGTGCCGCCCGAGCCACTCCAGCGCGCCAGCTGCCCTCTGGAACAGCTCGAGCTCATCCGTGAGCCCGTCCGCTAGCGCACGTCGCCCTGCAGCAACAGAAAGGCGGTTCACCGACGACCTTATCCCCGGCCGCCACGGAACCAACTTAGATACCCTATAAAAGGAGCCCCCGAGCCCATCCAGACCTCAGGCGACCTCAAGCCATTCCTACAAAGCTCCCACGACCAGCAATCGACGGCGGGAAGCCTTCTTCCTCGTCTCCGATCAGTTCGGACGCCGTCACACTCCGGTGCCGTGCGGCGCAGGCAGAGCCTCCCCCGTCCATCCAGTGCTTCCATCCTCCTCCCCTCAGCCGTGCGGAGCTGCCCAGCCTCTCAGCTTTGATCGGGAGCCATCATAGCCCAAGACCCCAACCCGCCAGAAGTTGCCGTCCGCTGCAAAGCTCACTGCCGGCGACTCCCTTCGTCCCCGCCACCCTCTCGACCATTGGGAGGACCGCCCTGGACTAGCGGATCCATCCCTGCCCTTGGAACCCCGTGGGGAGCCGCTGTTCGCCGGTGTTGATCACTGGAGCTCCGCCTCCGCTCGGACAGAGGAGGAAGGAGGCGGGCGACTGGTAAAACCTGACCAATGGGCCCAAGGGACCAACTGTCAGTGACCCACGAGCCGGTCCATGCTGGCATAAGTGGAAGCATAAAGCGAAGAGTAAGCTTTCCCCCTCGAACTGTTTTTTCTGTTTCTTTTATTTATTTAAAAACAGAATTTGACTAAACTTTGACTAGCCATAACTCTTTAAATATAAGTCCAAATGACTTGATTCTTTTTCTGTTGTTTCTCAAATTTGGTCTAGCTTATTTTCATATTTATTTGAAAATTTTCCGAACAACATTATTGTACTGTTTTGAAACTATGTGTTGAATTCAAATTTTTTAATAGGATTATGGAGAGAGGAGAAAACTTTCAAAAGTTCTGGAATGCACCCTGCCTCTCCACAACTTCAAGGCAAGCATTCTGGACCCTGGCATAATATTGTTGTGTGTTGATATATACGGTTACAACACCACCTTAACACGAAGTACTCGTTATTTTATGTGATGATATGATCATACTCATGAGTGCAAAATGAATGTCCCTTGCTGTTGGAACTTGGTATGCTTGTGTCAGCAATCACCCTCGTATGCCCTTCATGCCTATCAGAAGGAATCCGGGAAAAGCCACTGTCTTGGGTAGACACAAGCTTGTCTCCAGTCTTCGTCGTGACGATTGTGTCCGGTATGTCTTAGTGAGGCATGAGGAGCGGTGATTTCTGTCTGTTGGTTGAAACATCTTTGTGTTGTAAATATGCAGGGAATACTTAAACCTCCTGAGTCGACCGTAGATCGAGTCTTGTTCCAGTAACCCCCATACTTGTTTCGTACTACCACTTGTCCCTGCCATAGATAGGGTACGGTTCAGTAAGTTTTCAACCCCTTCCTAGCACACACCGTACAGAGAGGCCATGGTGGAAGATACCAGCTGCATCCGGTAGGCATGCCACCTGGCCCGGGTGCATGGGTGTTTCCGGTTGTAGCCGAGGGGGTAGCTCCCCTAGTTTGCACGCGTTATAAATTTTTTGATCCCATGCTAATCGAGGTTGTAGCCTCCCCACTTAGAGTGTTGCTTAACGAGTGTCGTGGGTGATTCCAGACACCGGTAAGTCAGGCTGGTGTGTGCGGTCAGGAGTGTTTTCAATTAAGAGACCGTAGACGGAATTAGTCCCGATGGACTAACGGAATCCGTTACTCGTGGGTAAAGAGTACACCCTCTGTAGAGATTATATCAATTCGAATAGCTGTGTCCATGGTTAAGGACTACAGTCTGGGATGGGTCAAGTGTCGGTCTTAGTGTCGGTCTTCGGAGGAAAAACTGCTAAACCAGAACATTGATTTTGACCTGTGACAGATGATGATTATGATTATTATTATTGTGGACTATCCATTTACATTATTTGAATTATTGAGTATGCTTGGGATGGTTCTACCTCCTGGATATTCACTGTGATTTTTCTCTTATAAGCCCATTATGTGGTGTCGCTCAGACGCCCGACCATGGCATGCTTGCTATTTAAATCCTTTATAAGCCCTTTATGTGGTGTCTCTCAGACGCCCGACTGTGGCATGCTTGCTATTTAAATCATTTATAAGCCCTTTAAGTTCTGTCGCTCAGACGCCCGACTGTGGCATGCTTGTTATTTAAATTATTTATAAGCCCTTTATGTGGTGTCGCTCAGACGCCCGACTGTGGCATGCTTGCTATTTAAATCCTTTATAAGCCCTTTATGTGGTGTCACTCAGACGCCCGACTGTGGCATGCTTGCTATTTAAATCATTTATAAGCCCTTTATGTGGTGTCGCTCAGACGCCCGACTGTGGCATGCTTGTTATTTAAATTATTTATAAGCCCTTTATGTGGTGTCGCTCAGACGACCGACTGTGGCATGCTTGTCAATTAAATTACTTATAAGCCATTTATGCGGTGTCCCTCAGACGCCCGACTGAGGCATGCTTTAAATTATTATCCTTCCGAGGCGTCGCTTCAGACACCCGATCGGTGCATTCTATTACTACTCTATTATTGCATATCCATGTTATGAATAACCTGCTTGCGTGCATCATGGATTTTATTTTGTGACTGGTGTTGTGATCATGAAATATTTCAGAACATGATTATCGTTTGTTATATTATACCTGTGTTCATAATGCTTGCGAGTACATTCAAAAGTACTCACTGGCTTGTCCCTGGCTATTGTCTTGGCCAGATTTCTTGCACGGAGAGGAGCGTTGCGATGACAGCCCCGGAGCCTATGTAAAGATGATAGCAGCCTCGTGAAGATAGGAGTTATCCTGGTCAGCTCTTCCTGTGGGAGATGGAGTCCCATAGACGCTGATAAACCACAAACCACTTCCGCCATCAGCCACTAGAAATCTTGTGTTGTACTCATAGGCCAGAATGGTCTTGTACTACATATTATGTACTTTGCTTTGAGTTTCTATATATCAAGTTGGTGTCTCATCAGCTAACAGTAATCCTGGGGCTGGTGAGCACAAGGGCCATTTTCTGGGAAATTAATACCCCGAAAATCCGGTCCTGACACGGCATCCATCACTGCCCCCTCCTGGGTCTGGGTCCCAAAAACCACGGCGACCCCGCTCCGCGCTGGCTACGACGCGGCAGCCCGACGCCCTCCCAGCCGGGGAACCAGGGCATGCTCCCTGCTGGCCGCCCTCGACGTGGCCAGCACCTCCTCCGACGACCGCCCCGGCGTCACCGAGGACCCAGAGGCTGGGATGGTCCGTGACACCACCACCAGCTCGGTAGCCGGGGTGACCTGCGGTGCCACCTCTTGTGGCACCTCCTCCGACGCCCGCGGCGTCCCCATCGGCGCCATCCGTGGCGCCTCCTCCAAGACGGTGTCACCACCTCCTCCATCGACCACCGCCCGCCCAACAGCGTCGACCCGCGGAGGGGTGTCGTCCTCCACCTCCACGACCTCCTGGTCGAGGACCACCACGTCAGCCCAGCCTCCTTGGCTGTGCTCCCTCACCGACGACGGCTCGAAGACCATCGCCGCCACCACCGTGCCCAATAGCATCTCGCGCCACGCTGGCTCCTCGCCGGCTCGCGCCCATGCTGCTGCAGCATCGGTCCAGGCTCGGACCGATGCCGCCTCCAGCTCCGCCTCTGCCCTGTTCCTATCCCACCAGGCTAGGCCTTCAGCGTCGTTCTGTTCCAGGCCGAGGTCCCGGTCTGCCAACTCCCCCTCCTCGTCCCGGTCAACGGGGCCGGACCGGATCCTCCGGAATGAGGCCTCCTCAGTAGACGCGGCATCAGCCGCCGCCCTCGCTAGCGCAATCAGCGACCTTAAGAAAAAGACGAAATAAGGAGGAAGACAAAGCAACTCGACAACTCGGGTACATGCAGAAGAAACTTACCCCGGCAAGACCAGGACGGTGGCCCTCGCCGGCCTCTCTCGCCCGGCGCCGCGCTTCCTCTTGGCCGGCCTCGCGCTCCCGGCCGGGTCCGTCGTGCGCTTCGGGGCCCGGGGCCGCGGCGCGACGTTGTCCTTCCCGTGCGGAAGACTCGGCGCCGCTCCTCGCGACGAACCGGCTCCCTCCATGTCGCCGCCTCCGCCTAACGCCACTACATCAACAATCAGCGTCGGCATCGACTTACTCAAGAAACACAAAAAGAGAAGGCAAGAAGGCACGACTTACCCGAGCGACACCCAGCACCGGCGTCGACCTTGTCCTCCTCCTCTCTGCCATGGGCCGCGGGCTCCTCCGACTCCGCCCACTCCACCTACGACGGAGCCCGGGCTTAAGGGTGCCGGATGGCATTCAGAAGCATCTCGTCGTGTCGGGACGAACGAGGAGGTGCGCAGCAGCAAAGTGAGAAGACCAAATACTCACGAGAGGCGCCGGGTTCGATTGGCTATGTGGCGCCTTGCCGAACCGCCAGTCATCCCCAAGGTTGGCCTTGGAGATGTTGTTCGCTCGGCGCGCGATCTGGTCCACTGACAGGCGCGCCGAAAGCAATGTGTCATGGAATTATCACGTCAGATGTCCTAGAGAAAGGACTTAGTCGTGAAGCCATTGCGAACGGGTTAGCTTAGAGAGGTTAAACTGGACAAAGGACACAGGGAGTTTATACTGGTTTGGCCCCTTGCGGTGAAGGTAAAATCCTACGATCGAGTTGGGGTGTTCTTGATGTCGTCTCGATTACCAGGGAGCAAATATGCTATGCCTGGTTCTCGAGTTGTTGTTTCTTGTGCCTGAACCGCCGTCGATTCGTCCCTATATATACACAGGTTGAAGCCCGGGCCGGTTTACAAAATCCCGAGGCCGGCTCATACAAGTGCCCGGCTCGGTTTCTCCTTTCCCTGACTTACAATACAAGTTACACATCTATGGCGGTTCACCACTATGGGCCCTAATTCGCCATCGGGCTCTGGGACTCTAAGTCTTCATGGTTAAAGCGCCATAGCCTTCATCTTCACGGGCTCTTGTACCGGACGCCTTGTGAGTTAACCCGGCCCCTCCTGGGCGCTTCAACTTAGTAGTCATATCCCCAACATTAGGCCCCAGGTTGATTTGAACATGTTCATGTCAATCTTCAACTTAGAAAGATTCTGATTTGAACGTTTTTATGTTGTCCTTGTAAACCACCGTGACGTCATCTTCTGGAGTCGCCTTAAACCGCCATGAAGTCATCTGTCTAAAAAAACCCATAAAGATTTCTTTTTTATTAATTGATCTCTGAGGATCGAGGCGACAGCTGTGCCCCATTTTCTGTTTCGGGCTCCCCGATTCCCGTGCTTGCCTTACTTTCCATTCGCCTTATAAATAGGTCTGGGGTCCTTTATTTTTCCCATTGCCTCTTCTTCTTCCTCGCGACTCCGAAGAGCTCAAGCATCACCGCCGCCGTCGACCTTTGCATCTCCACCAACCAGGCCACTGCATCAACCTGTTCTTGACCAGAAACTGCGAAGCTCTTCCGCTGCCCCGCATCCCCAGTAAGTTCTCCTCTTCCCAACTTATCAGATCTGCATTTGGGTTTCAATGTTCATCCGTGTTCATCAGTGTTCATCCTTGTTCGTTGTCTTATTAAGTCTAGATGAGCTTGTCATCTTCCTTTTGCGATCGAAGCTGCAGATTTAGTTTACCACGCCATAGTATCTCTTTGTCCCTGGATAGATCCCATCTGGACTTTTGGTGTTCTGCCGTCGCCATTTTAGGGCTCAGAAAATTTTCTTTACTGAACCGCAGTAGATCCAAAATTATAACCCCATCTTATGAAACATGTTTCTTCAGCACTTAGTAAATTTTAGATCTGCTTCCTCCAATGTAGGCGGTTTAACTCTTAGAAACTGATAATCCGCCAGGTACCATTAGCCCTCACTTAAACCGCCAACTTTTACCTGAACGTAAGTATCCGGTTTAACTTGTATATATGCTTTGATTAAATCTCCCGGTTTGACACCAGTTTATGCATATCAATCTTGAACCGTGAACCGGCACTTGAACTTCCTTTACAGCTTGTCATCAAAAATAGCCAAATAGTTCCCTTCTTGTAATTAGATTCCCTCCCGGATTAAATAAGAGCAACTTACTGGATATGTTGTGACTGGCGCTTTAGCCAAGAAGGAGGTCATTCCTTGGAGAGTCCCTACTGCTAAAAATCCTCCTGAACCTCAAGATGGAGGGTTTAGCCCTCCCAGATCGAGGGTTTAGCCCTCCCGGATCAAAATTCTTCCGTGATGTACTTGCCAGTTTCCAACTCCACCCTCAATATATTGGACCAAACTCTGCGTCCAATATTTGCAACTTCCAAGTATTTTGTGAACTGGTTGTGAAGTTTATCTATAGGAACACTGCTCCCGCTGATGAAAATCCTCTGTCGGGTTACCGTGCTCACCGGCTTAGTAATGACCATCCACTACCTCAATGTTTGACTGCCAAGGAGCGAATGAAATATGCCACACAGATCTCTAAGGTCCGGGCTTTTATGGCAAACGGTTTGACCGGTGTCGATCTTGTCCGTTGCTGGGTTTCATGGAGTATCTTGCCTTTGAGGCGTCGTTCCGGTTTAATGAGCGAGTACATAGGAGATGTAAAAGATCGTCAATGCTATATTGACACTCAATTGACTGATATCAAGATTACTAAATGTGTCAAGAAGATGCTGGGTGAACCGGTAGCTGAATGCCGCAAAACTAGGCTTCATCCGTTCTGTGCTCTCAACAAACCGCCAGCTATAAGAGTTGCATTTTTGCTGTTTTAATCCGCCCTTTTTGACAGTTTCTGACAGCCTTTCTGTTTACCTTTGCAGAGCAATGATCCATTTTGGAAGAGGAAAACGTAGGACAAACTGGCCAAAGCTCAAGACTAACCGGTGAGAGCGCCCCGTGCTAAGTCCAATGTTACTAAGAAATCTGCCAAGAAGAGAACCGCCGAGTCCTCTGATCCGGCCGAAGATGTTGATGACTCAGACGCAGAGGTAGAACTTGATTTACTTGGTTCACTTTTCATGCACCTTATTGACAATGACCATTATCAGGATGATGCGGAGGCCAGCCGTGCGGACCATGTAGAGGTAATTTCTCTTTCCTCTGATTCAGATCATGTGCCGGTACAAAAACTCCTCGCGCAATCTGGAAAGTAAAACTTTCACATCCTCACTCTCATTTGGATCCACACTTTTCTTTGAAGACACAGCAACATGAAGCCCGTCGTACAACCCGGCATAGTGGCCAACAAGTTACTTCCTCCGGTTTACCAGATACGCTGGTTCGAAAACGCCGACCAGATGTCTCTTGTACTTCAATACATCTTATCCCAAGGCGGGTTGCTTTCGATATCCTCTTAATCCGTCTGATTCCAATTATCTGGGAACTTCCAATTCCTCCTCTGGCGACTCCTCAACCACACAGATGCCTCCACTCAGGACCGTTCCTGGGTAAGAGTAACAAACTTATTTTTTATATGCTGCTCCAGTTTACTATACTAACGCCTGTACTTTGCTTTCTTCAGTGCCAAAGGCAGGCTTAGCAAGAAAGCCAAATTCACTGTTCCGACTGATGATAATCAGACTTTTGAACCGGAGAAGACCCCTGAACCTCATGACCGGGATGTCGATGCTATTCAAGAAGATCAAGTACCTCTGGTTCAAGATACTTTTGTTGAACCGGATGAGACTAACACTATGAACCAGCATGCTGATCCGCCAAGTCCAGCCAGGGATGAAGGTAACCCGCCAAGCCCAGCCAAAGATACTGACAATCCGCCCAGCCTAGACAAAGGTGGCGATGATGATGTTATTATTACTAGCACTAGTCATACAGTTCCTGGTAATCCGGTTGTTTTAGCAAAGCATACCGCCAAGGAGGAATTTGCTGCTATGGGCAAGGGCAAGTGGAAAACAGACTTGTCCAACTGTGCTAACCTCAATGCTCAATAACTCCACTCTGTATTTCTAAACCGCCTGTACTCGAGTCGTGACCATGAAGCCGGTTTAGTCAACTTGATGAAGGAGCGATATGACGTACTTCTTTCTCAAATGCTTTTTAAACCTTTCTTTCCTTGCTTGATATTAACTCCAGTGTAGCCCCGAGGGGCCGGTTTATCTCTTCAAGGTGAACCGGTACTTGCAATGAAAAAACTTCAACTGTGTAGCCACCAAGGGCCGGTTTATCTCTTCAAGATGAACCGGTACTTTTCTGTTGCAACGCTTTCCCTTGTTGAGCTCCTTCATAACATGTTTATGTGATTAAATAAGCATTAGCCCCCAAGTGCCAAGATGAATACTTGTATTGATCATTGGGACTTTAAAATATCAGCTTGAAAGAAACAATCTGCATTAGCCCCCAATTGCCAAGTGTATAACTTGTTATGTGCTTGGGACTTTGAAAAAGTATTACCATTTTAATATTTGCCTTTTGCAGGCTGACTTAACCAGGAAGGATGCCCAAATTGCCGACCTCCAGGAAAACATTAAGTCCCAGCAAGCTGCAACCTCAAAAGCCATAGATGATTTGAAGGACGCTTTGACGTCCATGGTAAAATTGAAGGATAGCTTCAAGAACGAGCGGGCAGGCTGGGAGACTGAAAAGGCCGGTTTGCTGAAACGGGCTGAAGATGCTGAAGAGACACTCAAACCGGTAGCAGAAGAGCTGAGTGGCCTAAAGTGGCAAATCGATGCGATGACTTCTGCTATCTTTGGTAAGTACTCGTCTTCAGCTTTTTAGGAAACATCTTTGATCATGCCGGTTTAACAGTAATTTCTTAAACCGTTGCAGGTAGTCGTATTGCTCATCTTGGCTCAGATATGTGAAAAAAGTTGAAGGCTGCCTACACATTGATAGAGCAGTTGTATACCGGCGCTCAACGGGTTATCCGCGCAACCTCATACAATAAACCGCTGCCAACTTTGATCCAGGATACATTGGCCAGACTATCCATGACTCGTGCTGAGCTGGAAGAATTGAAGAGATCTGCTGCAAGGACTAGTGCTTTATGTGCACTCACTCGGGCCAAAGCTTGGATAGCTGATCTTGATCCAGAGGACATTGGAAATGGCTATCCTAGCCAAATAGCGGACGTGTCAGATTTTGACAATGATGCCCTTAAAGCTTTGACGAAGGAGATGCGCCCTCTTGCGAGCAGATTGGCCAAAGAAATTGATTTATCTGTCCATCGGTCCAACTATGATGCAGATAACAAACGGACTGATGCATCTGTGAATGAAGTGTAGAATCTTATCCCACCAATCCGTAAGCAAACTTATGCCCCAGACATTGAACCGTCAGATCTTATAAGTGATGAAGCTGTCTTCCGAGCTTTGTCCGGAATTGACTAGGCAAACATTGACTTCCAGCCAGTGGATGGGGAGGAGGAGGGTGAACCGGCGCAAGATGATCCATCAACTTCACGTCAACCTGGTGACGAATCATAGACCCTCGGCCGGTTTAAGTTTCACAGACTATGTTCTGTGCAACAAACAATCATTATTTTCACTACTAGGGAAAAGCCTAGCAGCAGCGCGGGTTTTAGGCCTATCAAGAGCGCCGCCAGAACGCCATCGATAAGGAGCTACAGCTAAAGCTTAGCAAGAGCGCTGACCCCAGCGCCATCGCTAAAATGATCTAGTAGTAGCGCTTCTCCTGAGCGGGCGCTGTTGGTAATTAGTCGTGGCGCCCTCCTTGCCCGCTACTACTATTATTTTGTATTTTATTTCTTTTTATTTCATGTTGAATTTCATACACCTTTACACAAGTTTTCATACAACAGGAATTTAGAGACTTTTTACATCATATGAGTAGGTGAAATAACCGTGGACTAGTTTCAAGTGGATGGACATCCACTTGAAACTAATCCATGGTTCTTTCACCCAAACACATTGTTTCATCATTATCATATCATTAACAACTTATCATCACAATACATCATTGTCATATAACACCTCCTCAAGATCATCGTTTTCATCAATGAGACATCACATAGCAAATTGGTCACTAGTCGTAATCACAAGTACTCATCATCATCAACTCTAACACATTGTATCACATAATAAACATATTGTACCTCATAGGACCTACTACATTCTCTTAGGACCTACTATATTCTCTAAGGTAAAATAGCAAAAACAAGATAGCCCCCGACTCTCCATTATGGACAATGGAGATTATCCTGTCTCCAATTCTTGCCTTTAAGCTAATGTTACTTCCAAGAACCTCGCTGTAATGTCCAAACATTTTTTCCATTCTTTGATTAGCATGTGTTCACCGGTTTTAGAAATCCGATATGCATAGGTGAGATCCGTAGGATGACCTGGTTGTATGTTCAGAACTTCAAGGCGACCATTGTAATACATCAGATGAGGCACACAATCCATCGGGATTTTCTGTTGAAAAACATAGTAATAACTTCGTAGTTAGCAATGATGTAGTTTTGGAAGTATGCAAAAGATGCACGGATGTCGTAATAGTAAAAAATCTTACCAGGGTATCTCCATAGAAGTTATCGTGGTTCAACACGTGCACTAGTGGCACGTATTCACCATAATTTGGAGGAGTTCGATAATAGGTATTGTAATTCTCAAAGAAAGTACAAAATGCGATCAGATGATTTTTCTCCTTATAAGTTAATTCGGAGCCACCACTGTAGTTGGTTTTGTCTACCATCTTCTGCACATTCTTTGAAGATTCAAAATAAGCTGTCAATGGAAATAAGCTGTCAACTATTTTGAAATAAACAATATAAATTAGTTAATAACTATGTTTGTGAAACTCACATTTTGGTAGAATCCGAAGCGTATCAACAAGGACCCAAATGTCCATATTGTCTTGCTCGATGTCAGGATCACCAAGATCCATGGTGACAATCATACCCTCATAAAAACCAAACATTTTGCAAAGTGCTTCCCAATTTTGGCAACCAAAATGGGTTACGCTCTGAGCATTGTACAGATTTACTTCAAAATCCATGTCATGATGGGTCCTTAGGTGTATTTTCTTTGTTTCAAAATTTTCATGGTCTTCAAAACCCATCCTCTCCAAGACATAGCGTCTTGCATGGCATGGGATAAGCTAGTCGAATTGTAAAAGATGAAAATTAGACGTTGAAATAGTTGAAGTCATGCTTAATTACGAAAAAAAAACTCTTGTCATTGTTGCGTACCGTTTCAACATTGAAGGTCTCCTCGAGCTTAATGCTGAAGCGCCAATCTTCGTCCAGCTCAACGAACCTGTCGCACATACCTCGATCGTCGTGGCACCAGCTGCACTCCACGAGACTGCGTAAATCGTCCGAGTATGACATTTCCTACGTTCATAATTCAAAGATTAAACTTGTAAAATTAAATATATGTACTAAAAAACATAGGCCTAAAAAATCCGGCATGACCTTTGCTAAAAAAGGACATATCGAGCGCCTGAAATATGCCGGAACAGAAATTAATCAACACTCCGGCAAAACATAGGCCACTCGGAGGTGTAAACTGAACATGAACGGCCACTTGGCAACCACTATCCTATTTGAGCAACAAAAGATATACATGGATATTTGGCTGGTCTCACCTCGATGTCGGAGGGGGTCGGTGACGGGGACGACGGCGGGGATGATGGAGGGGCTCCTTGATTTCTGCAAAAGCAAAAACAGTATAAGTTATCACTAATACATCCCGAATAATTGCTTAAACTAAAAAATAACAACAAATATGACATGTTCAACTAGTTTATTAATTCAACTAGTTCTTACTAAATATAAACTTACTATAAATAGAATATGTGGTTCAACTAGTTATATTAATTATCTTACTAAAAAACTAGTTCTTTCTAAAAATAAAGTAGTTCAACTATTTATATTAATTATCTTACTAAAAATACATTTGTTCTATTAATTCAACTAGTTCAACTACTTGAACTAGTTTATTAATTTACTTACTAAACTAGTTCAACTACTACTAAAATAGTTCAACTACAACTACTATTAATCATACTGCCTAAATTTTCTTACTTCTATTTTATTAAAAACACCTACGATTTGCAAGAACAGAGACAAGGGAGGGAGGGAGGAGAGAGGAGGAGGCGCGCGGAGGAGAAGGAGGGGCGGTTGCAGCGGAGGGAGGAGGTCACGGTGGGAGGAGGAGGAGGAGGCGTGGTGGGAGGAGGAGGCACGAAGGAGGAGTACTCGGTGGCGTCGGACGATGGTGAGGCCGAGAGCGCGCGCGGTGAGGTCGAGAGCAGAGGGGTGGGAGGCGGCGGCGGTGAGGTCGAGAGCAGCGGCGGGCGGCAGCGGTGAGGTTGAGGCGGCCTCGGGCGGCGCGGTGAGGGCAGGCTCGGGCTCGGGGGCGCGCGATAGAGGAGTAGGGAACAGGGGAGGAGGACTTAGTGAAATTTTGAGCGGGTGAAGTCAACTAGCAGTAGCAAGACTTTAGGAACCAAGCTTATAGCTAATGTAGCTATAGCGCATTTTTCGTAAAAACGCTAATACTAAGTCTAAGCACGCATAAAATACATTGGCCATCAATGATCTTTTGTGTACACCTGAATTGTCAATATGAGTCCACTCCGTAGGAACCGGAGAGGACCTCATATTGCACAAATTCTACACATAGAGTTCAGTGAAGACCAACTGGTTGTGATGGTTTCAGAAGTAACATATTTAAGGTGGTAAACACCCTGTTCGTGGAGCGAGGTGGGACTAAACTTGTGGGCTGATCGTAGCAGTAGCGATTTTCTTAGAAGCGCGCTGCTGCTAACTTCTATAGCAGTAGCGCGGTTCACTATAGGGCGCTACTGCTATAACTAGCTGGGTTGCGAGGTCATGGCAATTAGAGAAGTAGTGCGGTTTCGTGTGGGAGCGCTACTGCTACTTTCCTTTCAGCAGCGCGTTTTTATATCAAGCGCTGCTGCTAATTAGCAGCAGCGCCTTATTCTAGAGAGCGCTGCTGGTAAGATTCTGTGTATAGGCTTTTCCCTAGTAGTGTTTGGGCATCAAAGCGCCCATTTAATTGGCTAGTTGAAATACTTTGATCTGCTGCCATCGTGCACTGCTTCATGACATTTCTTGCTCCGCCATGATTATTGCTTATGCTTGCTTATATACCTTGATAATTTCATGCAATTCTTGTGTCTGCATAAAAAGAAGTTGTCCTGGCGGTTTACCACCGGACGGGTCATAATGCCCAACACAAAGCCTGGTTTATAACCAAGACTGTGAAAATATCAAAATATGAAATAGATCATACCTGTGATATTACATCATACTGCTGGCTTACCAACTTGATTATAGTAAGGGTGAAAACCCAAATCTTGAGTGTTGATAACTCCCACCATGCAGTGCTAGTGTATAATAAGTCATACCGGGTTATTAAACACCGGATGATCACCCTGGCGATGTGTAGTCAAAGCCAGACCGGGTTAAGAAACACCGGTTTAAAATTGAATGTGGTCGGTCAACTTGTAGTTGATAGCCAAGCCGGGTTAATAAACACCGGGTTAATTTGATGACTTATAGTCATGCCGGGTCAATAGACGCCGGTTCAGCATAAAATTGTATGAAAGAAAAAATCTTGACAAAGGAAAGTAAAACCGTGTAGTCGAGGCTTTTCAAAGGCTGCCAGGCCCAAATTCAAGGCTTTTCATGGGCTGATAGGCCGCTGAGTTAAACCATTTTGCAAAGCCTTTCAAGATGGGCCTCCAACTAACCAATCGTCGTTTACTTTTGACAAGTTCAGGGTATGTATAAGATTGACTTGTCAAACGTTCCGTGGGTCATGCCAGGATTACCTGGATAGGAGTGGCTTACTTGATAAAGGCAGGTTAACCTGGGGTTTCAGGTGAATACACCAGGCTTCCAAGCCGTGATTGATAGCATATTACAAGGGTCCTTTCAAACTCTTTGTTGCTTTGCACAAAGAGCCCCCAAGTAACTTTGTGAGCTGTGCTCAATGGGTGCCTATGTTTGAGCTGTGCATAGCAACCAAACTCTCTTTGGCCCCGTGGGTGTGAAGGTCCCAAGCTATAGTGTGGCATGATAGCCGGATTAATGGACAGAACTCCGCTTTGTCAGCTGAAGCCCCCATATAACCAAGAGATATTGGAAAAAACAGCAGAGGCCCTGCTTATAGCAATGATGTCGGTTTGTTATATTGATCATACTATATATACATTGTCAAAATATGTACAATGAATAGCCTATGGCTCAAGTGTAATAAGGCCGAAGGAGAGCTATGTTCCACGGCCGCCAG
This sequence comes from Aegilops longissima, assembly GCA_021605205.1. Lineage (NCBI taxonomy): Eukaryota > Viridiplantae > Streptophyta > Magnoliopsida > Poales > Poaceae > Aegilops > Aegilops longissima. The sequence goes on along the minus strand of CM038682.1, from coordinate 36,158,626 downwards.
GTCTCTCCTCCTCAGATTTGCATGAGTCTGCATGCTCTCGAACATCAATGAGATAGTATGATCCGTTGGGCAGATTCTTGCTGACCACGAAGGGTCCTTCCCAAGGTGGGGATAACTTGTGCATATCGGTCTGATCCTAGATGAGCTGAAGCACTAAGTCGCCTTCTTGAAAGGTTCTTGTCTTAACCCGGCGGCTGTGATAACGCCACAGGTCTTGCTGATAAACCACCGAATGAGCCAATGCCATGTCCCGTTTTCATCTAACAGGTCCAGTGCTTCTTGACGTGCTTGCTCGTTGTCCGCTTTGACATAATTGGCAACTCGGGGCAAGTCATGACGAATATCACTTGGGAGTACCGCCTCTGCCCCATAAACCATGAAGAAAGGCGTATACCCCGTTGATCGATTGGGGGTGGTGTTTATGCTCCATAGCACAGAAGGTAGTTCCTCCACCCAACAACCCGGCGTTCTTTTCAAAGGAACCATGAGCCGGGGCTTGACACCCTTTATGATTTCCTGATTAGCTCTCTCAGCTTGATCACTAGACTGGGGGTGGGCCACCGATGGCACATCAAGCCGGATGTGTTCTCTTTGACAGAAGTCCTCCATCTCACCTTTCGAAAGGTTCGTGCCATTATCTGTGATGATGTCGTGTGGAAAGCCAAACCAGAAGATCTCCTTCTTGATGAATTGAACCGCCGTAGCTGCATCACGCTTACTTACTGGTAACGCTTCAACCCATTTAGTGAACTTGTCAACCGCCACCAATAGGTGTGTCTTCTTATCTTTTGACTGCTTAAAAGGCCCTACCATATCAAGCCCCCAAGTAGCAAACGACCAAGTGATTAGAATCATCCGTAGCTCTTGAGCCGGAATGTGAGCTCGACGTCTAAACTTCTGACAAGCATCGCACCGCTTTACCAGGTCCTCAGCATCAGCATGAGCCGTCAACCAATAGAAACCATGACAGAAAGCTTTAGCAACCAAAGATTTTGAACCGGCATGGTGACCACAATCTCCTTCGTGGATCTCACGCAAAATCTCTTGGCCCTCTTATGGAGAAACACGGTGCTGGAAAACGCCTGAGACACTGCAGTGATGTAACTCGCCATTGTGAATAACCATGGACTTTGATCGCCGGATTATCTGTCTGGCCAAAACTTCATCTTCTGGTAACTCGCCCTGATTCATATACGCCAAATATGGAACCGTCCAATCCGGAATTACATGTGAAGAGGCCACCAACTGTGCCTCCGGATCAGGAATAGCTAAATCCTTGTTTGTGGGCAACTTAACAGACGGGTTATGCAGGATATCCAGAAAGGTATTGGGTGGTACCGGTTTACACTGAGATCCTAGCCGGCTTAACGCATCTGTTGCTTCGTTTTTGCGCCGATCAATGTGCTCAACCTGATAACCCTTGAAGTGACCAGCCACCATATCCACCTCACGTCTGTAAGCCGCCATGAGTGGATCCTTAGAGTCCCAAGTGCCAGAAACATGCTGCGCCACCAGATCAGAGTCTCCAAAGCATCGTACCTGGCTTACGTTCATTTCCTTAGCCACACGGAGACCGTGGAGTGAGGCCTCATACTCAGCTGCATTGTTAGTACAAGGAAACATTAAGCGGAGAACATAACAAATTTTATCACCTCGAGGGGAAGTAAGGACAACTCTAGGCCCCGAGCCCTACAATTTCCTGGACCCGTCGAAGTGGATAGTCCAGTATGTGTTATTTGATTTGTCTTCCGGTGCCTGCAACTCTGTCCAATCATTAATGAAGTCAACAAGCGCCTGAGACTTGATAGCTGTCTGAGGCATATACTTTAATCCATGTGGTCCAAGCTCAATAGCTCACTTTGCAACCCGGCCAGTTGCCTCCCCGTTCTGAATTATATCGCCCAAAGGAGCAGAACTGACCACTGTGATGGGATGGCCTTGAAAGTATTGCTTAAGCTTTCGACTCACCATGAAAACCCCATATATCAGCTTCTGCCAATGCAGATATCTTTGCTTTGACTCAACGAGCACTTCGCTGATATAGTAAACTGGCCTTTGAACCGGATATTCCTTTCTAGCTTCCTTGCGCTCGACCACAATAGCCACGCTGACAGCGCGGGCATTAGCAGCCACATATAATAACAGCGGCTCATTGTCGACCGGAGCGGCAAGGACCGGCGGTTCAGCCAACTGCCTCTTCAAGTCCTCAAACGCCGCATTAGCAGTGTCACTCTAGACAAAAGTGTCTGTCTTCTTCAACATCTAATACAGAGGGATCGCCTTCTGTCCCAAACGGCTGATAAACCGGCTCAAGGCTGCAATTCGACCCGCCAGACGCTGAACATCATTGATACATGCCGGTTTAGCCAGAGACGTAATCGCCTTTATTTTGTCCGGATTAGCCTCAATGCCCCTGTTAGATACCAGAAAACCTAAGACCTTACCCGCCGGAACACCGAAGACGCACTTGGCCGGATTGAGCATCATTTTATACACTTGAAGATTGTCAAAGGTCTTCTTCAAGTCTTCAATCAATGTTTCCTTCTTCCTGGACTTGACCACAATATCGTCCACATAAGCATGAACATTGCGCCCAATTTGAGTATGAAGACAATTCTGCACACAGCGCTGATAAGTCGCCTGGGCACTCTTGAGCCCAAAGGGCATTGAAACATAGCAGAAGGCTCCAAAGGGAGTGATGAAAGTTGTTTTCTCCTGGTCCTTAACTGCCATCTTGATTTGATGGTAACCAGAATAAGCATCCAAAAAACTCAAACGCTCACAACCCGCCGTAGCATCAATTATTTGATCAATACGAGGGAGAGCAAAGGGATCGGCCGGACAAGCTTTGTTTAAGTCCATGTAATCCACACACATGCGCCAAGTGCCATTCTTCTTAAGCACTAGCACCGGATTGGTCAGCCACTCTGGATGAAAAACTTCAACGATAAACCCAGCAGCCAACAGCCGGGCTACCTCTTCACCAATGGCTCAGCGACGGAGAAACTGCTTGATCGGTTTAAACTTGGGATCAATATTGACATTGTGCTCAGTGAGTTCCCTTGGTACACCTGGCATGTCAGAAGGTTTCCATGCAAAGATGTCCCAGTTCTCACGGATGAACTTGATGAGCGCGTTTTCCTATTTCGGATCCAGATTAGTGCTGATACTACAATGTTTGGATGAATCAGCAGGAACAAAATGAACCAGCTTAGTCTCATCAGCCGGTATGAATTTCAGGGTTGGGTCATGCTCTGTGGTGGGCTTCTTTAGAGGAGTCATATCTGCCGGATCAACGTTGTCCTTGTAGAACTTCGACTCTTCTGCCGCACAAACCGACTCAGCATAAGCCGCATCACCCTCTGCACAGTCCAAGGCTATCTTCCGACTCCCATGTACCGTAATGGTCCCCTTGCCATGAACCTTGCATAAGCCGGCCGTCCAAACAGGGCATGATATGGGCTCTGGATTTTTACCACTTCAAAGGATAAGGTTATTGACCTGGAATCATGGTCATCTCCAAATACCACTTCCAAATTTATCTTACCAACTGGGTATGCCGATTTTCCTGGTACCACTCCGTTGAAAATAGTATTTGACGGTTTAAGATTTTTATCTGTCAATCCCATGCGCTGGAAGGTTTCATAATACAAAATATTGATACTGCTCCCTCCATCCATGAGCACCTTGGTGAAGTTATAACCTCCAACCTGAGGTGCCACCACCAAAGCCAGATGACCCGGATTGTCAATCCGGGGTGGATGATCCACCCGGCTCCACACAATGGCCTGCTCGGACCAACACAAGTAACGAGGCACTGCCGGTTCAACATCGTTTACTGCCCTCTTGTGAAGCTTCTGATCGCGCTTGCACAAGCTAGTGGTGAAAACATGATACTGCCCACTACTCAATTGCTTCGGGTGGTTCTGATAACCCGACTGCTGTTGATTTCCTTGGTTATTCTACTAATTATAACCACCCTGGTTGTTCTGATTGCCTTGATTGCCTTGGCTGCCCTGGAATCCAGAGTTTGAACCGCCACCTCCATAACCCAGCCCATGGGATCCTGAACTGCCGGACGGGCCCTGGTCATACCGGAAAAGATCAGAATTTTTAAACTCCCGCATAATGAAATAGTCCTTCCAAAGGTGGTGGCTGGAACCTCCTTCGTCCTGTGCTTCGGACAAGGTTGATTCAACATACGCTCTAGATTCATACCGCCACCGCGCTGGGGCGGTTTACCTTTATGACGTTGATTATTGCCCTGCACATTGGTGCTAGCCACAAAATCTGCATTGTCCGCTTTACATTTACAGTTGTTACCGTTGTCCGCCGGGTTAGGCTGCTGTCCCTTGGTGTTGCCGCTCTTCTTTCCCTTCCCCGGCTTTTCCTTGTCAGACTCAGGATCCTTGGTATTATCTGTTGGAAATATGCCCTAGAGGCAATAATAAATTAGTTATTATTATTATATTTCCTTGTTCACGATAATCGTTTTTTATCCATGCTATAATTGTATTGATAGGAAACTCAGATACATGTGTGGGTACATAGACAACACCAAGTCCCTAGTAAGCCTCTAGATGACTAGCTCGTTGATCAATAGATGGTTACGGTTTCCTGACCATGGACATTGGATGTCGTTGTAACGGGATCACATCATTAGGAGAATGATGTGATGGACAAGACCCAATCCTAAGCCTAGCACAAAGATCGTAGTTCAGATATGCTAAAGCTTTTCTAATGTCAAGTATCATTTCCTTAGACAATGAGATTGTGCAACTCCGGATACCGTAGGAATGCTTTGGGTGTACCAAACGTCACAACGTGAATCGGGTGGCTATAAAGGTGCACTACAGGTATCTCGGAAAGTGTCATTGGGTTGGCACGAATCGAGACTGGGATTTGTCACTCTGGTTGACGGAAAGGTATCTCTGGGCCCACTCGGTAGGACATCAGCATAATGTGCACAATGTGACCAAGTGGTTGATCACGGGATGATGTGTTACGGAACGAGTAAAGAGACTTGCCGGTAACGAGATTGAACAAGGTATCGGCATACCGACGATCGAATCTCGGGCAAGTACAATACCGCTAGACAAAGGGAATTGTGTACGGGATTGCTTGAATCCTTGACATCGTGGTTCATCCGATGATATCACCGTGGAACATGTGGGAGCCAACATGGGTATCCAGATCCCGCTGTTGGTTATTGGCCAGAGAGCTGTCTCGGTCATGTCTGCATGATTCCCGATCCCGTGGGGTCTACACACTTAAGGTTCGGTGACGCAAGAGTTGTTATGGGAATTGGTGTGCAGTTACCGAATGTTGTTCGGAGTCCCGGATGAGATGCCGAACGTCACGAGGAGTTCCGGAATGGTCCAGAGGTAAAGATTTATATATGGGAAGTCCTATTTTGGCCTCCGGAAAATGTACGGGATTTTTCGGTATTATACCGGGAAGGTTCTAGAAGGTTCCGGAGTGGGGCCCACCAGCATAGGGGGACCCACATGAACGTGGGTAGTGGGGGCAAGGCCCCACACCCTTGGTCAAGGCGCACCAAGATCCCCCCTTAGAAGGAATAAGATCATATCCCGAAGGGATAGGATCAAGATCCCTAAAAAGGGGGGATAACAATCGGTGGGGAAGGAAATGATGGGATTTCTTTCCTCCCACCTTTGCCAACGCCCCAATGGACTTGGAGGGCAAGAAACCAGCCCCCTCCACCCCTATATATAGTGGGGAGGCGCATGGGAGCTTCACCCTTGCCCCTGGCGCAGCCCTCTCCCTCCCCAACACCTCCACCGTAGTAGTAGTGCTTGGCGAAGCCCTGGCGGAGAACTGCAAGCTCCACCACCACGCCGTCGTGCTGCCGGAGCTCTCCCTCAACTTCTCCTCTCCCCTTGCTGGATCAAGAAGGAGGATACGTCCCCGGGCTGTACGTGTGTTGAACGCGGAGGTGTCGTCCGTTCGGCACTAGGATCTCCGGTGATTTAGATCACGATGAGTACGACTCCTTCAACCCCGTTCCCTTGAACACTTCCGCTTAGCGATCTACAAGGGTATGTAGATGCACTCCCCTCTCTCTCGTTGGTAGTTTCTCCATAGATAGATCTTGGTGACTCGTAGGAAAATTTTGAATTTCTGCTACGTTCCCAAACAGTGGTATCAGAGCTAGGTCTATTGCGTAGATTCTTTGCACGAGTAGAACACAAAGTAGTTGTGGGCGTTGATTTTGTTCAATATGCTTACCGTTACTAGTCCAATCTTGTTTCGACGGTATTGTGGGATGAAGTGGCCCGGACAGACCTTACACGTACACTTACGTGAGACAGGTTCCACCAACTGACATGCACTTGTTGCAAAAGGTGGCTAGCGGGTGCCAGTCTATCCCACTTTAGTCGGATCGGATTCGATGAAAAGGGTCCTTATGAAGGGTAAATAGAAATTGACATATCACGTTGTGGTTTTTGCGTAGGTAAGAAACGTTCTTGCTAGAAACCCATAGCAGCCACGTAAAACATGCAAACAACAATTAGAGGACGTCTAACTTGTTTTTGCAGGGTATGCTATGTGATGTGATATGTCCAAAAAGAATGTGATGAATGATATGTGATGTATGAGATTGATCATGTTCTTGTAATAGGAATCACAACTTGCATGTCGATGAGTATGACAACCGGCAGGAGCCATAGGAGTTGTCTTAATTTATTGTATGACCTGCGTGTCATTGAACAACGCCATGTAATTAGTTTACTTTATTGCTAACCGGTAGCCATAGTAGTAGAAGTAATAGTTGGTGAGACAACTTCATGAAGACACGATGATGGAGATCATGATGATGGAGATCATGGTGTCATGCCGGTGACGATGATGATCGTGGAGCCCCGAAGATGGAGATCAAAAGGAGCGAAATGATATTGGCCATATCATGTCTGTTGGGGATACAACTACTGAGTGTGAACCGCCCCGGTAGGCCGGGTTTACCTAAATCCATGATCCAGGCCCACGGTGGAGGCCTCGAGCCCAGAGGCTAATTAAGGTCCATGTATGTAAACCGCCTTAGTATTGTAACTTGTGTTGTAAGACAAGAAAGAAGAGACCGAGCAGACGCTTGTATGAGCCGGATTGGGACTCAGAGGCCGGCCGGTGTCAACCCGTGTATATAAGGCGACGACCGGTGGCGAGTTAGGGACAGAAGAATTGAGGCTAAGGCAAAGCTATTGCTCCTAGTCGCGAAACCATATCAATCACATCACAACCGGACGTAGGTTTTACCTTCATCGAAGGGCGAACCAATATAATTCCTGTCTTGTGTCCGCTTTAACCCCTCTAGGTTAACCCGTACGATGGCCCTACGACTAAGTCCTTTCATGAGGACATCTGCCGTGACAATTCCACGACAGTTGGCGCCCACCGTGGGGCTATCGCACGATGGTTTGATGATCTTAGAGGGCAAGTTCGAAGGACTCGAAGGCTATGCAGTGGGCCGGATGACTAAGAGTCGTCGCGCTAAGCTCTACATCGACGATGCGGACCGGGGCCCCGAGGCCGGCTCAGTTGAGTACGGGTACCGGGTCCCCTTTGGCGGCATACACGTGTTCATCGGCAAGATCGGCGAGTCAGGGCCTGGGCCGGACGTCTGCACTGACCTCGTCGAGACGGCTCAGCGGGCGAAGAAGAGTCCTGCCCTGGCTAAACCGGCGGTCAAGCATGTTTTCGTGGGAGTCGTCCACGGAGGCTACGAGGACGGATCAGCATCTGGTGATGAAACTGTCGTCTACTCTGGCAACGAATCGTCGGCCGGGCGAGTCTCTATACCAGCTGCAGGATGGCCAGATCGGGGCTGTTCCGACGGTGAGAGTATTCGGACCCTTGATCTACCCAACGGGTTGGGGTCTTCATGGCGATACGCGAGGCGCTTCACTCTTCGACATGGCGCCCTGTCGCCGGGTTCAACAGCGTAATAGCGGCCGGGCGGAGGCCCCGTCGCCCGCCAGCTCAAGTTTTGTCGAGCTTTTGACGCATTGGCGTGCTCATGGCGGAAGCTAATCCGCGGATCAGGACCGCACTGGCGGAGATTGCAAAGGTGAGGGAACAGATCACTAAAGCTAAAGCGGACCTGGTGGCCGCGACGAGCGGATGGCAGCGGGCAGGTCGCTTTGGATCGCGAGCTTATAGGCTCGAGCTGGACGGAGCGCGTCACGAAGTCATGAAAAGGAAGTACAGGTCCGTTTACCTTCAGTTTTGAGGGTAGGGAGCTTTTCAATACCCGAGGCAGGACCAGTAATCCGCCGCCGTTGGTAAACCGGCTGGAAGCACCTGGGACGGCTGCACCGGTTCAGCCCCGTGTGGTAGATCTACCTCGCCATCATACCGGTGCGCCCCAGACCATGCAGACACCTCCGGGTCACTACTCCAACCCGATGAATAACCTCGTGGCGGCTGCGGCACGGTTGGAGGCGATTCAATCGAAGCGATTCACCACGGTGTAGAGACACGCCGGGTTAAGGAGCTCCTCAGGGCGGCCTGGCTCAGCAGAAGCGTATTCATACGATCGGGATCGGATCCACTCCACCCCCCGCCCAAGCCGGAGCTATAGCCGACGCGTTGACGAACCGGCCGTGTCAAGCAATGCGCAGCGTGGTCCGCCTCGCGGCAACAACCCGGCGGGCGGCTTTGAAGGTGCTCAAGTGGTAGTGGACCGTGCCAGGGCACGTAGGGAGGCCGAGTTAGCAGCACAAGCAGAGGATCATCCGCCCGCGCCGTTCGTCTGACCATCTTGAACCAGGGTCACGCCCGGCTCTTTGGGGGTGCCTTGCCTCGCGTCCACGCTTCGCATAGCGTCGCTTGCCCAAGGACTTCAAGGGCGCGCAAGGTGCCAAATTATCTGCCGATTTGGCTCGAAGCATGGATAGAAAGCTATGAGATGGCCATGGAGATGCTAGATGTGGATGAAGCCGCATGTGCGAAGTACTTCACAATGATGCTGGAAGGTGCGGCCGGACTTGGTTGAAAAATTTGCCGCCCTAACTCTATCAGCTCGTGGACCCGATTGCGAACCCGATTCATTCAAAATTTCAAAGACACCTGTAAACAGCCCATATGCATGGTGGATTTAGCAGCTTGTGTCGAGCGGAGGAGAATCCACAACCCATTGGAGTGCGCCAAGCGTTTGGAAGTTTTACATTCTTGAGACGGATCAACCCTGATTCCGCTATCTTGACCTTGGAAGCCAATTGCGGTTCGAGCCATTGAAATTGAAGCTGGGCTGCATGAAGCGTTTTGCCATGAGATGGGCACTCTAATGGGAGTTTTGGTAAAATCGCTGATTACGATAGTACCAAGGATCCCGAATCTGAGAATGATGAAGTGGGGAAGGGAAAACAGAGCGGCAACTCCGGGGCTAGCAGCATCATTGGCGAGCAATGGAGGAACAAGCGTAAGCGAATGGCAACATGGGCTTTGTGGCCAACACCAACGCGCAGGACAAGGGTCAGCGGCGCAGGGGTAGGCAATCAAACCGGGGCGGTCACAATTCGGATCGTTTGAATTTCATATTGAATCAACCTTGTCCGAAGCATGGGACGAAGGAGGTACCGGCGAACCACCTTTGGAAGGACTGTTATATTATGCAGGAGTTCAAAAACTCCAACTCTTTCCGGTATGATCAAGGGCCCGGTGGCGGTTCAGGGTCCGCCCCGGGTTACGGTGGAGGAAATTCCGGCCCAGGATTCGGTGGTAATCCGGGCGGGCAAGGCAATCGAGAATAATCAAGGTAATCGTAACAGTCGGAACCAAGGGGCTACAATCAACAACAGCAGCGATCGGGTTATCAAAGTAACCCAAAGCAGTTGAGCAGTGGAGCGTACCACGTCTTTACCACCAGCTTGGACAGACGAGATCGAAAACTTCAGAAGCGGGCGATCAGTGTTGTTGAACCGGCTGCGCCGCATTACCTACGCTGGTCCGAGCAACCGATCGTGTGGAGCAGAGAGGACCATCCTCCCCGGGTTTACAATCCGGGTCAGTTAGCCCTGGTGGTGGCACCCCAAGTAGGAGGGTACAAGTTTACCAAGGTTCTTATGGATGGAGGAAGCAGCATCAACATCCTGTACTACGAGACCTTCCGGCGTATGGGGTTGACGGATAGGCATCTTAGGCCATCCAGCGCAGTGTTTCACGGAGTGGTGCCTGGTAAGTCGGCGTACCCGGTCGGTAAGATAGCTCTGGAGGTGACCTTTGGGGACGAACATGACTCCCGATCAGAAGCATTGACATTTCAGGTGGTGAAAATTCAAAGCCCTTACCACGCCCTCTTTGGGCGGCCGGCTTATGCTAAGTTTATGGCACGGCCCTGTTATGTTTACTTACAGCTGAAAATGCCGGGTCACAAAGGAACGATAACGGTTCATGGGAGCCGCCGGATCGCTTCGGCGTGCGAGGAAGGTGATGCGGCTTACACAGAGTCGGTTTGTGCCACGGAAGAGCTAAAGTATTATAAAGACAATGTTGATCCGGCGGATATGACCCCTTTGAAGAAGCCAACTACGGAGCATGATCCGGACTTGAAGTTCAAATCGGCGGCTGAGACGAAGCTTGTTGATTTTGTGCCCGGCGATTCGTCCAAGCAGTTCACCATCAGTGCCAACTTGGATCCTAAATAGGAAAGCGCGCATCGAGTTCATCCGTGAGAATCGGGACATTTTGCATGGAAGCCTTCGACATGCCAGTGTACCGAGGAACTCGCTGAGCACACTCTTAATGTTGACCCGAAATACAAACCGGTAAAGCAGTTTCTTCGCGGTTTAATGAGGAAAGGCGCAAGGCCATCGGAGAAGAAGTTGCTAGGCTCTTGGCAGCAGGGTTTATCGTCAAGTCTTTCATCCAGAGTGGCTTGCTAATCCGGTGTTGGTCCTTAAGAAGAATGGCACTTGGCGCGTAATGCGTGGATTACAGATCTTAACAAAGCTTGTCCGGCAGATCCTTTCGCCCTCCCGCATTGACGGATCATTGATGCTACGGCGGGTTGTGAGCGTTTGAGCTTTTTGGATGCATATTCGGTTATCACCAGATTAAGATGGCGGTTAAGGACCAGGAGAAGACGGCGTTTATCACCCCTTTTGGAGCCTTCGCTATGTATCTATGCCTTTGGGCTCAAGAGCGCCCAAGCAACTTATCGCTTATGCATGTAATTGTTTGCACGAACAGATCGGCCGTAATGTGCACGCTTATGTGGATGATATCGTGGTGAAATCAAGGCAGAAGGAAACATTGATTGAGGATTTAAAGGAAACTTTTGACAACTTGCGGGTGTACAAGATGATGCTCAACCCGCCAAGTCGTCTTTGGTGTTCCGCAGCAAATTGTTGGGTTTCCTTGTGTCCAACCGGGGGATTGAGGCTAATCCGGAGAAGATTACAGCTATCACCTCCTTGGCTAAGCCAAAGTGTATCAACGATGTCCAACGTTTGACAGGCCGGATTGCTGCGCTAAGCCGGTTTATCAGTCGCCTAGGAGAAGGCTATCCTTTGTACCAGATCTTTGAAGAAGACGGATCAATTAAATGCAGAGCTCAGCTGCCGATGAGGCATTGGAGGATTTAAGCGGCAGCTGGCCAACCCGCCTGTTCTTGCCGCCTTTATTGACAAGGAGCCGCTCTGTTATATGTTGCTGCTAATGCCGGCAAAGTGAGTGTAGCCATTGTGGTGGGCGCAAGGAGGCAGGGAAGGAGTATCCGGTTCAGCGGCCGGTTTATTACATCAGCGAGGTTCTCATCGAGTCAAACAAAGATATCCGCATTGGCAGAAGCTGGTATATGGAGTTTTTATGGCAAGCCGGAAGCTAAAGCAGTATTTCCAAGGGCACCCCATCACAGTGGTCAGTTCGGCTCCCTTGGGCGATATCATCTGAGAACCGGAAGCGATCGGCGGATTGCTAAGTGGGCTATAGAACTTGGGCATACGGTTTAAGGTATGTGCCTCGGACGGCCGTAAAATCTCAGGCACTTGTGGATTTCATTAATGATTGGACGGAGTTGCAAGCGCCAGAAGAGAAGCCGGATCATACCTATTGGACCATCCACTTTGATGGGTCCAGGCAATTGGAGGGCTCGGGGGCTGGAGTCGTATTAACTTCCCCACGAGGTGACAAATTCTGTTACGTTCTCCGCCTAATGTTCCCTTGTACTAACAATGCAGCTGAGTATGAAGCTTTGCTCCATGGTCTTGGATGGCTAAGGAAATGAATCTCAGCCGGGTTAAATGCTTTGGTGACTCGGACTTGGTGGCCCAAAGAGTATCGTGTACTTGGGACTCCAAAGATCCACTCATGGCTGCATATCGTCGGGAGGTGGACGTTGTTGCAGGACATTTTAAAGGATATCAGGTGGACCATGTGGACCGTCGGAAGAACGAAGCGGCTGATGCTTTAAGCCGGCTGGGCTCTCAACGTAAACCGGTCCCGCCCAACGTTTTCCTTGATGTACTGCACAATCCGTCAGTTAAGCTTCCTAATGAAATTGATTTGGCTATCCCTGATCCGGAGGCTCAATTGGTGGCGGCCCTGCATGTCATTCCGGATTGGACGCTCCCTTATTTGGCATACATGAACCGGGGCGAGTTACCAGAAGATGAGACGTTGGCCCAGCAGATAGTTCGGCGGTCTAAGTCTATGACCATTGTTAACGGCGAGTTGCACTGTTGCAATGTGTCGAGGCGTTTCAGCGTTGTGTGTCCCCTGAAGAGGGCTGTGAGATATTGCGAGAGATCCATGAAGGGATTGTGGTCACCACGCGGTTCAAAATCCTTGGTGGCCAAAGCGTTCGCCATGGTTTCTATTAGTTGACTGCCCATGCTGATCACGGAGGATCTGGTCGACGATGTGATGGGTGCCAAAAGTTCTCGAGCGTGCTCATGTGCCAGCCCAAGAATTGAGGATGATTCCAATTACTTGGCCGCTTTGCGACTTGGGGTCTGGATATGGTTGGACCTTTCAAAAGGTCCAAGGACAAAAAGACCCACCTGTTGGTGGCGGTTGATAAATTTACCAAGTGGGTTGAGGCAGAGCCTGTTAGGAGGTGTGATGCGTCCACGGCGGTTCAGTTCATTAAAAAGGTGATTTTCCGGTTTGGGTTTCCACACAGTATCATCACGGACAATGGCACCAATTTGTCCAAAGGAGCTATGAAGGAATTTGGTGAACGAGAGCACATCCGGCTTGATGTTTCTTCCGTAGCCCACCCACAATCCAATGGTCAAGCGGAACGAGCTAATCAGGAGATCTTGAAAGGTATCAAACCCCGACTTATGGTCCCTTTAGAGAGGACGCCGGGTTGTTGGGTGGAGGAGCTACCATCGGTGATATGGAGTATAAATACTACCCCCAACCGATCCACTGGATACACGCCGTTCTTTATGGTCTATGGAGCGGAGGCGGTCCTTCCCAGCGATATCCGTCACGACTCGCCTCGAGTGGCAGCTTATGTTGAGGCAGATAGCGAGGCAGCACGGCAAGACGATTTGGATCGACTGGACGAAGAGCGCGATATGGCAGCTGCTCGCTCGGGCGGTCTACCAAGCAGGATCTTCGCCGGTATCACAGCCGTGAGTTAAGACCAGAACCTTCGGAAGGAGACTTAGTGCTGCGGCTCATTCAAGACCGTAAAGATATGCACAAGCTATCCCAGCCTTGGGAGGGGTCTTTTGTGGTCAGCAAGAATCTATACAACGGGTCCTACTATCTGATTGATGTTCGAGAGCGAAAGGACTCACGCACGTCAGAGGAGGAGACCAACAGGCCATGGAACATAGCTCATCTTCGGCCTTATTATGCCTGAGCCATTGGCTCCACTTATGTACATATCAAGACAATGTATATTATGAATAAAGGCAATAAACCGGATCCTCGGCTAAAGCGGGGTATCTGTTCTGTACAAAAGACCGGTTTGGGTACATGGAGATGCTGTCATGAAGCGACCTCCGGTTTAACCCTTGTCCTTGCTTTTCAGAAATTTTTGTCACTTGGGGGCTTGGTCGTGTCCGAACCAATGCAACACCTCTTGGCAGGCGAAAGCCACCAGATCATTTGGGGACATGGTCACGTCTGAACCAATCACGCCTCTTGGTCGGCCTAAGGCCATAGAATCACTTGGGGGCTTTGGTCGAACCCGAACCATTGCAATGCCACTTGATCGGTATCATGCCAGGAGTTCAGTTGGGGACCTGGCTGAGTTGAACCATCGCTACACCTTATAGGGGGCTTGGTCCTGTCTGACCATGGTAACACCATCTGATCCGGCTCAGTACAGCCTTTTTTTGCAAAGCGATTTTTCTCGTTGTTTTTTGCTTCCATGTGGTCTTTATACCAATCATTTGGCTTTTGTTGGCCTTCTTAAACCGACAAACCTCTTTAAACCGGATTTACGTTGTCAGAATTCGGTACATTTTTAATCCGGCGATTTTGTTCCGGTTTGATTTTGCTGTTAACATCACGTTATGGAGTAACAGGGGGCTTATCATGCCCGACACGATTTACACGGTAAATCGGTATTATACACACAGGGATTGTTCTCCTTTGACGGTGATGGTTTATAAGGCCTCCGCTTCGGGATTGGCTAAAGCCAACTGTGTGCCAGACACTGGCAGGCAAAACATGTTGAAGGATTCACTACTTCAAGAACCAAAGTATCCAGCACCGCCATGCAAAAGTTTACAGACTGAGGTTGTAACGGCATTGTTCAATATAAAGTACTGACTATCCTATTACAAAGCCTTTGGAGGACCGGCGTTTCATGTGGGGTTATGCCGTGAAGCTTCGGATGCGTCACCCGGCTTGACGAATTACGCTGCTTCGCCGGGTTGACGCGAGGTAGAGGCGCTGGACGCCGGTTCAACTTCTTCTTCTTCCTCACCCAAAGCCCGGAAGTCATTGGTAGACCACCAATCCGGTTAAGGCCCGAAGACAGCTTCTTCACTTATCAGCTCAGCCGGATCAACGTCAGGGGCATAAGTGTGCTTACGGATTGGAGGAACAAGGCTCTGCACTTCAGGGATGGCAAACTCCACCCGCTTGTTGTTTGCGTCATAAAAAGAGCGGTGAACCGCCAGGTTGGCTTCAGCTGCCAGTTGACTCGCCACCGGACGCATCTCCTTCGTTATCCGTTTCAGGGCGTCGTTATCAAAGGCCTCACAGTTTTCTTGAGCGCTGGGGAAACCTTTAGCTATATCCGCCGGGTCAAGATCTGCTATCCACGCCTTGGCACGAGTCAGAGCTAGTAGGGTACCAGCCCGGGCCGCGGATCGCTTCAACTCTTCAAGCTGTCTCTCTGATCAGGGACGGCGCCGTGTTGTCATATGATGTGGCACATATGACTCGCTGGGCACCGGTATACAGCTGCTCAATCAGTGTATAGGCGGCCTTGAGCTTCTTCCGCACATCAGAGCCCATATGCGCAATACGCTTGCCTGCACCGGTTTCGGATAGCTCAGGTTAAACCGCGGAAATATCAAAATTGAGATAATCGATTGCAAAATTTTCTTACCAAAGATAGCAGAAGTCATAGCATGTATTTGGCGCTTGAGTCCGTAAGTTCTTGATCACGGTTTAAGGGCTGCTTCAGCTTCTTCCGCCCGCTTTATTAAACCGCTTTCTCGGTGTCCCAGTGACCCGCCGGTTTATACCACTCCTTCAGCTGTTCCATGGTGGTCAGGGCAGTGGTTAACTCATCCTTGGCTTTGGTGGCTTCTGCCATTTGAGTTTCCAGATTGGCTCGAAGGTCCTTGAGTTGCACAGTTTGCTGGTATATTTCATTCTGATGACAAAGGGAGCATGTTAGTTGTTTCATTATACAAGTCCCAAGCTCAATACAAGTATTCAACTTGGCACTTGGGGGCTAATGGCTAGTTGATCTCAGTTTGCTATGAGGAGACACACCTTAAGTCCCGGTTTAACTTTACAAAGTTAAACCGACCCTTGAGGGCTACTATGCAGTTAAAATACAAGAAAGGTCAACTCATTACCTCATAGCGGTCCTTCATGCGATTTACTAGACCGGCTTCAAAGTCACGGCTTGTGTAAAGCCGGTTCGAAAAGCCGAATGAAGTTCTTAGGCAGAGAAATTGTAAATAGCCGACATATCAGTCTTCCCCTTGTCTTTGCTCATAGTAGTGGAACCTTCCTTGATGTTGTGCTTTGCTAAAGCGACCGGTTGGCTAGGAGCAGTGTAGCCAGTACCTGTCACAATAACATCGTCATTTTCAGCGGTCTTCTTTGGGCTTGATGTCGTCTTGCTCTGGCTTGGCGGTTCAACAATCACGACCCGCTCTGTAGACGGGTTTGATGGAGCAGGCCGCGAGGTTTCCACTTGGACCTCCGGTTCAAGTTCTGGCGGGTCAGCAGTATCGTCTTTGTACAACTCGCCAGAGCTATCTTTGGCGGCTTCAGGATTGTCGTGGGTTTGTTCTGGGGTCTTTTCCGGATCAGCGTCCGCAGTAGGGTCAAGGGTTTTCGCTTTCTTACTCAAGCGAGCCTTGGTGCTGCAATATTTAGAATGGAATTAAGACAAATTGGACAAAGCAATTGTAAACCGAATTGACGGGACAGCGGTTACATACCCTGCGGCAACTTTCAGCGGAGGCATTTGCGTGGTTGATGAACCGCCAGAAGAGTTGGAAGAGGCCTGATAATTCGGGTCAGACGGATTGAGAGGACATCGGAAGAAACCTTTTAAGGGATAACGCTTTTCAGGAGAACAAGTCACCTCTGGACGACGCTTCCGGGTTGGTGTGTCTGGTAAACCGGATGAGGTAATCCGTTGGCCACTGTGCCGGGTTGTACGGCGCTCTTCAGCCTGCTGTGTCTTCAAGGAAAGATTTGGATTCAAGTAAGCACAGGAATGATATTTTTTCACTTTCCGGACGGCGCGACGAATTCTCTTAACCGGCGCAAGGTCGGATTCGGAAGAAAGAAAGATTACCTCAACAGGGTCGGCATGACTGGCTTCAGCATCATCCTGGGAGGAAAATTGTCAGTAAAAAGAATATAAAGGGGCCAAGCATACGCAAGAAGAAACACAAAGCGGAAAGCCGGTTTACGGCGGCTCCCTCGTAAGAATGTCAAGTTTTACCTCAGCTTCTGATTCTTCGTCCTCCGGCGGATCAGAGGACTCGGCGGTCTTCTTCTTGCCTGCTTTCTTGGTGGCCTTGGACTTTACACGCGGCGCCCGAACCGGTTTGGTGCGTTTCCAGAAGGAGCTGTCAGCCTGAGAAGTAACAAGGATTAGCGTATATCAACAGAGTATTAAGAGCCTGAAAAGCGGTGAGTAGAGCTTACCGCCGGCGGTTTGTTGGCAACACAAAATGGAGCCAACCATGTTAGGCTGCAGACAGAGATTGGCTCATCGAGCATCTTCTTTACGATCTCGGTGACCTCAAGTTCAGTTATGGGTAGCTCGTGACGCCTTTGAGGATCTTTGAGGCTGCCGGTGTACTTTCGCATCAGTCCGGGCGGCGGCTTAGTGGCAAGACGCCCAAGAAACCCAACACCGCACAAGGTCCACGCCGGTTAAGCCATTGGCCATTAGAGCCCGGAGCTTGATTATTTGAGTAGCGAAGTTCTTCCGTTCCTCGGCGGTTAAGTGCGCAGGCAGCGGATGCTGGTTGCTGAGCCGATGAGGGCGATAACCCGGCAAGGGGTTCTCATTGGCAGGAGCAGTGTTCCGGCAGTAGAACTAGGTTTGGTTCCAATCCTTTGGATGACTGTGGTGTTTTGCGTGAGGGAAATCCACCTCCTTCCTCTTTTGGATTGAAACGCCGCCAAGTTCTGTGTTCGGACCATCAGAAAATTCGGTACGGCGGTTCAGGTGGAAAAAATCCCGGAACAGCTCCACAGAGGGTTCTTCCTGAAGATAGACTTCACAGAAGACTTGGAAGTTGCATATGTTTGACACAGAGTTCGGGCCGATATCCTGCGGATGGAGTTTCAAACTTGCGAGGACGTCCCGGAAAAATTTTGAACCGGGCGGGCAGAATCCCCGGTCCAAGTGCTGCATAAGCACGATTACTTCTCCCTCTTGTGGTTCGGGAGGAAACTTCGCCGTCCGAACACGCCATGGAGGACATTTTTTGGAGCCAAACCGCCAGTGGTGACATAGCCGTTGAGTTGTGTTTCGGTAATTTTGGACCGGACCCAGTTGCAAGCTGAGAATTGAGGAGCCATTCCGGAAGACTAAGCTGCGAGAGAAAGGAAGAGACAGTTTACCATTAAACGGTTCAGGCATTTCAGATATTGTTAAACCAGTGATTCAGCAGACGGCTTCCCATTCCGGTTTAACTGAGGGCTAATGGAGTGACGGATTAGCTATCAAAAGTTAAACCGCCGAATAAGGCAGAACTGAAAAATCTACTAAGCATGGACAGAAACAGTTTTCACATGCGAGTGGAAGTAATCGAGATCTACCGAAGCTCTAGTAAGAGAAGTTTTACGACCCATGTGAACCTCATGAAGAGCATGAGGGTTCGGGTATTACACACTCGAGGGTCTGAACAAAGGAAACGGTGTATAAAGAATTAATTCGGTGGCGGGGCAGCCACTTGCACAGGATGTGCGGTACGGCTGAGCCGTACGGCCATGGCAGAGTAAGTATGAAGAACTGGTATGAAGAACTGGTATGAACACCTACGAGCTATGAGACGAACAGAGTTTTCAGATGAGATCTAGGGTTTGAAAGAAACCTTACCTGACGAGCGGAAACCGCGGAGGAGCACTGAAACTCTGGTATGATCAGGTTGATGCAGCGGCCCGGCGTGAAGCGTCGGTCGAAGGTCGGAGGCGACGGCGGAGCTTCAGGGTCGGAGCGTCGCGAGGAAGGAGAAGAGCGGAAGAAGAAGAAGGGAAAGGCCCGACCGGTCTATTTATAAGGGGCCGGGGCAATCAACGGGCGCGAGAATCAAGGAGTCAAAATCGGCGGACGGTGCAGCGGCCGCCTCGATTTCCGGGATAGCATTAATGAAGGGAATCTTACCGTTTGGATTTCTTTGTTAAAGATGACGTCAGGGTGCCCTGACACGAAGATCGAAGGATGACGTCACGGCGGTTCAAGCGGATGGCGGTTTACAAAATATGAAAGGAGATCAAGAGTTTCCTGAAGATGTTGAAGATTAACTTGAACCGGTTCAAGTCAATCTGAGGCCTAATGTTGGGGATACAACTACTGAGTGTGAACCGCCCCGGTAGGGCCGGTTTACCCTCGTCCATGATCCAGGCCCACGGTGGAGGCCTGGAGCCCAGAGGCGAATTAAGGTCCATGTATGTAAACCGCCTTAGTATTGTAACTTGTGTTGTAAGACAAGAAAGAAGAGACCGAGCCGGACGCTTGTATGAGCCGGATTGGGACTCTGTAGGCGGCCGAGGCGTCAACCCGTGTATATAAGGGGCGACCGGCAAGAAGTTAGGGACAGAGAATTGAGGCTAAGGCAAAGCTATTGCTCCCTAGTCGCGAAACCACATCAATCACATCACAACTGGGCGTAGGTTTTACCTTCATCGAAGGGCGAACCAGACAATTCCCGTGTCTTGTGTCCGCTTTAACCCCTCTAGGTTAACCCGTACGATGGCCCTACGACTAAGTCCTTTCATGAGGACATCTGCCGTGACAATTCCACGACAATGTCACTTTTTGATTGCATGTGATATTTATCATGTTTATGCATCTTATTTGCTTAGAACGACGGTAGTAAATAAGATGATCCCTCATTCAAATTTCAAGAAAGTGTTCCCCCTAACTGTGCACCGTTGCGAAAGTTCGCCGTTTTGAAGCACCACGTGATGATCGGTTGTGATAGATTCTAACGTTCACATACAACGGGTGTAAGCCAGATTTACACATGCGAAACACTTAGGTTGACTTGACGAGCCTAGCATGTACAGACATGGCCTCGGAACACAAGAGACCGAAAGGTCGAGCATGAGTCGTATAGTAGATACGACAACATGAAGATGTTCACCGATGATGACTAGTCCGTCTCACGTGATGATCGGACACGGCCTAGTTGACTCGGATCATGTAATCACTTAGATGACTAGAGGGATGTCTATCTGAGTGGGAGTTCATAAGATGAACTTGTTTATCCTGAACATAGTCAAAAGGATTTTGCAAATTATGTCGTAGCTCGAGCTTTAGTTCTACTGTTTTAGATCTGTTCCTAGACAAAATATAGTTGAAAGTTGACAGTAGAAATTATGCGGACAGTAGAAGGCTTATGTCCTTAATGCACCGCTCGATGTGCTGGACCTCGAACGTGGTCTGTGGATGTTGCGAACATCTGACATGCACCGACGACATTTTTGAAATGTCGCAGAACATATGAGATGTTTCGAGGGCTGAAATTGGGATTTCAAGCTCGTGCCCACAACAAGAGGTATAAGACCTCCCACGATTTTCTTAGCCTGCATAATAAGGGAGAAAAGCTCAATCTTGAGCTCGTGCTCAGATTGTCTGAGTACAACAATCACTTGAATTGAGTGGGAGTTGATCTTCCAGATAAGATAGTGATGTTTCTCCAAAGACATTGCCACCAAGCTACTAGAGCTTCGTGATGAACTATAACATAACAGGGATAGATATAATGATCCTTGATCTATTCGCAATGTTCGACACCACGAATGTAGAAATCAAGAAGGAGCATCAATTGTTGATGGTTAGTGAAACCAATAGTTTTAAGAAGGGCAAGGGCAAGAAGGGGTACTTCATGAAACGGCAAATCAGTTGCTGCTCCAGTGAAGAAACCCAAAGTTGAAACCAAACCCGAGACTAAGTGCTTCTGTAATAAGGGGAACAGCCACTGGAGCAGAATTACCCTAGATACTTGATAGATGAGAAGGCTGGCGAGGTCGATACAAGTATATTGGATATACATTATGTTAATGTGTACTTTACTAGTACTCCTAGTAGCACCAGGGTATTAGATACCGGTTCGGTTGCTAAGTGTTAGTAACTCGAAATAGAAGAGCTACGGAATAAACGGAGACTAGCTAAAGGTGAGATGACGATATGTGTTGGAAGTGTTTCCAAGGTTGATGTGATCAAGCATCGCATGCTCCCTCTACCATCGAGATTGGTGTTAAACCTGAATAATTGTTATTTGGTGTTTGCGTTGAGCATAGACATGATTGGATTATGTCTATCGCAATACGGTTATTCATTTAAGGAGAATAATAGTTACTTGTTTATTTGAATAATACCTTGAATGGTCTTGCTCCTAAAATGAATGGTTTATTGAATCTCGATCGTAGTGATACACATGTTCATGCCAAAAGATATAAGATAGTAATGATAGTACCACCTACTTGTGGCACCGCCATGTAAGTCATATTGGTATAAAACGTATGAAGAAGCTCCATGTTGATGGATCTTTGGACTCACTCGTTTTTGAAAAGTTTGAGACATGCGAACCATGTCTATTGGTATGTACGCATGAAGAAACTCCATGCAGATGGATCGTTTGGACTCACTTGATTTTGAATCACTTGAGACATGCAAATCATAGCACATGGGCAAGATGACTAAAAGCCTCGTTTTCAGTAAAATGGAACAAGAAAGCAACTTGTTGGAAGTAATACATTTTGATGTGTGCAGTCCAATGAGTGCTGAGGCACCCAGTGGATATCGTTATGTTCTTACTTCACGGATGATTTGAGTAGATATTGTGTATATTTACTTCATGAACCACAAGTCTGAATTATTGAATGGTTCAAGTAATTTCAGAGTGAAGTTAAAGATCATCGTGACAAGAGGATAAAATGTCTATGATATGATCATAGAGATGAGTATATGAGTTACGAGCTTTGGCACGCAATTAAGACATTGTATAAATTGTTTCACAATTAATACCGCCTGGAACACCATAGTGTGATGGTGTGTCCGAACATCATAGTTGCACCCTATTGGATATGGTGCGTACCATGATGTCTCTTATCGAATTACCACTATCGTTCATGGGTTAGGCATTAGAGACAACCGCATTCACTTTAAATAGGGCACCACATAATTCCGTTGAGATGACATCATGTGAACTATGGTTTAGAGAAACCTAAGTTGTCGTTTCTTGAAAGTTTGGGGCTGTGACGCTTATAGTTTCATCCTGATAAGCTCGAACCCAAAGCGGATAAATACATTTTCATAGGACACCCAAAAATAGTTGGGTATACCTCCTAATTCAGACCCGGAAGCAAATGATTGTTTCTGGAAACGGGTCCTTTCTCGAGGAAAAGTTTCTCTCGAAAGAATTGAGTGGGAGGATGGTGGAGACTTGATGAGGTTATTGAACCATCACTTCAACCAGTGTGTAGCAGGGCACAGGAAGTTGTTCATGTGGCACCTACACCAATTGAAGTGGAAGCTGATGATAGTGATCATGATGCTTTGGATCAAGTCACTACCGAACCTCGTAGGTCGCCAAGGACGCGTACTACTTCAGAGTGGTACGCAATCCTGTCTTAGAGGTCATGTTGCTAGACAACAATGAACCTACGAGCTATGGAGGAGCGATGGTGGGCCCGAATTCCGACGAATGGCTCGAGGCCAAAAAATCCGAGAGAGGATCCATGACTTTGGAAGAAATACTTGATGGTCGTAAGGCTGTTGGGTACAGATGGATTTTAAAAGGAAGACAGACAATGATGGTAAATATCGCCATTAAGAAAGCTCGACTTGTCATTAAGATGTTTTCCGACAAGTTCAAGCAGTTGACTACGATGAGACTTTCTCACTCGTAGCGATGCTAAGAGTCTGTTGGAATTATATTAGCAATTACTGCATGATTTATGAAATCTTGCAGATAGGATGTCAAAACATTGTTTCCTCGACGATATCCTTGAGGAAAGGTTGTATGTGATACAACCAGAAGGTTTTGTCAATCCTGAAGAACGCTAACAAATATGAAAAGCTCCATCAATCCTTCTAAGGACTAGAGTAAGCATCTCGGAGTTGGAATGTACGCTTTGATGAGATGATCAAAGATTTTGGGTTTATACAAAGTTTATGAGAAACTTGTATTTCCAAACAAGTGAGTTTGGATCACTATAGAATTTCTGATGAGTATATGTTGTTGACATATTGTTGATCAGAAATGATGTAGAATTTCTGGAAAGCATATAGGGTTATTTGAAAAGTTTTTTTCAATAGAAAACCTGGAATAAGCTGCTTGAACATTGAGCATCAAGATCTATGAGGATAGATCAAAAATGCTAAATGGTACTTTCAAATGAGCACATACCTTGACATGATCTTGAAGGTGTTCAAGATGGATCAGTCAAAGAAGGAGTTCTTGCCTGATTTGTAAGGTATGAAGTTAAGCGTTAAAGCTCGACCACGGCAGAAGAGAGAGAAAGGACGAAGGTCATCCCCTATGCTTCAGACGTAGGCTCTATAGTATGCTATGTTGTGTACTGCACCGGAAGTGTGCCTTGCCATGAGTCAGTCAAGGGGTACAAGAATGATCCAGGAATGGATCATTGGACAGTGGTCAAAATTGTCCTTGGAGTAAATAAAGGACATGTTTCTCGATTATGGAGGTGATAAAGAGTTCGGCGTAAAGGGTTACATCGATGCAAGCTTTAACACCTGTCTGAATGACTCTGAGTAGCAAACCGGATACTTATAGTGGAGCAACCATTTGGAATAGCTCCAAGTGGAGCGTGGAAGCAGCATTTACAATATGACATAGAGAATTGCGAAATACATACGGATCTGAATGTTGCAGACCCGTTGACTAAAACCTCTCTCACAAGCAAAACATGGTCAAACCCCAGAACTCATTGAGTCTTAATCACATGGTGATGTGAACTAGTTTAGTAACACTAGTAAACTCTTTGGATGTTGGTCACATGGCGATGTGACCTATCAATGTTAATCACATGGCGATGTGAACTAGACTATTTACTCTAGTGCAAGTGGGAGACTGTTGGAAATATGCCATAGAGGCAATAATAAATTAGTTATTACAAGTCATCAACCCGTGCTCCAGCACGGGCTAGCAATTTTACATAGAAACTATCTATAACTATTGTCCTATTATCTAAACAGACACACTACTTTCTCTTCACCACCAAAGAAAGATAGAATTTAATCTTAAAACCCTTTTCTTCACAGAGTATATTTTATATGTGTGCAATATTTAAGAAGTCCTCTCTAGGGAACATTGGATTGCACTTAGATTTGTATAATTGTATAAGAATATGTTTCCATAGACATTAATGGATAGGCTCAGTTTTCTATCAAAATACATGACACTGTATCAAATAATATATGTAAGAGATTTCTATTTTCTCCTACCTTTAAGGTTCATACACTATTCAGATTTGAAGTTGTTGTCTTAACCAATAAATTATTATTGAATTTCTTCTATGATTAATATGGTGGTGGAAACTGTGTGATAGATTATCCGGATTTAAGATTTGTGGAGAAGCAATATAGAGCTAAACGTTCTTTGATCAGGTGGATTTCCTCTGCTTTTCAATATTATGTACAAATTTATTATTTAAAAATTTCTGTACACACGATTTTATGTAGTAGAACCGTCAATCGTTGTTTGTTTGTAAACAGTATTCTCGAAACATGATGTGATGGACTACACATTGTTGGGGACATAGATTGGTTGCCCTTCGCTATCTATACAAAACAGAATTTGGCTATCAAAATTTAGTCGACACCTCAAAATGATTTATTCCTCAAAATAAATAAATACTTAATGACACCCAATCTACTTCTAATATGATTCCGAGGTTCTTCGTCTCCTCGAGCATATCCATTAGTGTTGAGTCTTGGATCTATCCAAGCGAGTCTCGACCAACTCCACTTCCGTGGGACAAATTTCTGCTTCAATCTCCCATGTAAAACATACTGAATCCACAAAATATGATAAATTTATTTTCTGAGTAAACATATAGAAAAATAAATTAGAAGTATGATAGATTGAATTAGAGAGAAGGAAAATATACGTCTGAAACCCATATCTTGCTGAACTTGGCTCTATCTGCTTCAAAGTTCACATAGATCCTGGTAAATGAATCATCGTTTGAAAAAAAGTTACTGGAATATAATTGTTGCCAGAACTTGGAAAACTAAGAATTAAAGAACGAAGAGGAACACAATTAGGAGATCCCGCATGTTTGAGTTGATCATACCTGCTAAATCAACATATCATGGGTAAAATCATGTACTGGAATATACATGCTGGATTGCTTGATCGGATCTTACCTGCGAAATCAACATGGTTGGATAAAATCATGTACATATACATGATGGATTGCTGCACTTGAAAACTGAGATACAAACTATGAGGTGGAACACGGTTAATATACATGATGGATTGTGTTGTTGGAAAAAGTGAGATTAAAAGGTTGGAGACGTACACTATTGGGAGAGCGGTGTACACTTTATTTGACAGACAGAAATCACAGCAACCGGCCATGTAGGAGAGCAGGATTGAAGGGGAGAAGGGGTAGTGGCCATGTAGAGGAGTCCCGTGATTTTACTTGGCAGAATATTTAATTTCCAGAGACTTTTAAGGGCAATCAGCCGGGTCGTGCAATTTCTTTCCTTTATTCGTGATTTCCTTCTCTCTTTTTTCGGTCTTTCCTTTTTCTTGGACGTGAGGATTTTTTTTAGGAAGAGATCAAATCTTTCCTTTTTTTACGTGAGGCTTTACCTTTCAGTTTTTAGGGAACTGATCGAGGCTTCTTTTTTTTAACTAAGGATTTATTTGTTTTGTATATACTGGATGGACAGTTTCCTTTTTTCGGTCATTTTTTTTCTTGGACGCGAGGATCATTTTTAGGAATAGATCAAGGCTTCCTTTTTTTATATGAGGCTTTAATTTTTATTTTGAAGTGAAGGGATTGAGGATTTTTTTTTTTGTATACAATATACAACTATCTTGGACGTGTCAATGCCCTTTTTATGGACATAGGGAGCAATCCATGTTACGTATATTTTTCTTTTATCCTGGACGTAAATGTTACAATCCAACGGTGTAATTAATTTTGATGATGTGGATTAATGAGATTACTTGAAAGGTGCCTCCAATTAGTAAATATAAGATTATTATATTTCCTTGTTCATGATAATCGTTTATTATCCATGCTATAATTGTATTGATAGGAAACTCAGATACATGTGTGGGTACATAGACAACACCAAGTCCCTAGTAAGCCTCTAGATGACTAGCTCGTTGATCAATAGATGGTTACGGTTTCCTGACCATGGACATTGGATGTCGTTGATAACGGGATCACATCATTAGGAGAATGATGTGATGGACAATACCCAATCCTAAGCCTAGCACAAAGATCATGTAGTTCGTATGCTAAAGCTTTTCTAATGTCAAGTATCATTTCCTTAGACCATGAGATTGTGCAACTCCCGGATACCGTAGGAATGCTTTGGGTGTACCAAATGTCACAACGTAACTGGGTGGCTATAAAGGTGCACTACAGGTATCTCCGAAAGTGTTTGTTGGGTTGGCACGAATCGAGACTGGAATTTGTCACTCCGGTTGACCAAAAGGTATCTCTGGGCCCACTCGGTAGGACATCATCATAATGTGCACAATGTGACCAAGGGGTTGATCACGGGATGATGTGTTACAGAACGAGTAAAGAGACTTGCCGGTAACGAGATTGAACAAGGTATCGGCATACCGACGATCGAATCTCGGGCAAGTACAATACCGCTAGACAAAGGGAATTGTATACGGGATTGCTTGAATCCTTGACATCGTGGTTCATCCGATGAGATCATCGTGGAACATGTGGGAGCCAACATGGGTATCCAGATCCCGCTGTTGGTTATTGGCCAGAGAGCTGTCTCGGTCATGTCTGCATGATTCCCTAACCCGTAGGGTCTACACACTTAAGGTTCAGTGACGCTAGAGTTGTTATGGGAATTGGTGTGCAGTTACCAAATATTGTTCGGAGTCCCAGATGAGATCCCGGACGCCAAGAGGAGTTCCGGAATGGTCCGGAGGTAAATATTTATATATGGGAAGTCCTATTTTGGCCACTGGAAAATGTTCGGGATTTTTCGGTATTGTACCGGGAAGGTTCTAGAAGGTTCCAGAGTGGGGCCCACCAGCATGGAGGGACCCACATGAACGTGGGTAGTCGGGGCAAGGCCCCCACACCCTTGGTCTAGGCGCACCAAGATCCCCCCTTAGAAGGAATAAGATCATATCCCGAAGGGATAAGATCAAGATCCCTAAAAAGGGGGGATAACAATCGGTGTGGAAGGAAATGATGGGATTTCTTTCCCCCCACCTTTGGCAACGCCCCAATGGACTTGGAGGGCAAGAAACCAGCCCCCTCCACCCCTATATATAGTGGGGAGGCGCATGAGAACTTCACCCTTGCCCCTGGCACATCACTCTCCCTCCCCAACAGCTCCTCCTCCGTAGTAGTGCTTGGCGAAGCCCTGCCGGAGAACTGCAAGCTCCACCACCACGCCATAGTGCTGCCGGAGCTCTTCCTCAAATTCTCCTCTCCCCTTGCTAGATCAAGAAGGAGGAGACATCCCCGGGCTGTACGTGTGTTGAACGCAGAGGTGCCGTCCGTTCGGCACTAGGATCTCCGATGATTTGGATCACGATGAGTACGACTCCTTCAACCCCGTTCTCTTGAACGCTTCCGCTTAGCTATCTACAAGGGTATGTAGATGCACTCCCCTCTCTCTCGTTGCTAGTTTCTCCATAGATAGATCTTGGTGACTCGTAGGAAAATTTTGAATTTCTGCTACGTTCTCCAACATTATCAGAATCAGCATACTTAACCAGAGCTCCCATGAGTGTTCCCATAACATTGCAGTGACGCTTCATCCGTCCCAACTTGAGCTTCAACGGTTTGCACTTGCAATTGACTTCCAATGTTATAACTGCTGAGTCTGCATTGATGCGGTCAGACGAATGTAAGATCTCAGAAACCCGGCGTACCTAATGGGTAGTCGATCCTCCCTCTGCTTGAACACAAGCGGCCAGATCAACGATTGACATCAGTTGCTTGCAAGTATTTTTTAAGTTATTGATAAACCGGCTCTTCAACGCCTCCCATGACCCAATTAAATTGGGTGGTAAACTCTTTAGCCAAGTGCGGGAGGTTCCTTCTAGCATTATAGTGAAGTACTTAGCACATACCGCTCCATCCACATCCAGCATCTCCATGGCCATCTCATAGCTTTCTACCCACGATTCGGGATGTAAATCAGCAGCATAGTTGGGTACTTTCCGAGGGCCCTTAAAGTGCTTGGGTAACCGTGCATTGCGTAGGGCCGGTGTGAGACACGGCAGCCCCAAAGTGGTAAAGGCAACCCCTGGCTCTATGGTAGTGGTCGGAGGAACCGGTGTAAGATGTCGCTCCATGTCTTGTGTATTCAACCCGGCGCCGCGATGCGCTCGTCCTTGGTCCACTGAGTCATGCGCTTCATTTCTTCCCCCTGCCGGGTTAGGCCTCCATGGCGGATGATGATTCTGACCACTACTTGACATAGCTAGCTCTTCAACACGCCTGCTGTAACTCCGGCTTGGACGAGGGGCAGAGTGTACCATGTCTAGACTGTATGAATAAGCCTGTTGCTGAACCATTGTTGTCTGGAGTAAATCCCTAGCCCGGTGTGTCTCAACCACGGCGGGGGAGTAACCTTCCATCGGACTAGCGGCCAACCTTGACGCCACAGCAATCATGTTTTCCAATGGGGTGGGAAAGTGACCCGATGGCGCCGGTCCGTATTGAGGCGGATCACGATTCTACTGAGGCGGACCCATCATGCCTGGTTGTTCCAGCGCTCCTGTCCTGGGTGCTTCGATCCGATTTGCTACAGGCGGGTTGCTAGTGCCCATTCCTGGCGTGTTAAAAAGATTCCTTCCTTCATAAACCGACGGCAGACGAGATTGGTGCCTTCTCCTCATCACCTTGTTTGAAGCGTTCTGATCCAACATAAGCCGATAAGCCTCTATATGAACTCGTCGTGCCTCAGCATTTAAAGCGGTTCGTTCCTCGACCATCCTGGTCTCCTCAGTAGCCATGTTCTCCTTAGCCTGAGCTATCTGATCTCGCAACTTCCTGACTTCTTCATTATGCTCATCCCGTTTATGCGGAGTAACCTCAGTAGCCAATAATGTTGCTAAAGCATCTAATAATCCGGACAAGACCTGAACCGGCGAGCACAGAGGGCCACCTGCCCCAACTGCTGATCCGGAGATTATCGCCGCTGCTGTTGAAGATTGTGGGGCGAGTTGCGTGCCAGCCATGAAGATTCCAACCCAGTTTGGCGGTTCAAAGGGGTTCGGAATACTGCTGTCGTCAGAATACCCCCCCAAACAGGCTATCCTGAACTTGATACAAAGACTCGGTCTCACCGGTAGATGACTCGCCATCGGAGTAAACAGCCGTCTCTCCGTCGGACACCGGTTCAGATTCAATCCCATGGATACATCCTACGAACGCACGCTTCATGGCGGGCTGAATCTGGGCAGGACTCGCACACTGAGCCGTCTCGACGAGGTCGGTACAGATGTCCAGCTCAGGGCCCGGTTCACCGATCTTGCCGGTGAAGACATGAATTCCTCCAAAGGGGACCCGGTACTTGTACTCGATGGAGCCGGCGTCGGGGCCCCAGCCTGCGTCGTCGATGTAGAGCTTGCTGCGACGACTAGTCATTCGGCCCACTGCGTATCCCTTAAGCCCTTCGAACATGCCCTCTAAGAACTTGAAACCATCGTGCGATAGCCCCATGGTGGGCGCCAACTGTCGTGGAATTATCACGTCAGATGTCCTAGAGAAAGGACTTAGTCGTGAAGCCATCACGAATGGGTTAGCTTAGTGGGGTTAAACCGGACAAAGGACATAGGGAGTTTATACTGGTTCAGCCCCTTGTGGTGAAGGTAAAAGCCTACGATCCAGTTGGGGTGTTCTTGATGTGGTGTCGATTACCAGGGAGCAAATACGCTATGCCTAGTTCTCAAGTTGTTGTTTCTTGTCCCTGAACTGCCGTCGGGTTGTCCCTATATATACACAGGTTGACGCCCGGGCCGGTTTACAGAATCACGAGGCCGGCTCATACAATTGTCCAGCTCGGTTTCTCCTTTCCCTGACTTACAATACAAGTTACACATCTATGGCGGTTCACCACTATGGGCCCTAATTCGCCATCGGGCTCTGGGCCTCTAAGTCTTCATGGTTAAAGGCCCATAGCCTTCATCTTCACGGGCTCTTGTACTGGACGCCTTGTGAGTTAACCCGGCCTCTCCTGGGTGGTTTAACTCAGTAGTCATATCCCCAACACAATGCGATTGTGATCCTGAAGACCGGCTATCTCGCCGATGAGGCAGGTGCGCTGCTGCAACGGGAGGACCCGACGCGTGATGAACACGGCAATAAGGTTGGTGCTAGTGAGCCCCTCCCGCGTCTTCATCACCGCCACCCGCTCACAGAGATTGAGGATCTCCTGCGACAGGTTCCTAGGGTAGTAGCCCCAGTTCATCTTCACTCACGGCGGTGCGATAGCGAAGGCCGGAAGGTTGATGCGGTCCGCGCGCAAGTTGCGTACGTAGAAGAAGGAATTCTACCACTTCTTGGCAGAATCCTCCAGCGGAATCTTTGGGCAGTCCGCCCCCGACCGCTTCGAGATGATGGCGGTGCCACAGTCAGCGAACTCCCCGGCCGTCGGCCCCTGCTGCTTCAGGGAGAAGATGCGCGCCCAGAGGTCGATCATGGGTTCGACCCCCAAGTACCCCTCGCAGAGCGTGACGAAGCCCGAGAGCTGGACGTTTCACCAGCGCCAAAATGGTGGGGCTGGAGCCCAAAGAACTCACTAGTAGAAAAAGGCCCTATAGTCCCGGTTGGTGAGGGCCTTTAGTCCCGGTTCATGAACCGGGACTAAAGGGTCGGTACTAATACCCTCGCCCTTTAGTCCGGTTCTATCCAGAACCGGGACAGATGGCCTCCACGTGGCCTGTCCGCTGAGCCCAGCGGGAGGGCCTTTGGTCCCGGTTGGTGGCACCAACCGGGACCAATAGGCATCCACGTCAGCATTTCTTTGGCTCTGGTTTTGTTTTTTTCAAAAGGGGGTTTGGGGGTTTTGGGGGTTAATTTAGGTGTTTCATATATTGTGCTATAGCTAGCTAATTAATAGAGAAAAGTGTCCTTTCTTTTGTCCGTGCTTGGTCGACGCTTCGTACTATACATACGTATAGAGAGTACTAACTAGACATGCTAGCTAGCTAGTAATTAAGCAAACAGAAGATCGTCATGAACATATATATGCATACAGAGAGAAGTGATATCGACCACCTCTCCTTCTCCGAGAGATTGGTCGAACAACAAGTTCTCGTATATCTATCCGACACTACCGGCTACATATATACAATAATTATCTTTTACAATACGGATGCGTGGTCCACATGGTATTCCCCGTCTTCAACGATCACATAGTCAAGAAAGAATGCCGCCAATTCCTCTTGAATTGCTCGCATGCGATCTGGTGCTAGGAGTTCATCCCGCTTCCGAAACATCTAATTTTAAGAAAGGGTCAATACATACATATATATATATATATATATATATATATATATATATATATATATATATATATATATATATATATATATATATATATATATATGAATGAATGAAACTCAACACAAATGATGGTAATAAAATAAAATTGTGAATATTTTATTCACGCACTTCAAATTGTTTTTCGAGTAGCCCTCTCACAGGTCGTGTGGCGGATGGACTCGCAAACGTAGTATCCACAGAAATCATTCCCTTGTTCCTGCCACAACCACTTTACAAGAAACAGAGATCAATCAAACTGATAATTAGCAAGCACATGCTAAATGGTATTGATGAAACTAGCGCTTGAATCACTAGGAGATGCGCGTGGAATATGCTACTATATAGTACTTACTGGTGTCTAAATTGCAGCTTCTTGGTAGTCCCGAGCTTTTTGGTGAATTTTCCCAAGCCCTGCCATACAAAGAAAACAATTACTTGATATCAGAAATGAACAAAGTTGCTGATATGGTGGATAATGATCGATTTAACTTACTTCTCGAGCATTTCAGTCATTTCCGCATACTCCTTGGGATCTTTTCGTCTCGAGTCTAAGACAGTTACTACTCCCTGCTCAAGCTTAATCTCTAGGAGAATATAGTGGAACCTGCGCGCATGCATAACTCATCAATATTACATTTCTATAACCTGACTAAATAAGGAAACCCGAATATGCCACAAGACAAGAACACTCACGTGTAGTTGTAAGGAAAGAGTATTGTATTTTGTGTTCATTTATTTCCAACGATCGTAGCAAGTTGGCCTCGGTTTCCTTGGCACGATATTTAACCTCATTTGCATCGATGAGATATGTGTTAATGAACCCAATATCACCCACTTGTTTTTTCTTCATTTCTGCGATCTTCAATCTGCATAATATAGTGAGGATATTTATAAATACATGCAATGAAGGAGCTGAGTTATATAGAGATACTTAATGACAGAAGTAGTACTACTTACAGACAGTAGCAGGTGACCGTTGCTTTATCGAGGGCCAATTCATTGAAAAACTGATAGAACTCCTCAAATGGATAGGCAACAGTTCAATTCCAAGGAGGTCATGCTCCTTTTTAACTCTCACATACAAAATATTCCTCCCCTCAGACTCTTTGCAGGTTTTCATGTACCAATCATGCAATCTTCGCATCATCGTTGTTAGAGAGCTATCATCTTTGACGAGAGGCTTCCCGTACTCGTATCTTTGTATCTGCACCTCCAAGAAATCAAATTGTACATCGTCGGGCAGGTAATCTTCAGGATTGCCATAACCGGGCACCATCCTCGGATCGACGATGTCGCAAGCAGGCACCTTGAGCGGGGGGCACGATTGCTTCGCTTGTTCGCCGAGCTGGGCAATTTGTTTCCCAGCTCGTCGTTCTTTCATCCTTTGAACACTGACAGTACTTCCCGATCTCTCCGCTTCGGCAAATGCCTTTCCAATAATGCGCTCATAGTTGCCTTTCGGCGGAGACTTGGGTGGTTTTGTCAGGGCAGCCAGAGTGCGCTTCGCTTTGAACGGATCTACCTTCTCCTCCGGAGGTGGATGTCTCTTTGCTTTCAACCCTTGAAACCAGTCATCCACTTCGGTCTGCACGATCTTCGCGTTTTCCTCCTCGCTCCTCTCGTACGGTAACTTCTCTGGAGTCTTCAGAGAAGGACCGAATCTGTATCTCCTCCCGCCTTTGGCTGTACTGCTAGACGCCGGCAGAGCAGACGGAGCGGATGTCTTCTTTCCTTGCTTACGAGGCGGAGGAGAAGGACTACGACGCGCCGGAGCAGCCGGAGCGGCGGCGGGTCTCTTCCGCCCTTGCTGACGAGGCGGAGAAGGAGGAGGCTGGCTGCCGGACGCGCCGGTGCAGGCGGAGAAGGAGACGGAGTGCCGCCACGCGCCGGAGAAGGAGCCGGCCGAGTGCCCTGATCGTCACTCGCCGAGGAGGAGGCGGTGGAGGAGGCGGAGTGCCCTGACTCGCGGAGGAGGAGGAGGAGGCGGAGGCGCCCAGTTCGGAAGGTTGATGAGATCCTTCCGCCATAGGCGTGGAGTCTTGGCAGAACCCAGCCGATACTCCCTTCACCGGTAGGGTGGTCAAGTCGGAGCTCCTCAAATCCTCCGTTATTTCATCGACCATCACCTTAGCATATCCTTCGGAATCGGCCGGCGGTGAAAAGTTGAGTCGGGTTTAGTAGGATAAACAGAGCCAACAGCCGCTTTGACCTTCAAATTGCTCCATTGCGCCATAAGGTGGCAACTTTCAGCATCCGTGATAGCATCCACGGATAGCTGGCAGGAGCCGCAAGGCATGCTTGCTCGGCTGAAGCAGCTCGGTGGAAGCCACGCTGCTTCTCCGCTGAGATGGCGGGGTAGCTTCGGGAAGCTTCGCAGGTCGCTTTGTTGTGATCTGCTGCTTCGCGTTCCTCTTCTCGCTCCTCTAGCCCCATTACCCTTTCGCAGCGCGCTGCATTAGGCTCTGCTCCAGTTTCTTCCTCCTCTCATGGGTTTTGTAACCCCTGCGTCCGGAAATCCAGCCTTCCACGAAAGGGAGCTGGCGTGCCTCGTGTCCGTCCAGGTGCTCGAGGATTCCCGAGGGCCATTGTGAGCTCGTCCTTCTCCTGTCAGGAACGAACTGCCCTTGCTGCGCTGCTTCGATATAATGCTTAAGCCTCTTGACTGGTATGTCCAATTGTTCGTCCGTCCAAATGCACTTCCCCATTATAGGGTCCAAGGATCCGCCGGCCCCGAAGAACCAAGTCCGGCAACGGTCTGCCAGTTCATTGTCTCGGTTCGATCCCTTTATCAAGCAGATCATTCTCAGCCTTGGCCCACTTAGGCCGGGCTATGAGGTAGCCACCTGACCCCGTGCGATGGTGAAGCTTCTTCGCAGCATTTCTCTTGTTTGTCGCTGACATCTTTTTACTCTTTTCCGATGTCTTGTTGGCCACAAATGCGGGCCAGTCATCTCTGATCTTCTCATATTTGCCCGTGAATTCTGGTGTCTCATTTTTTTCGACATACGTATTGAGGTCTTTCTTCCAATTCCTGAATTGTTCTGCCATCTTCTTAAGAGCAAAAGACTTGATTAATGGCTCTATTACTGGCTTCTCCGGATCATCCTCTGGCGGTAGGGTAAAATTTGACTTCAGCTCAGTCCAAAGATCATTTTCTGCATATCATTGACACAAGACACCTCGTGGTCTTCGTTCTTAGGCTTATACCATTGGTGGATGCTGATCGGGATCTAGTCCCTAACCAGAACCCCACACTGAGCAACAAATGCCTTCTTTGTCCGGTAGGGTTCAATCGGTTGGCCGTGTCGCGCGATTTGTATGATCTCAAACTTTTCATCCGAGCTCAACTTTTTCTTCGGGCCTCGTCTCTTTACGAAGTTGTGCTCGATCCGGAGGGCTAGAAAAAAGAACAAAGACGAGCGTTAATTAATATGTGTACATATATACCAAAACAAAGAGGAGAGCTAGTCAGCACAGGCTTAACTAATATATATACCTGGCCGGACTCGGTTTGGTGATCACCGGAGCCGTCCTCACGGTCTACTTCTTCTCCCTCTCCTTCTAGCACCGACATTGGGTCATCGGAGCCATGTAAATCATAGCCAGCTGCTTCTTCACCCTCTCCTTCCAGACCATCGTTGTCGACGTTGAGAAACATCATCGAGGAGACGGCATCACTTCCGTGTGCGATTATGTCCCTCAACAACGCTTCTTGTGCTTCGTCTCGGGGGGTGTCCATAGTTTCTACAAATATTTACAACATGGCAATTATTATTCAAACATGACAGATATGGATATATTAGTGCCAACGTAGAACTAGCTAGCTAATCACAATAAGGAATCATATTAGTGGCCTCGACGCTGCTTCTCTAGGGTTTGGGGTGGCCACGACAACGCTTCAAGGGTTAGGGGTGGCCTCGAGAACGCATCAAGCTAGGAGAGGGTACGTAATCGACGACCCCACGTGTTGAAGCTATCGGGAGGGGTCGGCGTTGAACAGTACATCTATGTCCCACAAGTGACGTGGGCATCGGCGCCTTGATGTAGGGTAGAGGGTTATGGATCGCCGAGCGGTCGAGGTCAAGGGTCAAGATCGCCGAGGGTCGGGAGGTTGCCTAGTGTCAAAGTTCAACAAAACCATGTCTTCATCATTAGGTAAAAGTAACAGGTGCATGATGGTGCAAGCTCTCCAAAGTTGTTTTGGAATGGAGTCGAGATAGGATAATTAGCTTTTGGTACAAAGTTCAGCAAAAGGCAAATTATCCTATCCGGACTCCATTCCGAACAACTTTGAGGACTTCGCACCATCATGCCATGGTTACTCCGCTAATGATGAAGCCATGGATTTCTTCAATACTTTGACACTGTGAGGAACCCTCGACCTGAAACCTTCGACCCTTGACCCCTTAACGACCCTCGACCCTCGACCCTCGGCGATCCTCGACACCCTTGATACATATACAACGACGCAATAAAAAGAAGAGAAAAAAAAGAGGAGTAGAAGAAAGGAATAGAAGAGAAGAAGAAAAATAGAAAAATTCTATTTTTCTTCTTCTTCTATTCCTTTCTTCTTCTCCTCTTCTTTTCTTCTTTTTCCTCTTCTTATTTATTTCTCCTCTTCTTCCTCTCCTCTTCTTCTCCTTTCTTCCTCTTCTTATTTTCCTTTTATATGAACATATCATCATATATATGAACATACATTTTCTTTGCATATGCATATGAACATACATACATACATTTTTCTTTCATATGAACATACATACATACATTTTCTTTGCATATGACCATACATACATTTTTCTTTGCATATGTGACCATTCATACATTTTCTTTGCATATGCTTTGCATATAAACATACATACATATGAACATACATACATACATATAAACATAACATACATACACAAAAATTCTAAAAATCTGCCTAAAAATCTAAAATCTGCCTAAAATTATGAACATATAATGAACATAAAATCTGCCTAAAAATTATGAACATATAATGAACATAAAATCTGCCTAAAAAGCATGCATACATCATCCATCCATCCATATAAACATATAATCATCCATCCATCCATATAATGAACATAAAATCTGCCTAAAATTATGAACATAAAATCTGCCTAAATTGCATACATCATCCATCCATCCATATAAACATATAATCATCCATCCATCCATATAATGAACATAAAATCTGCCTAAAAATTATGAACATATAATGAACATAAAATCTGCCTAAAAAGCATGCATACATCATCCATATTATGAACATATAATGAACATATATACATGAACATAAATCTGCCTAAAAAAATTATATGAAAAAAAATTATATGAAGAGGACGAGGGGACAGGGAGGAAAGGGGGTCGCCGGAGCCGGACCGAACGGGGAGGAGGGGCGGCGTCGAGGCAGGGGCGGCGGGGCGGGCGCCAGCGACGACGACAATGGTGGGGCGGGCAGGGCGCAGGGGCACGGGCGGCGGCGGCGTGGGGCGCAGGGGCGCGGCCGTGCGTCTTGGGGGACGGGCAGGGTACGGGCGGCGGCGGCGTGGGGGCGCAGGGTGCGGCCGTGCGTGCTCGGGGGCGGGCAGGGGCACGGGCGGCGGCGTGGGCTCGGGCGGGGGCAGGGGCACGGGAGATGGGGATGGCGGCGGGCGGCGGCGACGGCGACGAGGAGCGCCATGATTTGGGCAGCTGGCGGCGGGGCAACTGGCTAGGAGGCGAGGAGATGTGAAATTTTCACAAGTCATGTATATATAGAAGAGCATTGGTCCTGTTCGTGGCTCCAACCGGGACTAATGCCCCTTTAGTCCTGGTTGGTGCCACCAACCGGGAACAAAGGCCAAATTTCAGCAGCCCAAAGGGCGGAAGCGGCGGCCTTTGGTCGGTTGGTGGCACCAACCGGGACTAAAGGGGCATTAGTCCCGTTGGAGCCACGAACCGGACTAAACCCCTTGGTCCCGTTGGTGCCACCAACCGGGACCAAAGGCCTTGTGCTGCCAGCGCCAAATGTTTAGTCCCACCTCGCTAGTTGAGAGGAGCCGCACCAGTTTATAAGGTGCGCCATGGCTCCCTCTCGAGCTCCTCTCTAAAGCAGGCTTTGGGCCTAACTCTGCCATCTTTGCCTGTGGGCCTGCTGGGCCTTCCGCGGGCCTGAATCCTGGCCCATAGGGTTTCTAGTCGTATTCAGGCCGTGGGGGCCCAGTAGGTGGCACTTTTTTTTGCTTTATATTTTATTTCTTTTTCCTTTTAGTTTTAGAAAAAATATAAACTTTCTATTAGTGCCATTAGTTTTAAAATTTGAAAACACTTTTTTGTTTTCTTTGTTGCTTTATTTATTTTATTTTGTTTCTACTTACAACAAAATACTTATTGTTGCTATTTTTATTTTTTCAAGTTTTTTTGTTTTGTTTTCTGCATTATTTATTTTCTTTTGGTTTTTTGCTTTATTTTTTAATTCTTTTTGCTTTTAGGTCAGCAAAATTATAAACTTTCTCTTAGTGCTTTTAGTTTTAGAAAAAATATAAACTTTCTATTAGTGCCATTAGTTTTAAAATTTGAAAACACTTTTTTGTTTTCTTTGTTGCTTTATTTATTTTATTTTGTTTCTACTTACAACAAAATGCTTATTGTTGCTATTATTATTACTTTTTCAAGTTTTTTGTTTTGTTTTCTGCATTATTTATTTTCTTTTGGTTTTTGCTTTATTTTTAATTCTTTTTGCTTTTAGGTCAGCAAAATTATAAACTTTCTGTTAGTGCCATTTGTTTTAGAACAATTATAAACTTTCTGTTTGTGCCATTAGTTTTATAAAATTTGAATTCTTTGAAATTTGTGTGAATCACAAGTTTGTGAGCTCAACAAGGCGTAGAGGGACGGGCTTATAAACGGTGTGGCGCCCTTCGGTTGGTGAGGTTTTCAAATTCATAGTTTTCAAATGAACTCTGAAAAAGTCGGCATAGCATGTT
This sequence comes from Aegilops longissima, assembly GCA_021605205.1. NCBI lineage: Eukaryota > Viridiplantae > Streptophyta > Magnoliopsida > Poales > Poaceae > Aegilops > Aegilops longissima. The sequence goes on along the minus strand of CM038682.1, from coordinate 36,120,056 downwards.
CATGAACAAAACGGACAATGGTATCATACTCGTGTGTTACAAAGTTGGCATGGTATCATCATAATAGTTGCGGGAGAAAGTCTTCACTTTGTCTTCGCTTGTGTCGTTTGCTTATTGCGCCGTAACCATGGATAATCTTCATCGTTTATCAGGATGCTTGGGTCAGCCTTGACTTTGAAGGGGGGAATTTCATCAAACTTTTCATACTCTTCAGACATGTCTGTCTTGCCCTCCACTCCCAGGATGTCCATTTTTCCTGAAAGAACTATGTGGCGCTTTGGCTCATTGTATGATGTATTCGCTTCCTTATCTTTTCTTTTCCTCGGTTTGGTAGACATGTCCTTCACATAGATAACCTATGCCACATCATTGGCTAGGACGAACGGTTCGTCGGTGTACCCAAGATTTTCAGATCCACTGTTGTCATTCCGTCTCGTGGGTCTACCTGCACCCGCCTCCCGACAGATTGACCCACTTGCACTTAAACAAAGGGACCTTAAAATCTACTCCGTAGTCAAGTTCCCATATGTCTACTATGTAACCATAATATGTGTCATTTCCCTTGTCGGTTGCTGCATCAAAGCGGACACCTCTGTTTTGGTTGGTGCTCTTTTCATCTTGGTCAATCGTGTAAAATGTATTCCCATTTATCTCGTATCCTTTCCAAATCATTACAGTCGAAGATGGTCCCCTGGACAACAAGTACAACTCATCACAAACAGTGCTGTCACCTCTGAGACGTGTTTCACATGTAATCCAGTCGTCGCACTGCTCCGGGTGTTTGGAGCGCAGACTGTTCTTGTGTTCATCGACATACGGGGTCACCAAGGTAGAGTTACGTAGAAGCTGTGTAGTGTGCTTGAGACCAAGAATATCCGTCCCTGCATATTATTGAGTCTCTTCCAAGCGTGCCTTTTCCAGTCAGTCTCCCCTCATACCGCGATTTAGGGAGACCTATCTTTAGGACTCCCATGAACCTCTCAAAGGGGTACATATTGTGTAGAAATACGGGCCCCAGAATGACAATCTCGTCGACTAGATGAACTAGGACGTGCGTCATGATATTGAAGAAGGATGGTGGGAACACCAGCTCGAAACTGACAAGACACTGCGCCACATCACTCCTTAGTGTTGCTACGATTTCTGGATCAATCACCTTCTGAGATATTGCATTGAGGAATGCACATAGCTTCACAATGGCTAATCGGACGTTTTCCGGTAGAAGCCCCCTCAATGCAACCGAAAGCAGTTGCGTCAAAATCACGTGGCAGTCATGAGACTTTAGGTTCTGGAACTTTTTCTCTGGCATATTTATTATTCCCTTTATATTCGACGAGAAGCCAGTCGGGACCTTCATACTGAGCAGGCATTGAAAGAATATTTCTTTCTCTTCTTTCGTAAGAGCGTAGCTGGCAGGACCTTCATACTGCTTCGGAGGCATGCCCTCTTTTTCGTGCAAGCGTTGCAGGTCCTCTCGTGCCTCAGGTGTATCTTTTGTCTTCCCATACACGCCCAAGAAGCCTAGCAGGTTCATGCAAGGGTTCTTCGTCACGTGCATCACGTCGATCAAAGAGCGGACCTCTAGGTCTTTCCAGTAGGGTAGGTCCCAAAATATAGATTTCTTCTTCCACATGGGTGCGTGATTCTCAGTGTCATTCGGAACAGCTAGTCCGCCGGGACCCTTTCCAAAGATTACGTGTAAATCATTGACCATAGCAAGTACGTGATCACCGGTACGCATGGCGGGCTTCTTCCGGTTATCTACCTCGCCTTTGAAATGCTTGCCTTTCTTTTGACATTGATGGTTGGTCAGAAGAAATCGACGATGTTCCAGGTACACATTCTTCCTGCAGCTTCCCAGGTATATACTATCGGTGTCAAGTAAACAGTGCGTGCATGCGTGGTATCCCTTGTTTGTCTGTCTTGAAAGGTTACTGAGAGCGGGCCAATCGTTGATGGTCACGAACAGCAATGCCTTTAGGTCAAATTCCTCCTTTTTGTGCTCATCCCACGTACGTACACCGTTTCCACTCCACAGCTGTAAAAGTTCCTCAACTAATGGCCTTAGGTACACACACTAGTAGAAAAAGGGGCTATCGTTGAGGCCTGTTTTGCCCATTAGTCCCGGTTCAATCCAGAACCGGGACTAATGTGAGCATTTATCCCGGTTCGTGAGCCCAGGGGGCCGGCCGGGCCACGTGGGCCATTGGTCCTGGTTCGTCCGGACCTTTTGGTCCCGGTTGGTGGGACGAACCGGGACCAATGGGCTTCGCTCCTGGCCCACCACTATTGGTCCCGGTTGGTGGCATGAACCGGGACCAAAGGCTTCCCTTTAGTCCCGGCTCATGCCACCAACCGGGACCAATAATGCTGCCTATATATAGCCCCTCGCGCAAGAGCAGAGCACACTGCTCTGTTTTTTCTGGCCGAGGGGGAGGGGGCTTGGTGGTGCTCTAGCTCACCTCCTATGCACACAAGGTGTTCGATGGAATTCCCGAGCCACACTACTTAAGCTTTCTCCTCTCCAAGCTCGACCTCTAACCTCCATTTTCCTCAATATTTGTCTAGGTTTAGCGGTCCGTCACGCCCCGTCCCCGTCTTCACCGTCGTCGATCACCCGCGCCGATCTCATCGCTAGCACCACTGTGGTGAGCCTCTTGTTCTTATCTTCTTTCTGAAAGGAAAAATATTCTTACTTGTATTATTTTCTTACTTTTATTATTGCATCTTATATAGTGCGATGGTTTTGGTATCCGCCCCCGTCGGCTCTCGTCCTGTCTATGATTCGGATGTGGTATATATTATCTTTTCATAACTATTGGTTCATTTATTGTTTATGAAAATTATGCCGACCAACGTGACATAGATTTTATTTATCTAGGAGGTTGTTGAACCGAAATTCCAACCGACCCTATTGTCGAGAGGTTAAATTTAGTTGAAGAAGAAAACAATTTCTTGAAGGAAAAAATAAAAAACTTGAGGAGGAGAAGATGATATTGGAGTTGCATGTTGCGGATGTCGCCGATGATCACAAGATCAAGATGGATGCAATGCGCTTGAAGGTGAGAAAGATTAGAAAATATGCCATTCATACCGAGGCTTGGTATCATTATGCCGTTGGATCAGTTGTTACCTTGGTTGCGATTATGATCGTATTTGTTTTCACATTGAAATGTTTTACATAGTTTCAATGTATGGTTTAATTAATTTAGATGCTCTGCAGAGCTTTATGTTGTTAGATGAGAACTATGTATGTACTTTGGTTTTTCTGTGATGATGAGCTTCTATTAATTTGGTCACTTAATTATCTATTCATGATGTTCTGTAATTATTTTTGACACACTTAATTATATATAATGCACGCAGATGAACCGGCAATGGATGTACGGTGACAGACACACCTCCGAGTACATTAAGGGCATGCATGCTTTTCTCGAAGTGGCTGAGGCAAACAATCAGAATGGTTTTATGTGTTGTCCATGCCCTATATGTGGGAATACGAAGTCTTACTCTGACCGGAAAATCCTTCACACCCACCTGCTTTACAAGGGTTTCATGCCACACTATAATCTTTGGACGAGGCACGGAGAAATAGGGGTTATGATGGAAGACGGCGAGGAAGAAGAGTACGATGACAACTTTGTGCCCCCTGAATACGGTGATGCTACTGAACATCAAGTTGCACTGACGATGTGCGATGGTGCTGCAACGGGCGAAGCTGTTGAAGATCAAGATGAACCAGACGATGTGCCCCATGATGATGATCTCCGCCGGTCATTGTCGATGCAAGGACACAATGCGAAAGTCAAAAGGAGAAGCTGAAGTTCGATCGCATGTTAGAGGATCACAAAAAGGGTTGTACCCCAATTGCGAAGATGGCAACACAAAGCTCGGTACCGTACTCGAATTGCTGCAAAGGAAGGCAGAGAATGCTGTGCTCGATAAAGGATTTGAGAAGCTACTGAAAATAATGAAGAAGAAGCTTCCAAAGGATAACGAATTGCCCGACAGTACATACGCAGCAAAGAAGGTCGTATGCCCTCTAGGATTGGAGGTGGAGAAGATACATGCATGCCCTAATGACTGCATCCTCTACCGTGGTGCCTACAAGGATCTGAGCGCTTGCCCGGTATGCGGTGCATTGCGGTATAAGATCGACGAGATGACCACAGTGATGTTGACGGCGAGCCTCCGGAAGAGGGTTCCTGCAAAGGTGATGTGGTATGCTCCTATAATACCACGGTTGAAACGTCTGTTCAGAAACGGAGAGCATGCCAAGTTGATGCGATGGCACGATGAGGACCGTAAGAAAGGCGGAAGTTGAGAGCACCCGCGACGGGTCGATGGAGAAAAATCGAGAGAAAGTCTTGGGATGAGTTTGCAAAGGACCCAAGGAACGTATGGTTTGCTTTAAGCGCGGATGGCATTAATCCTTTCGGGACCGAACAGCAATCACAGCACCTGGCCCGTGACTCTATGTATGTATAACCTTCCTCCTTGGATGTGCATGAAGCGGAAGTTCATTATGATGCCGTTCTCATCCAAGGCCCTAAGCAACCCGGCAACGACATTGATGTGTACCTAAGGCCATTAGTTGAGGAACTTTTACAGCTGTGGAATGGAAGCGGTGTGCGTCGTGGGATGAGCACAAAAGGAGGAATTTGACCTAAAGGCGTTGCTGTTCGTGACAATCAACGATTGGCCCGCTCTCGATAACCTTCGGGACAGACAAACAAGGGATACCACGCATGCACACACTATTTACTTGACACCGATAGTATATACCGGGAAGCTGCAGGAAGAATGTGTACACTGGCCGCCGCCGATTTCTTCCGACCAACCATCAATGTCGAAAGAAAGGCAAGCATTTCAAAGCGAGGCAGATCACGGAAGAAGCCCGCCATGCGTATCGGTGATCACATACTTGCTATGGTCAATGATTTACGTAATCTTTGGAAAGGGTCCCGCGGACTAGCTGTTCGAATGACGCTGAGAATCACGCACCCATGTGGAAGAAGAAATCTATATTTTGGGACCTACCCTCTGGAAAGACCTAGAGGTCCGCTCTTGATCGACGTGATGCACGTGACGAAGAACCTTTGCGTGAACCTGCTAGGCTTCTTGGGCGTGTATGGGAAGACAAAAGATACACCGAGGCACGAGAGGACCTGCAACGCTTGCGAAAAAAAGAGGGCATGCCTCCGAAGCGAGTATGAAGGTCCTGCCAGCTACGCTCTTCGAAAGAAGAGAAAGAAATATTCTTTCAATGCCTGCTCAAGATGAAGGTCCCGACTGGCTTCTCGTCGAATATAAAGGGAATAATAAATATGTCGAGAAAAGTTCCGAACCAGTCTCATGACTGCCACGTGATTATGACGCAACTGCTTCCGGTTGCATTGAGAGGGCTTCTACCGAAAACGTCCGATTAGCCATTGTGAAGCTATGTGCATTCCTCAATGCAATATCTCGAAGGTGATCGATCCAGAAATCGTAGCAACGCTAAGGAGTGATGTGGCGCAATGTCTTGTCGGTTTCGAGCTGGTGTTCCCACCATCCTTCTTCAATATCGTGACGCACGTCCTAGTTCATCTAGTCGACGAGATTGTCATTCTGGGGCCCGTATTTCTACACAATATGTACCCCTTTGAGAGGTTCATGGGATTCCTAAAGAAATATGTTCAGTAACCGTGCTAGGCCGAAGGAAGCATCTCCATGGGCCATCAAACGAGAGGATGTCATCGGGTTTTGTGTTGACTTCATTCCTGGCCTTAATAAGATAGGTCTCCCTAAATCGCGGTATGAGGGGAGGCTGACTGAAAAAACACGCTTGGAAGAGACTCAATAATATGCAGGGACAGATATTCTTGGTCTCAAGCACACTACACAGTTCTACAGAACTCTATCTTGGTGACCCCGTATGTCGATGAACACAAGAACAGTCTGCGCTCCAAACACCGGGAGCAGTGCGACGACTGGATTACATGTGAACAAATCAGGACTTTCAGCAGTTGGTTGGAAACACGTCTCGAGGTGACAGCACTGTTTGTGATGAGTTGTACTTGTTGTCCAGGGACCATCTTCGACTGTAATGATTTGGAAAGGATACGAGATAAATGGGAATACATTTTACACGATTGACCAAGATGAAAAGAGCACCAACCAAAACAGCGGTGTCCGCTTTGATGCAGCAACCGACAAGGGAAATGACACATATTATGGTTACACAGTAGACATATGGGAACTTGACTACGGAGTAGATTTTAAGGTCCCTTTGTTTAAGTGCAAGTGGGTCAATCTGTCAGGAGGCGGGGTACAGGTAGACCCACAGTACGGAATGACAACAGTGGATCTAAAAAATCTTGGGTACACTGACGAACCGTTCGTCCTAGCCAATGTGTGGCACATGTTATCTATGTGAAGGACATGTCTACCAGACCGAGGAAAAGAAAAGATAAGGAAGCGAATACATCATACAATGAGCCAAAGCGCCACATAGTTCTTTCAGGAAAAGGGACATCCACAGGAGTGGAGGGCAAGACAGACATGTCTGAAGAGTATGAAAAGTTTCATGAAATTCCCCCCTTCAAAGTCAAGGCTGACCCAAGCATCCTGATAAATGATGAAGATTATCCATGGTTACGGTGCAATAAGCAAACGACACAAGCGAAGAAAAAGTGAAGACTTTCTCCCACAACTATTATGATGATACCATGCCAACTTTGTAACACACGAGTATGATACCATTGTCCGTTTTGTTCATGAACATGCTATGCCAACTTTGAGAACCTCGCCAACCGAAGGGCGCTCACACCGGTTTATAAGCCCGTCCCTCTACGCCTTGTTGAGCTCACAAACTTGTGATTCACACAAATTTCAAAGAATTCAAATTTTATAAAACTAATGGCACAAACAGAAAGTTTATAATTGTTCTAAAACAAATGGCACTAACAGAAAGTTTATAATTTTGCTGACCTAAAAGCAAAAAGAATTAAAAAATAAAGCAAAAAACCAAAAGAAAATAAATAATGCAGGAAACAAAACAAAAAACTTGAAAAATAATAATAATAGCAACAATAAGCATTTTGTTGTAAGTAGAAACAAAATAAAATAAATAAAGCAACAAATAAAACAAAAAAGTGTTTTTGAATTTTAAAACTAATGGCACAAACATAAACTTTATATTTTTCTAAAACTAAAAGCACTAACAGAAAGTTTATAATTTTGCTGACATAAAAGCAAAAAGAGTTAAAAATAAAGCAAAAACCAAAAGAAAATAAATAATACAGAAAACAAAACGAAAAAACTTGAAAAAATAAATATAGCAACAATAAGTATTTTGTTGTAAGTAGAAACAAAATAAAATAAATAAAGAAACAAAGAAAACAAAAAAAGTGTTTTTAAATTTTAAAACTAATGGCACTAATAGAAAGTTTATATTTTTTCTAAAACTAAAAGCAAAAAGAAATAAAATATAAAGCAAAAAAAACTGCCACCTACTAGGCCCCCACGGCCTGAATACGACTAGAAACCCTACATGGGCCAGGATTCAGGCCCAGAGGCCCAATAGGCCTGAGCAGTAGCATGATTAGGCCCAAAGCCTGCATTAGAGAGGAGCTCGAAAGGGGACGCACACCAGCGCTTATAAACCAGTGCCGGCGCCCTTCAACGAGCGAGGTGGGACTAAATATTTGGGTTCGGGGCAGCACAGGCCTTTGGTCCCGTTGGTGGCACCAACCGAGACTAAGGGGTTTAGTCCCGGTTGGTGCCACGACCGGGACTAATGCCCCCCTTTAGTCCCGGTTCGTGCCACCAACCGGACCAAAGGTCGCCGCTTCCCGCCCTTTGGGCTGCTGAAATTTGGCCTTTGGTCCCGGTTGGTGGCTCCAACCGGGACTAAAGGGGGGCATTAGTCCCGGGTCGTGGCACCAACCGGGACTAATGCTCTTTCTATATAAGCAAGACTTGTGAAATTTTCACATCTCCCTCGCCTCCCTAGCCAGTTGCCCCCGCCGCCAGGCTGCCCAAATCGCGCGCTCCTCGTCGCCGTCGCCGCCGCCGCCATCCCGTCTCCCCTGCCTCGCTTCCCGCCCGAGCCCACGCCGCCGCCGCCCGTGCCCTGCCCGTCCCGAAAGACGCACGGCCGCCCCTGCCCCCACGCCGGCGCCGCCCGTGCCCTGCCCGTCCTCGAGCACGCCACGGCCGCGCCCTGCGCCTCCGCCGCCGCCGCCCGTGCCCCTGCGCCCGCCCGCCCCACCTGCGTGCCGCCGGCGCCCGCCCCCACTGCCGCCCCTGCCTCGCGCGCCCCCTCCTCCCGTTCGGTCCGGCTCCGGCGACCCCTTTCCTCCATGTCCCTCGTCCTCTTCATAAAAAAAATCTTATATTTACTAATTGGAGGCACCATACGAGGCTCCACGTTAATCCACGTCATCAAGATTAAATTAGCCATTTGATTTAAATTTTAATGGTCGAGATCTATTAAGACAAATAACTAACTAAAAAAACAGCACATGCGTAAAGGAACAGGCACGTACACAATGGATTTTGTTTTGAACACACGTACATAAAGGATTAACCGGTGCCATGAAGAAAAGGAACTAAACTACCACCTCCATATTGATTCTCAAAAAAAAAACTACCACGTCCATAAAGGAGTCCTCAACTCCCACGAATGTGTCTTCTCCTTGCAAAAGTGAAAGAAAGACACGTAAAAAATCTTGACACCCCACGCTCAGAAAACACATCTTAATTCTCAGGGAAAGAAGAAAAAAAACATGTGCATGCCTACTTGATGAAAAGAAGACCCGTATAAATTAGGAATACTTAAATATCACGTAAAATAAATGAGTCTATATGCCTGATTGAAAAAAAAATTAAACACGAGTATCTAAAAAAATCATGTCCCAGTAGCACGTGTCTTCTACTTTCGTTTTTCTTAGAAAAGCCTTTTCCTTACAAAGGGGGAGAAATACAAGGAAAAAAATAGCCCAACACTAATAAAAATCTGAGATCACAATTCAAGAAAAAGTCACGTGTCTGTCTAATTGAAGAAAAACTACACCCGTACAAATTCATAATCCTCAAGCGCCCCATAAAAGAAATGAGACTGTATGCCTGATTGATTTTTTTGAAATTGCAGGATCTGAAAAGAAAAACAACGACGTCCCCATTCCAAAAGAATCACGTTCCTTCTCCTTGCAAAAGTGAAAAAGGACAAGAAAAATATTCATGCCTGACGGTAATAAAAACCCATATCACAATTATCATGGAAGCAAAAATCCACTTGCGAGTCTAATTGAAGAAAATAAGACCCGTAAAAATCAGGAATACATAAGTACTGCGTAAAAGAAATGGCATATATGCCTGATTGACAAAAGGAAACGTGGCGCAAAATGAAAGACTTGCCCACATAAATAAATAATTTTTCGCTGGTAAAATAAATCAATCAGGAACATACAAAAAATCTCCCCCAAATTGTTGCTGGCTATCACCATTGCCAAGGTTTCCCTCTTTTGGAGTGTAATTTGTTGTGAAGAGCACGGCTTAGTTACAGCCAATGAAATGTTGTTATTTCTATATGATGATACGTTACATCTGAATATTGGAAAGTTTTGTCATTCTATCTACTTCAAAGGATTAGTGAAACCAATAAATTGTACCTCAGATAAATTTTAACTTCCTTTATAGCATTGTGTTATTATGTTTTATGTGCTTAGAAGTTTGGAGAAGCTGGCATAAATCTTCCATACAAACAATTTATGCACCTTCATAGTTATTACACCAATGTGTAGTCTTGACAATTAGTATGTTACTGCAGCATCGTCAAGGTTTTTATAAAAAAAATCAATCAAAGCCTTATGTTACTCATACAACAAATGTAGTTCAATAAGATTCACTATCATGTTTTCCTAATGCTAGCCCGTGCAGAAGCACGGGTTGACGACTAGTTCATATAATTTTTTTAGGCAGATTTATGTTCATGTATATATGTTCATTATATGTTCATAATATGGATGATGTATGCATGCTTTTTAGGCAGATTTTATATGTTCATTATATGTTCATAATTTTTAGGCAGATTTTATATATGTTCATTATATGGATGGATGGATGATTTTATATGGATGGATGGATGATTATATGATTTATATGTTTATATGGATGGATGGATGGATGATTATATCATTATATGTTCATAATATGGATGATGTATGCATGCTTTTTAGGCAGATTTTATATGTTCATTATATGTTCATAATTTTTAGGCAGATTTTATATATGTTCATTATATGGATGGATGGATGATTTATATGTTTATATGGATGGATGGATGATTATATGATTATATGTTCATTATATATGTTCATTATATGGATGGATGGATGGATGGATAATTTTTAGGCAGATTTTAGATTTTTAGGCAGATTTTTAGAATTTTTGTGTATGTATGTTATGTTTATATGTATGTATGTATGTTCATATGTATGTATGTTTATATGTATGTATGTTTATATGCAAAGCATATGCAAAGAAAATGTATGAATGGTCATATGCAAAGAAAATGTATGTATGGTCATATGCAAAGAAAATGTATGTATGTATGTTCATATGAAAGAAAATGTATGTATGTATGTTCATATGCATATGCAAAGAAAATGTATGTTCATATATATGATGATATGTTCATATAAAAGGAAAATAAGAAGAGGAAGAAAGGAGAAGAAGAGGAGAGGAAGAAGAGGAGAAATAAAGAAGAAGAGGAAAAAAGAAGAAAGAAGAAGAGAAGAAGAAGAAAGGAATAGAAGAAAAAAATAGAAAAATTCTATTTTTCTTCTTCTTTCTATTCCTTTCTTCTTCTTCTTTTTTTCTTTTCTTCTTCTCTTTCTTCTCTTCTTCTTCTCTCTTTTTCTTCTTTTTTTCTTCTTCTTCTTCCTTCTTCCTTCTTCCTCTTTTCTTCCTTTTCCTTATTTTCCTTTCTCGAGGATAAGAAGAAAAGATAAGGAGAAGAAGAAAGAAAGGAATAGAGGAGAAAGAAGAAACTTTGACACGAGGGGGGTACCGATACCCCTCCCGATAACATTATTTTCCCATGTATATGTATGTTGCGTCGTTGTCGATATAACGAGGGTGTCGAGGATCGCCGAGGGTCTAGGGTCGGGAACTAGGGTAGAGGGTCGAGGGTCATTAAGGGGTCAAGGGTCGAAGGTTTCAGGTCGAGGTTCCTATAGTGTCAAAGTATTGAAGAAATCCATCGCTTCATCATTAGCCGAGTAACCATGGCATGATGGTACGAAGTCCTCAAAGTTGTTACGGAATGGAGTCCGGATAGGATAATTTGCCTTTTGCTGAACTTTGTACCAAAAAGCGAATTATCCTATCTGGACTCCGCTTCAAAACAACTTTGAGAGCTTGCACCATCATGCACCTGCTACTAATGATGAAGACATGGTTTTGTTGAATCCTTTGACACTAGGCAACCTCCCGACCCTCGGCGATCTTCGACCCTTGACCTCGACCGCCGGCGATCCACGACCCTCTACCCTACTTGTGGGACATAGATGTACTGTTCAACGCCGACCCCCTCCCGATAGCTTCAACACGTGGGGGGTGATATTACGTACCCCCTCCTAGATTGAAGCGTTCTCGAGGCCACCCCCTAACCCTTGAAGCGTTGTCGAGGCCACCCCAAACCCTAGAGAAGCAGCGTCGAGGCCACTAATATGATTCCTTATTGTGATTAGCTAGCTAGTCCTCGTTGGCACTAATATATCCATATCTGTCATGTTTGAATAATAATTGCCATGTTGTAAATATTTGTAGAAACTATGGACACCCCCCGAGACGAAGCACAAGAAGCGTTGTTGAGGGACATAATCGCACACGGAAGTGATGCCGTCTCCTCGATGATGTTTCTCAACGTCGATAACGATGGTCTGGAAGGAGAGGGTGAAGAAGCAGCTGGCTATGATTTACATGGCTCCGATGACCCAATGCCGGTGCAAGAAGTAGACCGTGAGGACGGCTCCGGTGATCACCAAACCGAGTCCGGCCAGGTATATATATTAGTTAAGCCTGTGCTGACTAGCTCTCGTCTTTGTTTTGGTATATATATGTACACATATTAATTAACTCTCGTCTTTGTTCTTTTTTCTAGCCCTCGGATCGAGCACAACTTCGTAAAGAGACGAGGCCCAAGAAAAAGTTGAGCTCGGATGAAAAGTTTGAGATCATACAAATCGCTGCGACGACCAACCGATTGAACCCTACCGGACAAAGAAGGCCTTTGTTGCTCGGTCGGGGTTACGTTAGGGACAAGATCCCGATCAGCATCCACCAATGGTATAAGCCTAAGAACGAAGACCCGAGGTGTCTTGTGTCAATGATATGCAGAAAAATGATCTTTGGACTGAGCTGAAGTCAAATTTTACCCTACCGCCAGAGGATGATCCGGAGAAGCCAGTAATAGAGCCATTAATCAAGTCTTTTGCTCTTAAGAAGATGGCAGAACTATTCAGGAATTGGAAGAAAGACCTCAATACGTATGTCGAAAAAAATGAGACACCAGAATTCACGGGCAAATATGAGAAGATCAGAGATGACTGGCCCGCATTTGTGGCCTACAAGACATCGGAAAAGAGTAAAAAGATGTCAGGGACAAAAACGAGAAATGCTGCGAAGAAGAAGCTTCATCATCGCATGGGGTCAGGTGGCTACCTCATAGCCCGGCGTAAGTGGGCCAAGGCTGAGAATGATCTACTTGATAAAGGGATCGAACCCGAGACAATGAACTGGCCAGACCGTTGCCGGACTTGGTTCTTCGGGGCCGGCGGATCCTTGGACCCTATAACGGGGAAGTGCATTTGGACGGACGAACAATTGGACATACCAGTCAAGAGGCTTAAGCATTATATCGAAGCAGCGCAGCAAGGGAAGCTCGTTCAGACGGGGAGAAGGACGAGCTCACAATGGCCCTCGGGAATCCTGAGCACCACAGGGACGGACACGAGGCACGCCAGCTCCCTTCGTGGAAGGCTGGATTTTCGGACACGAGGGTTACAAAACCCATGAGAGGAGGAAGAAACTGGAGCAGAGCCTAATGCAGGCGCTGCACGAAAGGGTAATGGGGCTAGAGGAACGAGAAGAGGAACGAAGCAGCCGATCACAACAAACGACCTGCGAAGCTTCCCCGGCTACCCCGCCATCTCAGCGGAAAAGCAGCGTGGCTTCCACCGAGCTGCTTCAGCGAGCAGCATGCCTTGACGGCTCCTGCCAGCTATCCGTGGATGCTATCACGAATGCTGAAAGTTGCCACCTTATGGCGCAATGGAGCAATTTAAAGGTCAAGGCGGCTGTTGGCTCTGTTTATCCCACTAAACCCGACTCAACTTTTCACCGCCGCCGATTCCGAAGGATATGCTAAAGTGATGGTCGATGAAATAACGGAGGATTTGAGGAGCTCGGCTTGACCACCCTACGGTGAAGGGGAGTATCGGCTGGGTTCTGCTCTCAAGACTCCATGCCTATGGCGGAAGGATCTCATCAACCTTCCGAACTGGGCGCCTCCGCCTCCTCCTCCTCCTCCCGTGAGTCAGGCACTCCGCCTCCTCCGCCTCCTCCTCCTCCTCCGGCGAGTCAGGGCACTCCGCCTCCTCCACCGCCTCCTCCTCGAGTGACGATCAGGGCACTCGGCCGGCTCCTTCTCCGCGCGTGGCGGCACTCCGTCTCCTTCTCCGCCTGCACCGGCGCGTCCGGGCAGCCAGCCTCCTCCTTCTCCGCCACGTCGGCAAGGGCGGAAGAGACCCGCCGCCGCTCCGGCTGCTCCGCGCGCCGTAGTCCTTCTCCTCCGCCTCGTAAGCAAGGAAAGAAGACATCCGCTCCGTCTGCTCTGCCGCGTCTAGTAGTACAGCCAAAGGCGGGAGGAGATCTGATTCGGTCCTTCTCTGAAGACTCGGAGAAGTTACCGTCTGAGGAGCGAGGAGGAAAACGCGAAGATCGCGCAGACCGAAGTGGATGACTGGTTTCAAGGGTTGAAAGCAAAGAGACATCCACCTCCGAAGGAGAAGGTAGATCCGGTCAAAGCGAAGCGCACTCTGGCTGCCCTGACAAAACCACCCAAGTATCCGCCGAAAGGCAACTATGATCGCATTATAGGAAAGGCATTTGCCGAGGCGGAGAGAACGGGAAGTACTGTCAGTGATCAATGGATGAAAGAACGACGAGCTGGGAAACAAATTGCCCAGCTCGGCGAACAAGCGAAGGAATCGTGCCCCCCGCTCAAGGTGCCTGCTAGCGACATCGTCGATCCGAGGATGGTGCCCGGTTATGGCAATCCTGAAGATTACTTGCCCAACGATGTACAATTTGATTTCTTGGAGGTGCAGATACAAAGATACGAGTACGGGAAGCCTCTCGTCAAAGATGAAAGCTCTCTAACAACGATGATGCGAAGATTGCATGATTGGTACATGAAAACCTGCAAAGAGTCTAAGGGGAGGAATACTTTGTATTTGAGAGTTAAAAAGGAGCATGACCTCCTTGGAATTGAACTGTTGCCTATTCCATTTGAGGAGTTCTATCAGTTTTTCAATCAATTGGCCCTCGATAAAGCAACGGTCACCTGCTACTATCTGTAAGTAGTACTACTTCTGTCATTAAGTATCTCTATATAACTCAGCTCTTTCATTGCATGTATTTATAAATATCCTCACTATATTATGCAGATTGAAGATCGCAGAAATGAAGAAAAAACAAGTGGGTGATATTGGGTTCATTAACACATATCTCATCGATGCAAATGAGGTTAAATATCGTGCCAAGGAAACCGAGGCCAACTTGCTACGATCGTTGGAAATAAATGAACACAAAAATACAATACTCTTTCCTTACAACTACACGTGAGTGTTACTGTCTTGTGGCATATTCGGTTTCCCTTATTTAGTCCAGGTTATAGAAATGTAATATTGATGAGTTATGCATGCGTGCGCAGGTTCCACTATATTCTCCTAGAGATTAAGCTTGAGCAGGGAGTAGTAACTGTCTTAGACTCGAGACGAAAAGATCCCAAGGAGTATGCGGAAATGACTGAAATGCTCGAGAAGTAAGTTAAATCGATCATTATCCACCATATCAGCAACTTTGTTCATTTCTGATATCAAGTAATTGTTTTCTTTGTATGGCAGGGCTTGGGAAAATTCACCAAAAAGCTCGGGACTACCGAAGAAGCTGCAATTTAGACACCAGTAAGTACTATATAGTAGCATATTCCACGCGCATCTCCTAGTGATTCAAGCGCTAGTTTCATCAATACCATTTAGCATGTGCTTGCTAATTATCAGTTTGATTGACCTCTGTTTCTTGTAAAGTGGTTGTGGCAGGAACAAGGGAATGATTTCTGTGGATACTACGTTTGCGAGTCCATCCGCCACAAGACCTGTGAGAGGGCTACTCCGACAAACAATTTGAAGTGCGTAAATAAAATATTCACAATTTTATTTTATTACCATCATTTGTGTTGAGTTTCATTCATTCATATATATATATATATATATATATATATATATATATATATATATATATATATATATATATATATATATATATATATATATATATATTGACCCTTTCTTAAAATTAGATGTTTGACAGCGGGATGAACTCCTAGCACCAGATCGCATGCGAGCAATTCAAGAGGAATTGGCGGCATTCTTTCTTGACTATGTGATCGCTGAAGGCGGGAATACCATGTGGACCACGTCCGTATTGTAAAAGATAATTATTGTATATATGTAGCGGTAGTGTCGGATAGATATACGAGAACTTGTTGTTCGACCAATCTCTCGGAGAATGAGAGGTGGTCGATATCACTTCTCTCTGTATGCATATATATGTTCATGACGATCTTCTGTTTGCTTAATTACTAGCTAGCTAGCATGTCTAGTTAGTCCTCTCTATCGTATGTATAGTACGTAGCGTCGACCAAGCACGGACAAAAGAAAGGACACTTATCTCTATTAATTAGCTAGCTATAGCACAATATATGAAACACCTAAATTAACCCCCAAAACCCCCAAACCCCCCTCTTTTGAAAAAAAAACCAAAAACCAGAGCCAAAGAAATGCTGACGCGTGGATGCCTATTGGTCCCGGTTGGTGCCACCAACCGGGACCAAAGGCCCTCCTGCCTGGGCTCAGCGGACAGGCCACGTGGAGGCCCATCTGTCCCGGTTCTGGATAGAACTGGGACTAAAGGGTGAGGGTATTAGTACCGACCCTTTAGTCCCGGTTCATGAACCGAGACTAAAGGCCCTTATGAACCGGGACTATAGGCCCTTTTTCTACTAGTGACATCAATGTCGTTGCCGGGTTGCTTAGGGCCTTGGATGAGAACTGGCATCATAATGAACTTCCGCTTCATGCACATCCAAGGAGGAAGGTTATACATACATAGAGTCACGGGCCAGGTGCTGTGATTGCTGCTCTGGTCCCCGAAAGGATTAATGCCATCCGCGCTTAAAGCAAACCATACGTTCCTTGGGTCCTTTGCAAACTCATCCCAGTACTTTCTCTCGATTTTTCTCCACTGCGACCCGTCGTGGTGCTCTCAACTTCCGTCTTTCTTACGGTCCTCACTGTGCCATCGCATCAACTTGGCATGCTCTCCGTTTACGAGCAGACGTTTCAACCGTGGTATTATAGGAGCATACCACATCACCTTCGCAGGAACCCTCTTCCGGGAGGCTCGCCGTCAACATCACCAGGGTCATCTCGTCGATCTTATATCGCAATGCACCGCATACCGGGCATCGTTCAGATCCTTGTAGGCACCACGGTAGAGGATGCAGTCATTAGGGCATGCATGTATCTTCTCCACCTCCAATCCTAGAGGGCATCGACCTTCTTTGCTGCGTATGTACTGTCGGGCAATTTGTTATCCTTTGGAAGCTTCTTCTTCATTATTTTCAGTAGCTTCTCAAATCCTTTATCGAGCACAGCATTCTCTGCCTTCCACTACAGCAATTCGAGTGCGGTGCGAGCTTTGTGTTGCCATCTTCGCAATTGGGATACAACCCTTTATTGTGATCCTCTAACATGCGATCGAACTTCAGCTTCTCCTTTTGACTTTCGCATTGTGTCCTTGCATCGACAATGACCCGGCGGAGATCATCATCATGGGGCACATCGTCTGGTTCCTCTTGATCTTCAGCAGCTTCGCCCGTTGCAGCACCATCGTGCACATCGTCTGGTGCATCTTGATGTTCAGTAGCATCACTGTATTCAGGGGGCACATAGTTGTCATCGTACTCTTCTTCCTCGCCGTCTTCCATCATAACCCCTATTTCTCCGTGCCTCGTCCAAACATTATAGTGTGGCATGAAACCCTTGTAAAGCAGGTGGGTGTGAAGGATTTTCCGTCGAGTAAGACTTCAGTATTCCCACATATAGGGCATGGACAACACATAAAACCATTCTGCTTGTTTGCCTCAGCCACTTGAGAAAAGCATGCACGCCTTAATGTACTCGGAGGTGTGTCATCACCGTACATCCATTGCCGGTTCATCTCGTGCATTATATATAATTAAGTGTGTCAAAAATCATTACAGAACATCATGAATAGATAATTAAGTGATCAAATTAATAGAAGTTCATCATCACAGAAAAACCAAAGTACATATATAGTTCTCATCTAACAACATAAAGCTCTGCAGAGCATCTAAATTAATTAAACCATACATTGAAACTATGTAAAACATTTCAATGTGAAAACAAATCTGATCATAATCGCAACCAAGGTAAAAACTGATCCAACGGCATAATGATACCAAGCCTCGGTATGAATGGCATATTTTCTAATCTTTCTCATCTTCAAGCGCATTGCATCCATCTTGATCTTGTGATCATCGGCGACATCCGCAACATGCAACTCCAATATCATCTTCTCCTCCTCAAGTTTTTTATTTTTCCTTCAAGAAATTGTTTTCTTCTTCAACAAAATTTAACCTCTCGACAATAGGGTCGGTTGGAATTTCCGGTTCAACAACCTCCTAGATAAATAAAATCTATGTCACGTTGGTCGGCATAATTTTCATAAACAATAAATGAACCAATAGTTATGAAAAGATAATATATACCACATCCTAATCATAGACAGGACGAGGGCCGATGGGGGCGGATACCAAAACCATCGCACTATATAAGATGCAATAATGAAAGTAAGAAAATAATACAAGTAAGAATATTTTTCCTTTCAGAAAGAAGATAAGAACAAGAGGCTCACAACGTTGGTGCTGGCGATGAGACCGACGCGGGTGATCGACGGCGCTGAAGACGGGGACGGGGCGTGACGGTCCGCTAAACCTAGACAAATATTGAGGAAAATGGAGGTTGGAGGTCGAGCTTGGAGAGGAGAAAGCTTAAGTAGTGTGGCTTGGGCATTTCATCGAACACCTCATGTGCATAGGAGGTGAGCTAGAGCACCACAATGCCCCCTCGCCGGCAAGAGAAAAACAGAGCAATGGATCGAGTGCTCTGCTTTCATGAGAGGGCTATATATAGCCACCACTATTGGTCCCGGTTCGTGGCATGAGCCGGGACTAAAGGAAGCCTTTGGTCCCGGTTCATGCCACGAACCGGGACCAATAGTGGTGGGCCAGGAGCCAGGACCATTGGTCCCGGTTCGTCCCACCAACCGGGACCAAAAGGTCCGGACGAACCGGGACCAATGGCCCACGTGGCCCAGCCGGCCCCCTGGGCTCACGAACCAGGGCAAATAGCTCCATTGGTCCCGGTTCTGGATTGAACCGGGACTAATGGGCTAAATTGCCCTGGACGATAGCCCCTTTTTCTACTAGTGACTCCAGAAACGAGCGGAAGAAGGAGCTCGTCGCCAGCCCAAACCTGCGCTCGAAATGCGGGAGGAAGACCACATGCTCTGTGCCCTACGGTTGCGGCCTCTGCTCGCCCCACAACAGGCGCATGGCGACCTCCGTCTCCCGCGGCAACCACCGGGAGGACCGGAGATAGGAGATGTACTCGACGGTGACGTTCGAGCCCATCCAAGAGCCCGACGGCAGCGCCATCAATGAAGGAAGGAGAGAAGAAGAAGATGGACGACGATGGAGCTCTGTTCGAAGCGGCGGACGTCGCAGCGCGGCGGTCGCAAGAAGCAGAGCAAGGGCGAAGAGGCAGGGGAGCGCGAGCGAGAATAATGTCCGCAACCCCCCTCGCCCCAATTTATAGCTCTCGGTTTAAAACGTGGGGGAGTGGGATCGTCCGTGCTTGCCTTTCCCAGTACCCCGCAATAAGTGCGTGCGTACGTGCACAATAACTACCCCGGGAAGAGCAACCGACCCCCGGGCGCCGCTATAAATCAGCACGTGTAAGCCAAGGGCGCGCGGCGGCGGGCTGGGGCCCGCCGCCCGGTCCCATAAGGCGCGTGGCCTGTCAGGCCCCTCCGACTTCCGGACACCACATGGCTGCCCCAAGATTTAACGGACTCCTCGGTTCCCGCCACCGCAGGGATGCCGCGATTCGGTTTCCAGAAAAAAAACCCGGCAAATAGTGGGTTTTGCCGGACCCGTCGCTCACAGAACTTGCCTTGCTTAAGGGGGAAACTCCGAAGGCCCTCCCTTTCAAAGATGGCGGACCTTCACAGCTTCGGGGACTACTGTCGGGGGGATGAACCCCGGGCAGTCAACGGAACTCGTATCCTTTTCAGAAACTACGGGGCCGGCATCGCCCCTCAAGCCGGCATGTTCTTGGCCGGGTCGCTCGACCCGGCCACGCCCCCCGACTCGGCCGAACTCTCCAACCCGGCCAAGCACCTCGACTCAACCTCGACAACCAGAACAAGATAGCCGAGCCCGGCGCAACCAAGGCTTCCTCAAAAAGCCAGCACTATCCATGGCGTGCTCCGGAACCCGGCCACGGGTCAGCTCCCGTCCCATCCAGGTCGTACGATGGGACGAGTCTTCACCCACTGATGACCAAGGCAACAGTGCCCTGCCCATGCCTCGGGTCATCCAGAGCGTGCCAACAGTGCCCCTCACCTACCCGCTGACCAGGCCCGGCGTGGCAATAGTGCCCCCGTCATCACCGCTGATGATAGCAAACGGTGACCTGACAGGGCACCACTGTACCTGACTCGACTCAGCCACGCCCTGACGATCGACAAGAGGCGCACAATTCCCCTAGGCCCGCGGGGCCTACACCTAGGGGAACCCGGCGAACCATAGGCCCCCAGCGGGTCCCTGGCCGGGTCCTCAGACGCTAACGACCCAGACCCACGAACTTATAACATTACCATTGTACCCCTGGGGGGTTGGCCTATAAAACCCCCTAGGAGCCCTCACATACGCAAGCGCGCAAGCAAGTAAGCAGTAATCACATAGGAAACCAGCCTCCGATCAGTAGAACGCACCAGGGAAGAAGGAGCAGCCTAAGCCCTGGCCATCCTTCCTTCTTCCTCCATACAACTCGAGGAGCAACCTTGTACTGTTGCATATCAACCACACTGGGCAGGACTAAGGGTATTATCTCTCCGGAGAGCCCCAAACCTAGGTATGTCTTGCGTCCCGCTCACTCATACCAACCTAGCCTCGGGAGCCCACCAGTGCCCTCGAGCCTCCTCCTCTCTTTAGCCATCCCATGGCATCTGTCGTGCGACCACCACGACACGAATATACTGGAGGTAAATCCTACGCTAGAGGATGAGAGCCGCAGGGCTCAGCAAGATGATCTAGTTATGCAACATCATGCCAAGTGTATGCAAGAAGGCAAGACCCATGATTTATCTAAGGAAAAGATAGGTACACTAAGGATTCAAGGACAGATTTGCGTACCTGGGCAAGCAGACCTGAGAAAGAAGATATTGGCAGAAGCACACGAATCTTCCTACTCGATTCACCCAAGAGGTACCAAAATGTACGAAGACATTCAACAGATATTCTGGTGGGATGGAATGAAGAAAGTCATCGCATAGTTTGTCTCTTATTGTGATATATGCAACAAAGTGAGCGAGAGGGCAGCAACGGGAGGTGAAACGAAGAGAGGGAGACGAAGCGAATGGACTTCAGCCGAAGAGGCGCGCCATTTGGATTTAGTGTCCACTACAGGAAAACGTTCAAGCTCCCGCGTGACAAAAATTTAGACATCGGCGCGCCGCGGCGCGGCGAGGCACGGCGTGACGAGGCGGGCGGTGGAGGAGGAGCGCGCGTCGATGTCCATCTTGTTCTCCAACTCCCACCAAACTAGCAATGTGGGACTAAACTTCAGGTCCACCTCTTGCCTTGCACGAACGGGCTGCGTGGGCCTCTAGGATTTATTTGAAATTTCTGAAATTGCTATTGGGCTAGGACCAAAATAGACAAAATTCCAGTAAGCTCCTCACCCCATCGGCCCTTCCCGCCGCCTCTCGCACTAATGCGCTCGTCCCCGGCTACGGCGGCCACTCTACGGGGATCGCGTTGGCTCCATGGCACCTTGCAGCCGTCTACACCGACCAACATGTAACGGTCGTCCTCAACCTCAACCCGCCAACTTTTCTTAGTGGCGGACACTGTACGATGTGACATTCCGCAAGATCGGCGTGCTCTCTCACATCACTGCTCCGCCGCACCCCGACGACCTTGGCTACAGGATGACGCCTATGTGATCTCGTGGCTCTTCAACCGCATCAGCCCCGAGATCTATGGGCTCGTCCACCAGCGTGATGCGACCTCCGACGAGCTGGCTCCATATTTACATATTTCTTTCTCCCGTGTGTGCATTTTTTTCGCAACTAGTCTGAATCTTTTCTTTTTTGCTTTGCTATAGGCTTCACGATGCTTATTTAATTTTTCCCGTTGTTCTTCAATTGGTCATCCTTGCATACCGCTCTCTGTCTTTTCTTCTTCTTTGTTCCCTGGCATCCATAACTGGAGATAGCAACCCCAATTGCTTGCCTTCATGAGAGTTTTTTTATATTATATGAATATGTTATTCATTAAAAAAATATTAGATTTTGCATCTTTAGGTTCGCTGGACATCAGCAAGAGAATATGTGTTTATATAGTGCCGTGTTATTTCTAGATCCAATTTAGAAAAATAGTATTGAAGTAAGAGCATTGATGTACATATGACATTTTTCGTCGAACTTCAATACGGCAATGTATACCAGATGTTTGTAAATAGTGAGAAAACGTATCACACTGGCACATTAACCATCATAATGAGTTACTAACATCAGACAATAAAAATACAACGATGTAGCTCAGACGTCTATAAATAGTGACAAACCTAATGCGTTACTAAGATCGGACAATAAAAATATCATACACGGAATACTTTTGTTAAAGTTATTTTACCTGGATGCAGTTGTTCCTCCATACCTCGAGCACGTCCATCTTCAGAGATGTTAAGAATGGCATCTTCTTTCTTGTCCGGAACAACAACTTCACTAAGATCTGATTCTATGGTTCAAATACTAAATCAAACAAATACCTTATGGGAGATAAGATAATCATATGTCACATCAACTTTGATCTCTTTATTTGCATCTGGTTCCTTAACATCACGTAATGAGAAAACTCGAGATAATGTTGAGCTAGATGGGGATGGAGGAGATGGCAATGTATCATGATCTATCTGATTATCTGATTCCAGCACAGTGGATTCAAAACAATCAGAAATTGGTGTAGATGTTGACATAGTTGGTGACATTGGTGATGGCTCCAGAACACTTGATTCAGCAGTTTTTGCTTTTTCTGAAGGTCAGTTATCCAAATCCTCTATAATGTTTAGTTCAGTGATGTCATTTATTTTTTGCAGTTAGAACACAAATAAAAGGTAAGCGTCAAACCGTTAGTTTGTTGGTAGAATATTTCAGATCCAGACCAATCACAGATGTGGATTTTTAGCTTCTAAAACATGGTTGAATGATTATAGCAATCGTTTGGCCGGAGGCAGTTTAGTGAAATATAATTGTTCATTTGCAGAAAAAGTTCTATACTTGAGTTTACATTAACTCTCATGTAATATGAAGCTTCGTAAAAGGTAAGGAAATATGTATAACCACTGCTACTCTACGTAGGTTTATGCAAAGGTATCAAGACGAGAGCAGTAACTATCAATCAGATTTATACCAAAGTGAATCCATACTACCCCCAAACTGAAAAGGGTAATGATATCGGCATCTATATTACTGAAAGTATAGCAGAGTATATATACTTTCAGTCACTACAAGGAAGAACCTTACCAGTAGCGTGGGTTTTTTGCATACCAGTAGCGTGGGTGCCCGCGCTACTGCTACGACGCTACAACTAAATTTTAGCAGTAGCGTGTTGTCTAACCTACGCTACAGATATTCTAAGTACTAGTAGCGCTGCTTTCTCCTCCCATGCTACTTCTATTGTATGTACTAGTAGCGCTGCATTTCCACCCCACGGTACAGCTAACTAATTAGAAATTAAAATAAAATAAAATTCAAATGCTGTATTCATGGATCAAAATTCAGACGCATTTGCTTCACCAACAATGATTAGTGGTAGCATCAACATACCTTCTAATTCAGCATATGATTTGCAAGCAAGGGAAAATTACCACCGACACTAGGTCATCATAGTCATTACCACATTGTCTAGGTATTGGAGAACCTGCCAGGTATTGGAGAACCTGCCCTCCAACGCAACCATGTAGCGACGGACGTGCTCGTCCTCCACGCTGACACGGTGACGTACCACTTCCGCGAGGTCCTCAAGCCTCCGCATCGTCACTGGCCCACTCGACCGCCTCCAAAGAAGGTTCGGGTCAACGATGGGCTAGCTTGTCATCAAGCCGCTCCCCCGAAAGGTAGCACCTCCCAGTACCAGCCTGCCGGAGCCCAGTCCCGAACATGGCCCCTCTAATCAAGCAGTCCTCCTCCGCCGAGTCGACGACGAGGATCCGGGATAGGCATCATCGACGTCGAGAACAAATGCTTAATTATGGAAACTAAATTAATAAACACATAGCAAAATTCGGCATGACCTTTGCTAAAAGCAAGACATATCGAGCGCCTGAAATTTACCAGTACATAAACGAATCGACATTCTAGCAAAACATAGGCCACTCGGAAAAATATGACATGTTCAAAATATGACATGTCCACTGCAAATTTGCATATAATAGGAAAAATTGCTTTAACTAAAAAACAACAATTGATTTAACTAAAAAAATACCAAGAATTCTGTTAACTACACCTAAAACAACTAAAACACCTAGAATTCAGTTAAATACAACTAAAATGCCTAAATTCTATTAACTACACCTATTTAAAAACCTAGATAATTTTTTTTCTTAATTTTAATACCTAGCTAAATTTCTTTCCTAATTTTAAAACCTAGCTAATCTAAAAACCTAGGGTTCATACTACCTAATCTGTCCTAGCCAGGGTTCGATCATAACCTACATTATTCTAAGAACCTACATTTTTCAACTATATAGGATTCAAAATAACTACTCTCTAATAACTATAACTAGGGAGGGAGGGAGGAGGAGGAGCAAGGAGGGAGGAGTACCGGCTCGGGGGAGGGCGGCCGGCATAGGAAGCGGGGGCGGCCAGAGTGGGGGATTGACGGATCGAGTCTGTGAGTGTGAGCGTGTGAGTGTGAGAGTGAATGACAGAGAGGGGCGCGAGCGCGGGCCGGTTCGGGGAGGAAGCAGAGGTGGGCTTAGCAGCGGGGGAGGAGGCCCATCGCTATAGCTAAAGCTGCAACAGGGGCCCGAGTGTGTGGCCCATTAACAGCAGCGCTGGCCGAGAAATCATGCGCTACTGCTAACCTGCGCTTGCAGTGCTGATTTTCTCCGGCACTACTGCTAAGTAGCAGTAGCGTGGGGTATATAACCAATTCTACTGCTAAAAGTCTACCTATAAGCATTTTCTTAGTTGTGAGTTTTGCTACTCTATAGTCATTAAATAACCATGGGTTAAGGAGATAAACTCATATGTTCAGAGTCCACCCAAGTGTGAAAGCCTTCTTACACTTCAAATATATGTTGAAACACGTTGAGATATCTATTCATGTGTATGCCACTACAAAGCTAATAGATGAGTAAGCAATTGGATTTCATTAGTACCGCTCTAACTGAAGAATAACCAGGCAGGTTTCTATATGCAATTGGATTTCATTGGCACTATATGAATAAGGCTATCATAGATTATTAAATCCATCCAGCACTATAACTGAGGAATAACGAATTCAAACAGTGACAAGCAAGGAAATCTTTTTTGAAGGACAAAACGATCTTTCAAGCGTTCAGTTCAGAAGTGTCAGAACACACGCGTTCGGTTCACAGCTTCAGAGTGATTCGGCTAGCTAGAGAGGGCAGCAGCAGGGATGTGCATGAGCAGCAACAGTCACTAGAAGAAATATGTCATTATGACATTCTGTTAGTGACCCTGGAATAAATGGTCGTAAATCTACGATCATTTGAGACCAATTGGTCGTAAGATGTTCGGAGGGCTCCAAACCCTAAACTATAACGACCATTTTGGCCACGGTCGTAATTTCCTTACACGAGATGGTCGTAAAGCAGACAACACTGATCCATTGCCTTATTTCTAGCTGATCACGACCAATATAGATGGTCATAACCATGTAAGTTGTGGTGGATTGCTATGACTAGGCGCCACCCCATCAGTTTTGCATATGTGTCATGTCCATGTGTCAATTTTTGCCCTAGGTTGTGAAGCAGCCTATATTTTTGTTATTCCCAAAATTTCCAAAAAATTCTCATAAATTCTATGGATCTATCTTCATCAAATATATCAAAAACCTTCCTCGCCTAGTTAAAATATAATTCAACAACATTCATGTTCCTATTCTGTTCAGTACAGCAATTTGTGAAGGAAGTGCTATTTGTATATTCTTGATTGCCCTCAAATATTTTGGGCACTCTTTCCTATCCAAATCATTGCCTTATGACAAAATTCAGCTCCATTTTCCTAGTAAATGTACCTCGGCAAATTTCCAAAGTTTTTGTTCAGCTAGAAGCTTCGTGAAGGAAGTACTAGCTATGCATATCCAAATGGCATGAAAATTATATAGCGCCTTCATATGCCCAAATTATCACCCTCCTCCAAATTGGAACTCAATCAAACCATCAATGTGAGCCCAGCTTCAATTGTTATTTTCTGTCCAGATTGGCACATTGCAAAGCAAGTGCTATCTATACCACTCCTATTGCCCTCAAACTTTTTGGTCAATCTTCCATATCCAAATCATTGCCACATGACAATATTCAGCTCTATTTTCCTAGTAAATCTTCCTTGGCAAATTTCCAAAGTTTCTTCTCACCTAGAAGCTTTGTGAAGGAAGTACCAAATAGGAATCTCCTAATGAGTTGAATTTTTGCCACATATTCTATATGCCAAAGTCATAGCTCTACACAAAAGTTTCGCTCTAGCTAACAATCCATTTGAGCTCACCATCGAATCTTTGTTTCTGTTAATATTTTCAGTTTGTGAAGCAACGACATTTTATATTCCTTTATAATTACTGAAAATTTATCAGGACATCTCCTTGACCATAGACATTGCCTACACCAAATTGCAGCACAATCCAATCATCTATGTAAGCCGAGTTTCAATTTCTATTTTATGTCCAGATTGGAACATCGCAAAGCAAGTGCTATCTAGACACCTCCTATTGTCCTAAAACTTTTTGTGCCATCTTACATATCCAAACCATTACCACTTTCAATATTCAGCTCCATTTTCCTATTAAATCTTTCGCAGCAAATTTCCAAAGTTTCTATCCAAAGAGAAGCTTTGTGAAGGAAGTATAAGCTAGGATTATCCAAATGGTATACACTATTTACAGTGCTTTTCTATGCCCAAATGATCGTACTCCACAAAATTTTAGCTCAATCCATTTATTCATTTGAGCCCACCTTCAACATTCATATTTCTGCCCGATGTGGTAGTTTGCAAAGAAAGTGCCATCTACGTTCCTCCATTTGAGCTAAAACTTTTCGAAGCCAGTCTCCCTAGTAGATGATCATCCTCAACAAAAATTCAGGCCCATTGTCCATGTGCATTTCCCGTACTGCTAATTAAACACTTGGCTGATAATTCAAATTTGATCATGGTTCGGTCTCCTCATGATAGTCTTTTGTTGTCATTTTCTTCCTAGCACTTACTTGGGGAGTGCCCAACCCACTAGACATGTCTAGGCCACCCAGAACGCATGGCAACGCCACTGTCATGCGGTGACCACGCGGTGGGCTTGCGAGTTTATGCGCTTTGGATTTGGGGCCCTGGGCCACCGTCCAAACCTCGACGAATCGCCAACAAACCATGTATTTATGCTTAAATAAAGAGTAATCTATAAGGCAGCTACAGTTCAAATCTGACCCTCTTCCAACTGAATCGGCAAAAAATTGTCTTTTTCACGAGAGGTGGATAAAAGCTTTGGAAATGCAACCATTGTGTCAGTTGTGCCTTAAATATGGCTTAGTATTTTATAAAAATGATTTGGTCCAATTTTGCAACAATTATTTGATAGGTTCTTCACAAAAAAAACTCATATTGGGCACTCAAAAAATGGAAAATGAGTTTTTCGTCCAAAGAAAATGAAAACTTCCTTAGGCAACATTGTTTTCCATTCCAAGATGCACCCTTGTGCACGATATGAGATCATTTGAACAAAGTACGTCATGAATGTGCCCATAAGATTGATCATTTGGCTCGAAAGCCATAAATCTTCACACATGATAGCTTATTCCTGAGAAAACTTTTTTCGAAGAATTGACGTATTACAAGTTTATTATTTTTCCTAGTAACTTGGTCACATATAATGACACAATGCGAAGGTTTTCAGATTTTTTTGATTTGTTTTTGAATTTTTTATGCCCGTTTCAAAATGCAATCAAAACGACGGGCATGACCGTTCCTAGCTAGTGGTTGAATCTTGGAAAAACCTTTTGTGTTTCTATGATTAAATAGATACCTATGTACCTAATATGATTTTTGGAAAAAATAAAGAGCAAACTATGAGGCAGTCGCAGTTCAAATTTTACCCGCTTTCTACTGAATCAACTGAAATTTGTCTTTTTCACGAGAGGTAGGTCCTTCATTTGTTCAATTGTGCATTAAAATGGCCTAGTGTTTTAGAAAATTTATTTGGTACAATTTTGCAAGAAATATATGGTAGGTCCTTCACAAAAAAATTGTTTTGGGCACTCGACAAATGGAAATGAAATTTCTGTCAAAAGAAAATGGAAAGTTTCTTAGGCGACAATATTTTCCATTCCAAGATGCACCTTTGTGCACAATATGAGATCATTTGAACAAACTATGCCATTTATGCGGCCATAAGATTGATCATTTGGCTTAAAAGCAATGAATATCCACACATGATAGCTCATTTCTAAGCACACTTTTTTCAAAGAATTGCCGTATTACAATTTTATTATTTTTCCTGATAACTTGCTGGCATATAATGACATAATGCGAAGGTTTTTTTTATAATTTTTTGATTTTTTTTAATTTTTATCCCCGTTTCAAAATGCAGTCAAAACAGAGGGCATGACCGTTTCTATCTAGTGGTTGAATCTTGGAAATTATTTTGTGTTTCTCTGATTAAATAGATACCTATGTACCTAGAAATGATTTTTCAAAAAAATAAAGAGCAAACTATGAGGCAGCCGCAGTTCAAATTTTACCCGCTTTCTTTTGAATCAGCGATAATTTGTGTTTTTCATGAGAGGTGGATCAAAGTTGTTGACACCTAACCATTTGGTCAATTGCACATTAAATATGGCCTAGTATTTTAGAAAATTGATTTGGTACAATTTTTCTACAAATATATGGTAGGTCCCTCACAAAAATCTCATTTCGGGCACTCGAAAATGGAAAATGACATTTCCGTCAAAAGAAAATGAAACCTTCCTTAGACAACATTGTTTGCCATTACAATATGCACCCTTGTCTACAATATGAGATCATTTGAACAAACTATGCCAAAAATGTGGCCATAAAATTGATCATTTGGCTTGAAAGGCATGAATCTCCACACATCATAGCTCATTTCTGAGAACATTTTTAAAAAAAATTGTCGTATTACAAGTTTATTATTTTTCCTGGTAACTTGGTCACATATAATGCAACAATGCAATGGTTTTCTAATTATTTGAACTAGTCGTCAACCCGTGCACCTGCACGGGCTAGCAATTGAAAGACCACAAAATTGTATGTGATGTATATGAAAATGTATGATAATTCGTTTTCTGAAATGTCGGTGCCTCAAATTTTTAATGGTCCATGGAAAGATAATAAGGAATCATATGCATTCAGAAAAAAAATTCATTGTCATCCATTCTTGTGGAAACCGTTTTTTGATAGATCCTTCACGTAGATTTAAATATTGTTATCCCACTAACTGAATATATTCTCACTACTATGTATGGTGCTATATTTCTCCTTTTTCTAGTGTATTTATTTCGTCTTTTTAATTGACATGTACATACGCATGCATACTTAAATTTGTTTCAGTCATATCTAACTTTAACATAGCTAAGTCATATCCTTGTCTCAAAATGTGGCTAAAGCTAACAAAAGCCAAGAAATAATTATGGAAAAAATAGCAAAATACAGATTATAAGCTAGATGCAAATGTATGGACATTGAAGTGTAGAAAATCACAACTGCATGTGGAATAAATCAAATACATACCTCACAGTTCGTCCCTTTCATTAAATTGAATCTATGTAATTTATTTTACTTCTAGCATTAATATGTATATGCGTTCTAAGATATTAGTGACGCCGTATATAATATGCATTTGATTTGGCCATTAGATAATCTAGATAGATAGGTTTCTTGTATAATTTGTCCAATTTTATACATTATTTATGAACCTGAGATTTCAAGGTGTTCTCATGTCGTAACATGATATACTGAGAAGGGATTCTATCATTAGTAATACATCATTTGTAGGCGATCATAGGCCATACATAAGAGCAGAAACTGTTTACATGCGTGAATATGATAAATAAGTACATACATCGTATTAGGAAGCCTAATATGACTAACATGATTTACTACATAAGGCGATGTTTGATTTTCTGAATCTGCAGTTTTTTTTTCTATCAGCGATCTGGTTGGGGAGGGCGTACCTACCATCTAGTAGATGGTCGTGAGATATTTTCTCCACCCCGATTTTTTTCCTTTTTATCTATCGTGGAGTTTCACGTGTGGATGTTTTTTTTGTTTTTTACTACCGCTGGACAATCGTGTAGTTTTTATCCGTGGAGGTCTCTATTCATGGATTCTTTTTTCTTTTTTCATCTATCGTGGAGTATACGTACTTGTAGGCTCCTATTTTTTTTCACTACCCATGCACGTGGCAGATCCTTTTTTTACTGCATCATATTTATTACGCAACACATCATGGAGTTTTCATGTGTGTACGCTCCTAATTTTTTCACCACCCATGGACGTGACAGATTCTTTTTTAGTGCACCATCCTTTTACGCAAGTTTTCCTTCTATCCTGACCCTAAATTCTACAATCCAACGCTACAATTAATATTGATGATGTGGGTTAATTAAACGGCTTGAAAGGTGCCTCCAATTAGTAAATATAAGATTGTTTTTATATTTTTTATGCCCCTTTCAAATTGCGGTCAAAACGGCGGGCATGACTGTTCCTAGCTAGTGGTTGAATCTTGGAAAACTTTTTGTGTTTCTCTGATTAAATAGATACCTACTGTGACGCCCCCGGTTCAATCGTACACTAATCATACATGCAAACGTGTACGGTCAAGATCAGGGACTCATGGGAAGATATCACAACACAACTCTACAAATAAAAATAAGTCATACAAGCATCATAATACAAGCCAGGGGCCTCGAGGGCTCGAATACAAGTGCTCGATCATAGACGAGTCAGCGGAAGCAACAACATGTGAGTACAGACATAAGTTAAACAAGTTTGCCTTAAGAAGGCTAGCACGAACTGGGATACAGATCGAAAGAGGCGCAGGCCTCCTACCTGGGATCCTCCTAAACTACTCCTGATCGTCGTTAGCGGCCTGCACGTAGTAGTAGGCACCTCCAGTGTAGTAGTCGTCGTTGGCGGTGGCATCTGGCTCCTGGGCTCCAACGTCTGGTTGCGGCATCCGAGAAGAAGAGGGAAACGGGGGAAAAGAGGGAGCAAAGCAACCGTGAGTACTCATCCAAAGCACTCGCAAGCAAGGATTTACACTACATATGCATGGGTATACGTGTAAAGAGGCAATGTCGGTGGACTGAACTGCAGAATGCCAGAATAATAGGGGGATAGCTAGTCCTATAGAAGACTACGCTTCCGGCAGCCTCCATCTTGCAGCATGTAGAAGAGAGGAGACTGAAGTCCTCCAAGTAGCATCGCATAGCATAATCCTACCCGGCAATCCTCCCCTCGTCGCCCTGTGGAAAAGCGATCACCGGGTTGTCTGTGGAACTTGTCTGGGTGTGTTTTATTAAGTATCCGGTTCTAGTTGTCATAAGGTCAAGGTACAACTCCGGGTCGTCCTTTTACCGAGGGACACGACTATTCGAATAGATTAACTTCCCTATAGGGGTGCACCACATAACCCAACACGCTCGATCCCATTTGGCCGAACACACTTTCCTGGGTCATGCCCGGCCTCGGAAAATCAACACATCGCAGCCCTACCAAGGCACAACAGAGAGGTCAGCACTGTTGGGGAACGTAGTAATTTCAAAAAATTTCCTACGATCACGCAAGACCATGGTGATGGCATAGCAACGAGAGGGGAGAGTGTCCGTCCACGTACCCTCGTAGACCGAAAGCGGAAGCGTTATAACAACGCGGTTGATGTAGTCGTGCGTCTTCACGATCCGACCGATCCAAGCACCGAGCGTCGGCACCTCCGAGTTCTGCACACGTTCAGCTCGATGGCGATCCCGGACTCCGATCCAGCAAAGTGTCGGGATGAGTTCCGTCAACCACGACGGCGTGGTGGCGATGTTGATGCTCCACCGACGCAGGTCTTCGCCTAAGCTCCGCGACGATATGACTTCTCCGGCGCAGGGCTTCGCCTAAGCTCATGACGATATGACCGAAGTGGAATATGGTGGAAGGGGCACCGCACACGCTAAGGAAAGATCCGTAGATCAACTTGTGTGTCATGGGGTGCCCCTGCCCCGTATATAAAGGAGACAAGGGGAGGTGGCGGCCCAAGGGGAGCGCGCAAAGCGAGTCCTACTCCCACCGAGTAGGACTCCCCCTCCTAGTTGGATTAGGATTGGAGGAGGGAAAGAGGGAAGGGGCGCCGCCCCCTCTCCTTGTCCTATTCGGACCAGAGGGAGGAGGGGGCGCGCAGCCCACCTTGGCCGGCCCTTCCTCTTCTCTCCTATGGCCCATAAGGCCCATATACCCCCCGGGGGGTTCCGGTAACCCCCCGGTGTTCCGGTAACATCCTGTTTTCACTCGGAACCCTTCCAAGTCAAACATAGGCTTCAATATATCAATCTTTATGTCTCGACCATTTGAGACTCCTCGTCATGTCCGTGATCACATCCGGGACTCGAACAAACTTCGTGCATCAATACTTATAAACTCATAATGAACTCGTCATCGAAGCGTTAAGCGTGCGGACCCTACGGGTTCGAGAACTATGTAGACATGACCTAGAACCATTCTCGGTCAATAACCAATAGCGGAACCTGGATGCCCATATTGGTTCCTACATATTCTCGAAGATCTTTATCGGTCAAACCGCATAACGACATCGTTGTTCCCTTTGTCATCGGTATGTTACTTACCGAGATTCGATCGTCGGTATCCAATACCTAGTTCAATCTCGTTACAGTAAGTCTCTTTACTCGTTCCGTAATACATCATCTCACAACTAACTCATTAGTTGTAATGCTTGCAAGGCTTAGGTGATGTGTATTACCGAGAAGGCCTAGAGATACCTCTCCGACGATCGGAGTGACAAAACCTAATCTCGAAATCGCCAACCCAACAAGTACCTTTGGAGACACCTGTAGTACTCCTTTATAATCACCCGATTCGTTGTGACGTTTGGTAGTACCAAAGTGTTCCTCCGTAAACAGGAGTTGCATAATCTCATAGTTACAGGAACATGTATGGGTCATGAAGAAAGCATTAACATACTAAGCGATCAAGTGTTAAGCTAACGGAATGGGTCATGTCAATCAGATCATTCAACTAATGATGTGACCTTGTTAATCAAATAACAACTCCTTGTTCATGGTTAGGAAACATAACCATCTTTGATTAACAAGCTAGTCAAATAGAGGCTTACTAGTGACATATTGTTTGTCTATATATTCACACATGTATTATGTTTCCGGTTAATACAATTCTAGCATGAATAATAAACATTTATCATGATATAAGGAAATAAATAATAACTTTATTATTGCCTCTAGGGCATATTTCCTTCAAGCACGCCGGTCTAAATCCTATGGCGCAGGGGTCTGTGCCCATCGCCAATTGCACACTTGCACGTTGCGAGGGCGGCCGTAAGCAGACCTAGCCTCCCTAATACAAGAGCAGGTGTTCCAGTCCAATCCGGCGCGCGCCGCTCCGTCGCTGACATCAAGAAGGCTTCGGCTGATACCACGACGTTGAGTGCCCATATCTTTCCCGCGTAGTTGGTTAGTGCGTATAGGCCAGTGGCCAGACTCAGATCAAATACCAAGATCTCGTTAAGTGTGTTATTATGAAATAACCGCGGGCGCCGACCAAGGCCAGGCCCACCTCTCGGCTAGGTTGTCTCAACCTGCCCTGTCGCTCCACCTCCAAGTAACAGTCGGGGGCCGTCGGGAACCCAGGCCCACCTCTATCGGGATGGAGCCACCTGTCCTTACAGCCCAAACATCAGAATCACTTGCGGGTACTCAACGAGCAGACCCGACTTTAGTCACCATCTGTATAGTATGTATATATGTATAGTATATACCCATGATCACCTCCCGAGTGATCACGGCCCGATACTATAGCAAGGCAGACTAACAAGAATGTAGGGCCAATGATGATAAACTAGCATCCTATACTAGGCAGTTAGGATTACGGGTAAGGTATCAATGAATGTAGCAACAATGACAGGCTATGCAACAGAATAGGATTAACGAAAAGCAGTAACATGCTACACTACTCTAATGCAAGCAGTATAGAGGAGAATAGGAGATATCTGGTGATCAAGGGGGGGGGCTTGCCTAGTTGCTCTGGCAAGAAGGAGGGGTCGTCAACTCCGTAGTGGTACTGGGTAGCAGCGGCGTCGGTCTCGTAGTCTACCGGAGAGAATAGGGGGAAGAAACAATAAATATAATGCAAACATAAGCATGACGATGTATGACATGACAATGAGCGGTGCTAGGTGTGCCCTAACGCGGTAGTAGGTGATACCGGCTTGAGGGGAAAACATCCGGGAAAGTATCCCCGATGTTTCGCGTTTTCGGACCGTGGCGGGCAGTGCGAGTGCGCACACAGGAGCAGAGCTCCGGTGTGGCCACGAGAGGATGTAGGGCGAGGGAGAGAGGAGGCCGGGGCCTCACCGTTCGGTGTAGGGACAAGGCAGCGCGGCGCGAGGTGGTTGATGGGGACGACAGCGATGGGGAGGCAGTCCGGTGGGGAGGAGGAAGCAGGCCGGTGAGGTAGTCCAGCGAGGACCTCGGGCGGCGAGGTGGCCACGGCGGCAGCCGACGGGGTCGAGTCCCCAAGCCCCGATCCGATCTGGATCAGGGGAAAGAGGGGAGAGGCGTGGACGGTGTCCGACGAGCGACTGGCAATGGGGGAATGGCGGGATAGGCATGAAGGAAATATGCCCTAGAGGCAATAATAAAGTTATTATTTATTTCCTTATTTCATGATAAATGTTTATTATTCATGCTAGAATTGTATTAACCGGAAACATAATACATGTGTGAATACATAGACAAACAGAGTGTCACTAGTATGCCTCTACTTGACTAGCTTGTTAATCAAAGATGGTTATGTTTCCTAACCATGAACAAGGAGTTGTTATTTGATTAACAAGGTCACATCATTAGTTGAATGATCTGATTGACATGACCCATTCCGTTAGCTTAACACTTGATCGTTTAGTATGTTAATGCTTTCTTCATGACCCATACATGTTCCTATAACTATGAGATTATGCAACTCCCGTTTACCGGAGGAACACTTTGGGTACTACCAAACGTCACAACGTAACTGGGTGATTATAAAGGAGTACTACAGGTGTCTCCAAAGGTACTTGTTGGGTTGGCGTATTTCGAGATTAGGTTTTGTCACTCCGATTGTCGGAGAGGTATCTCTAGGCCTTCTCGGTGATACACATCACTTAAGCCTTGCAAGCATTACAACTAATGAGTTAGTTGTGAGATGATGTATTACGGAACGAGTAAAGAGACTTACCGGTAACGAGATTGAACTAGGTATTGGATACCGACGATCGAATCTCGGGTAAGTAACATACCGATGACAAAGGGAACAACGTATGTCGTTATGCGGTTTGACCGATAAAGATCTTCGTAGAATATGTAGGAACCAATATGGGCATCCAGGTTCCGCTATTGGTTATTGACCGAGAATAGTTCTAGGTCATGTCTACATAGTTCTCGAACCCGTAGGGTCCGCACGCTTAAGGTTTTCGATGACAGTTATATTATGAGTTTATGAGTTTTGATGTACCAAGGAGTTCGAGTCCCGGATGAGATCGGGGACATGACGAGGAGTCTCGAAATGGTCGAGACGTAAAGATCGATATATTGGACGACTATATTCGGAGTTCGGAAAGGTTCGAATGATTCGGTATTTTTCGGAGTACCGAGAGTTACGGGAATTCGCCGGGAGAAGTATTGGGCCTTATTGGGCCCTGCGGGAAAGAGAGAGGGCTGCCTAGGGCAGGCCGCGCGCCCATGGCCTAGTCCGAATTGGACTAGGGAGGGCCGCACCCTTCTCTCTTCCCCTTCCCCAAGTCCTAGTCCAACTAGGAAAGAGGGGGAGTCCTACTCGGTTGGAGTAGGACTCCTCCTTGCGCGCCTCCCCTTGGCCGCCACCTCCCCTTGTCTCCTTTATATACGGGGCAGGGGCACCCCATAACACACAAGTTGATCTACGGATCTTTCCTTAGCCGTGCGGTGCCCCTTCCACCATATTCCACTTCGGTCATATCGTCGCGGAGCTTAGGCGAAGCCTGCGCCGGAGAAGTCATATCGTCGCGGAGCTTAGCGAAGCTCTGCGTCGGTGGAGCATCAACATCGTCACCACGCCGTCGTCTTGACGAAACTCATCCCGACACTTTGCTGGATCGAGTCCGGGATCGTCATCGAGCTGAGCGTGTGCTGAACACGGAGGTGCCGTCGTTCGGTACTTGGATCGGTCGGATCGTGAAGACGTCGACTACATCAACCGCGTTGTTATAACGCTTCGCTTCGGTCTCGAGGGTACGTGGACGGACACTCTCCCCTCTCGTTGCTATGCCATCACGATGATCTTGCGTGATCGTAGGAAAATTTTTGAAATTACTACGTTCCCCAACAAGGCAGCGGGGCGCCAGGCGGCGAGGTTGTTGCCCCGATCCAGAAGGGGATCGGGGAGCGAAGAGAGTGGGGAGTGGGGTTTCGTCACCGATCCAGATCGGATCGGGACGGGGAGAGGGAGTGGGGCGAGTAGGGGGGTTAGGGTTACGGGGGTGGGGAGTTAGTAGGGGAGGTGGACCGGGGTGGACCGGCCCATTCGAGCGGCTGAGGCTAGTTGGGCCACTTGGCCCAGCGGGGGGGTCCTGTTTTCTTTTCTCTCTTTTTTTGGTTTACTCGTTTTCCTTTTCTTTCTTTTTTCAATTTCTTTTCTGTTTATTTTTACCTTTGTTTTATAAATTATAAATCTAGCCCCTAAATTAGTAGTAATACTTATGACACTACCACAATTGATTTGGCACCCTAAACAGTTAGTTTACATTTGTTTAGTATTTTAAAGACATTTAAATATTAGTTTTGTACTGCAGTTTTTTTTATTAATTTAGTGCTTTTCACCACTTTATAAAACGATGTTTTCTCCACCATAATTACCTACGCATTATTTGTCACCTCTCGAACATTTTAGTTTTAAAGTTTGAAAACTTTTGATGCTTGCCTTGATTTTAAATTTGAAGTTTGAACTGGGCTTCTAACCGGCGCGAGTTTATCAACAGTAACCGAGGTGATGCGGCATCATTAGTAGAGGTTCACTGTAGCTTAATTATCCGGGCGTCACACCTACGTACCTAGAAATGATTTTTGGAAAAAATAAAGAGCAAACTATGAGGCAGCCGCAATTCAAATTTTACGTTCTTTCTACTGAATCAGCGGAAATTTGTCTTTTTTCACGAGAGGTGGATTAAAGCTTTTGACACCCAACCACTTGGTCAATTGGGCATTAAATATGGCCTAGTATTTTAGAGAATTGATTTGGTACAATTTTGCAACAAATGTATGGTTGGTCCTTCACAAAAACTCATTCTGGGCACTCGAAAAAAACTATGATGGGCATTTCTAAGGACAATTATTTTAATGATATTTGTCTTATTAGTAGTTTCTTATTTTTTTCTTCTTAAAATAGGTCACATTTGATGACACGACGAGAAGGATTTTCATTTTTTCAATTTGTTCGAATTTCTCAGGTCAAGAAAATAGCTAGATTTAACATATTATTTTTAAATCTACTACGACCAATTTAAATGGTCATAATATTATATGGTGTATTGCGTTCTGATTGGTCCAAAGACAACACACGCGGATCATGCATGAACACCGTTGGATCCTCCCGGATCCAACGTTATCCCTCGCCCCTCACCGCCCCCATCAACCCCACCTCAGCCGAAACCCTAACATTGTCCTTTGGAGATCTTCCTGGGGAACGTAGCATGCAATTTGAAAAAAAATCTTACGCTCACGCAAGATCTATCTAGGAGATGCATAGCAACGAATGGGGGAGAGTGTGTCCACGTATGCTCGTAGCCCGAAAGCGGAAGCGCTAGGTTAACGTGGTTGATGTAGTCGAATGTCTTCATGATCCAGCCGATCTAGTACCGAACGCACGGCACCTCCGAGTTCAGAACAAGTTCAGCTCGATGATGTCCCTCGAACTCTTGACCCAGCAGAGGGTCTGGGAAGAGTTTCGTCAGCACGACGGCGTGATGACGGTGTTGATGATGAAAGTGGTGATGGTATCAGCCGTTTTATGGCATTTAGCATTCACGTTAAAGACATAATTTCCACATTCAAGGTTTAGAATGAAAAGGCCCCCAACAATGGGTGCAAACCCATAAACATATCCTTACAATAAAGTGAACAACCATTGCTCTCAGACTTGTACGAATACCCATCGTGCACTAAACATGATCGAGAGATAATGTTTCTACACAAAAGTGGAACAAAATAACAGTTACTTAGTTCCAAAATAAATCCTGAAGGGAGACGTAGAGGCATAATGCCAACGGCTTGATCGTCGATCCCAGCACCATTCCCGACACAAATCACGACTT
This sequence comes from Aegilops longissima, assembly GCA_021605205.1. NCBI lineage: Eukaryota > Viridiplantae > Streptophyta > Magnoliopsida > Poales > Poaceae > Aegilops > Aegilops longissima. The sequence goes on along the minus strand of CM038682.1, from coordinate 36,081,544 downwards.
CATTCTTTGCCAGCTTGCACACCTTCTGAAGCCCCTGTATCGAGTTGCAAATGTGAGCAACCGATCCAGTATCAAATACCCAAGACTTAGAGTTTTCGCTAGCAAGCAAAACGTCAATGACATTAACTTGTATAACAATTATACCTTTTCCGGTTTTCCCGATCTTCTTATCTTACAGATACTTCTTGTAGTGTCTCTTCTAGTGTCCTGTGCCCTTGCAGTAGAAGCACTCAGTTTCATTCTTGGCTCCGCCCTTATAGTTGCGTTGGGAGCCAGTCTAACCGGCGCCCTTGCCCTTCTTTGGCTTGCCATTCTTTTTGAAACTGGCAGTTTTATTCACAAGCAACACTTGCTTGCGATTTTTCCGCAGTCCTCCTTCTGTAGTTTTCAGCATGGCGAGCACCTCTTCCGGTGTCTTCTCCATCCCTGTCATGTTGTAGTTCATGACAAAATTGTCGTAAGACAGGGGGAGTGAAGAAAACAACATGTCTATCATAGAGCCAGGTGGAAGTGGAAATTCCAGGGCTTTAAGCCTTTCAGAATAGCCAATCATTTTGACCACATGTTCTCCAACTGAACTACCCTTAGCCATCTTGCATTCCATCAAAGCCTTCATGATATCAAATCGTTCAGACTTTGCGGTTTCCTTGTACAGAGCATCCACTTCCCGGATCATATCACGAGGTTTATGGAATTCAAAACGTTTTTGAAGCCCTGGACTCATGCAAGCTAGCATGAGGCACTGCGCTAAGTTGTGATCATCATCCTTTGTGGCCCAGACATTTTGTTCATCTTCCAGGGCCTCTGCCGCCAGTTTAGCTGGAAGAGAAGTTTCAAGCACGTACAATTTCTTAGCGCTCCTGAGGACAATCCTCAGGTTACGGCTCCGGTCCGCATAATTGTTTCCAGTCGTAGCTAACTTCTCTTTCTCTAACATCCGGCCTAAGTTGAACGCGGTGTTGCGAGCCATTTGATCTACAACGAAAAACACAAGTTTCACTTAGACTTTGTTTATAATGAAATTGGCACTAGTGAATAAACAGTTCTATTCTAAAGTGCGCGTCCACTTAAATCAACATCTCTCAAAATTGATTATGAGTGATTCAAAATCCCTATTTTAATTCAACGTTATTGATGTGGACATCACTGTTGATGAGAATTTCAATCGGTAGGAAAACTTACCTATCACATCTCTATGTGACATTGGTTCATCTTTCGGTGGGTGTTTTCCGAGATCAGGACTATCCTGCATGAACGTCAAAGACTACCAGGTGATCTTGCTGCGAGGTTTTACGTCACCCTCCTCATCCCTCTCAATTCGTTCGTACCCATGTAAACATGGCGCTCCCCGAAAAGATACGAATTCCAGGCGGTGCTATACTTGGGTGAACACTAACTACTTTGATATTTTTTTAGTGAGAGATCACCCTAATAAAAAGAGACTACCACGCAATCAAGAAGGGTGCATCAAGAGGGATAAACATCTCAGGCAATTCATAATTAGCATGATATGGTATAGCCCTTTCTGACGGAGAAGTCTTTCATTTCTTTGTGTTCGGCATTTGCATCGGTGTTTCACCTTCGTGAAGACAGCCACCACCTTGTCGATGCACCAGATAATATTGCTATCTCTATAGCTAATAAAATAATACTTAAGGTGGACACATAGGTCATTAAAGTCACAATCATATGGCTCCAGCCATCATGCCGAATCATGACACGCAGGTCACGTTAAAGGGGTAGTGTGCCTCCACAAATTTACCAAAAACCCCATGCATTAGGTCACACATGAGGATTTTAAGGACAAAATGAAAGGCCATGTGGTGCTCCAAGGCGCTCCACCACCCATGGCCGGCCACCCCTAGCCCCCCCCCCCCCAAATGGGGTTCCTTCCCTTGTAAGCCACTTCCTTCTAGAACTTTTACCAAGTCCAAAAAGGTGGCCCTCCAAAAATATCCCAAAGAGCACTTTCACTATTCATGACGATATTTTTCAGCGTCAGTTCGAACTGAAAATATTAAGGTGGGCTTAGAACATTGCCAGTACCCACTAAAATGATTTTCAACGCATTCTGAAACAATTCCGGTTGAGTGATTTTCATCTACGAAACAAATCTGAAGTGGCTCGGGCAGCTCCGGAACATTTCCGCTTTTTATCTCGGAAAATTCCAAAAAGCTTCCAGAATGATTCTGGCACCCTCCAAGAATTATCAGGCATGTGCCGAAACCAATTTGACTTAATAGTATATCCCGAAACAACTTTTCGGTTTCATCGAAACTCATCCGATGACCTCTCTCTATGGTACTATTCCGCCATCTGAAACCTTTCCAGTGTCTGAAACTTTTTTGATGATTTTCTCTCAGACTCCCTGTCTAGTATTCAGTAGATAGATGACCCTTAAGCGTGTGACCCTATAGGTTCGGCGAAGTATAGACATGACCCGGAACCCCTTCTGATCAATGATCAACATTGGAGCCATGGACACCCATATTGACCCCTATACCCACACGAATAAATATTCGAGTTAACCTCCAGTTGTAGTGAGCAATTCCTGTTTCTTCGCGATATGTCACAAACACCCAAGGTGAGATATATTGCATCCCCATTGATGAACGATTTTTCCACCATGCAAGTTACCTCGTTACCGGTATTGTTCTCTTTTCTTGTTTCCGTGTTCCGGCATCCGAGTGATCAAGCCAGAAGGTGTCTGGCCAGACGATTATGGATACCGTAACAGTGAGAGGGCCCAAGAATATCTCTCCATCGTTGGAGGAGAAAATCCCAATCTTTAGCTATTTTGTCACTTCCCATAATTTTCCGTGAACCCGTAAGCCGCCGTAATAGCCACCCAGTTACGGATGACGCTTAACAAACCCCAAAGTTCACGAAGCAAGCACGAAGGAACTCAAAACTCTCATGGTCTAAGTAATTATGCAAACATTAACTATCTCAGTGATATTAACCATAAACTTGTGACAAAGGTATCTCATAGCATAACATCAATTCGGGAAGATTCAACACAAGCGTTCTACCAACATTGTGCCCTCAAAATTGCCGGCATAGTCATGCCCATGATCAGGAAAATATGATGATAATGCAATACTTGAGCTAGTCTTAGAGGCAAGACTAGGAATAGATTTTACCGTTTATTATACCACACGTGCATATGAGTTTCCCTCCGAGCCTCGTGGATATTGTAGACTCGAGAATCATTGCAGTTATAGCATGGATCATAAACATTCATTACAAACTTGGAGATACAAAATAACTGTTATCACTGCCTCTAGGGCATATCTCCTACATCAAGTTGGCCAAACAAAACCCAAATTTCGTAGAAGAAATATGAGGTTATAAGCAAACATGCATATATAAGAGATCAATGAAGACTCAAATAACTTTCATGGATAAAAACATAGATCTGATCATAAACTCAAAGTTCATCGGCTCCAAACAAACACATCGCCAAAAGACTTACATCATATGGATCTCCAAGAGAGCATTGTATTGATAATCAAGAGAGAGAGGAAGCCATCTAGATAGTAACTACGAACCCGAAGGTCTACAAAGAACTACTCACGCATCATCGGTGAGGCATGAATGGAAGTGGTGAAGCCCTCCGTGATGGTGTCTAGATTGGATTTGGTGGTTCTGGACTCTGCGGCGGCTGGATGAATATTTCGTCGACTCCCTTAGGGTTTCTGGAATATTGGCGTATTTATAGACCAAAGAGGTGGTCCGGGGGGCACCCGAGGTAGGCACAACCCACCAGGGCGCGCCTGGGCCTCCTGGCACGCCTTGGTGGGTTGTCCCCTCCTCGGGACTCCCCCTAGGTGTAACCAGGGCCCACCTTCTTCATTTTGGTCCATAAAAAATCGTCGTAAAATCTTGTGGCATTTGGAGTCGGTCTGATATTGATTTCCTGCGATGTAAAAAACATGCACAAAATAACAACTGGCACATGGCACTATGTCAATAGGTTAGTGCCCAAAAATGATATAAAATGATCGTAAAACATCCAAGAATAATAATATAACAGCATGGAACAATAGAAAATTATAGATACGTTGGACACGTGTCAGCAGCAGTAGTGCACGCCTCGAAGATTTGGAGACACTATCGCATTGGCAAAAGATGTCAAATATTTACCGACCACAAGAGTCTCAAGTATATATTCACTCAACCGGACTTAAACCTTCGACAGCAAATATGGCTCGAGATGGTCAAGGATTATGATCTTGGAATAAATTACCATCCTGGTAAGGCCAATGTTGTGGCCGATGCTCTCGGCTGCAAGCCTGCTAGTATGAATACCTTAATGGAGTCCTTGCCCCCCGAACTCCAAGAAGAGATCGCCCAACTTAATTTCATTATTGTTGTTGCAGGCCTTGCCAATATACTGGAAGTAAATCCTACGCTTGAGGATGAGACCCGCAGGGCTCAGCAAGATGATCCAGTTCTGCAACATCACGCCGAGCGTATGCAAGAAGGCAAGACCCATGATTTCTCTAAGGATAAGCTAGGGACACTAAGGTTTTGAGGACGGATTTGCGTACCTGAGCAAGCAGACCTGAGAAAGAAGATATTGGCAGAAGCACACGAATCTTCCTACTCGATTCACCCAAGAGGTACCAAAATTTACGAAGACCTTCGACAGATATTCTGGTGGGATGGAATGAAGAAAGTCATCGCATACTTTGTCGCTTGTTGTGACATATGCAATAAAGTGAGGCGAGAGGGAAGCAACAGGAGGTGGAATGAAGAGAGGGAGACGAAGTGAACGGACTTCAGCCGTAGAGGCGCGCCGTTTGGATTTAGTGTCCACTACAGGAAAACGTTTCAACTCCAGCGTGACAAAAATTTAGACATCGGCGCGGCGCGGCGTGACGAGGCAGGTGGCGGAGGAGGAGCGCGCGCGGATGTTCCTCTTGTTCTCATCCTCATACAACTGGGGAAAGAACCTCTCTTATGAAGAGGTCCAACTCCCACTAAACTAATAATGTGGGACTAAACTTCAGTTCCACCTCTTGCCTTGCACGAACGTGCTGCGTGGGCCTCTAGGATTTATTAGGAATTTCTGAAACTTCTATTGGGCTAGGCCCAAAATAGACAAAATTCCAGTAAGCTCCTCACCCCATCAGCCCTTGCCGCCGCCTCTCGCACTAACGCGCTCATCCCCAGCTACGGCGGCCCATCTACGGTGATCGCGCTGGCTCCGTGGCACCTTGCAGCCGTCAACATCGACCAACATGTATCGGTCGTCCTCAACCTCAACCCGCCCACCTATTCTCAGTGGCGGGCTGCACAAGGTGACGTTCCGCAAGACCGGCGTGCTCTCTCACATCACTGCTCCGCCGCACCCCGACGACCCCGTGTGGCTACAGGACGACGCCTATGTGATCTCGTGGCTCTTCAACCGCAACAGTCCCGAGATCTTCGGCCTCGTCCACCAGCGCGATGCGACCTCCGACGAGCTCTGGGTGGCCATCTCCTCCATCTTCCTGGAGAACCGCGAGCACCAAGCCGTCTTCCTCGCCACCGCCTTCCATGATATGCATGATTATAGGAGTACAAGATATTCCCTATAGAACCAGTATTGGTGTCGGAGCTATCTTATATCTTATATTTACTAATTGGAGGCACCTTTCAAGTAATCTCATTAATCCACATCATCAAAATTAATTACACCGTTGGATTGTAACATTTACGTCCAGGATAAAAGAAAAATATACGTAACATGGATTGCTCCCTATGTCCATAAAAAGGGCATTGACACGTCCAAGATAGTTGTATATTGTATACAAAAAAAAAAAAACTCAGTCCTTTCACTTCAAAATAAAAATTAAAGCCTCATATAAAAAAAGGAAGCCTTGATCTATTCCTAAAAATGATCCTCGCGTCCAAGAAAAAAAATGACCGAAAAAAGGAAACTGTCCATCCAGTATATACAAAACAAATAAATCCTTAGTTAAAAAAAAGAAGCCTCGATCGGTTCCCTAAAAACTGAAAGGTAAAGCCTCACGTAAAAAAAGGAAAGATTTGATCTCTTCCTAAAAAAAATCCTCACGTCCAAGAAAAAGGAAAGACCGAAAAAAGAGAGAAGGAAATCACGAATAAAGGAAAGAAATTGCACGACCCGGCTGATTGCCCTTAAAAGTCTCTGGAAATTAAATATTCTGCCAAGTAAAATGACGGGGACTCCTCTACATGGCCACTACCCCCTTCTCCCCTTCAATCCTGCTCTCCTACATGGCCGGTTGCTGTGATTTCTGTCTGTCAAATAAAGTGTACACCGCTCTCCTAATAGTGTACGTCTCCAACCTTTTAATCTCACTTTTTCCAACAACACAATCCATCATGTATATTAACCGTGTTCCACCTCATAGTTTGTATCTCAGTTTTCAAGTGCAGCAATCCATCATGTATATGTACATGATTTTATCCAACCATGTTGATTTCGCAGGTAAGATCCGATCAAGCAATCCAGCATGTATATTCCAGTACATGATTTTACCCATGATATGTTGATTTAGCAGGTATGATCAACTCAAACATGCGGGATCTCCTAATTGTGTTCCTCTTCGTTCTTTAATTCTTAGTTTTCCAAGTTCTGGCAACAATTATATTCCAGTAACTTTTTTTCAAACGATGATTCATTTACCAGGATCTATGTGAACTTTGAAGCAGATAGAGCCAAGTTCAGCAAGATATGGGTTTCGCACGTATATTTTCCTTCTCTCGCAATTCAATCTATCATACTTCTAATTTATTTTTCTATATGTTTACTCAGAAAATAAATTTATCATATTTTGTGGATTCAGTATGTTTTTACATGGGAGATTGAAGCAGAAATTTGTCCCACGGAAGTGGAGTTGGTCGAGACTCGCTTGGATAGATCCAAGACTCAACACTAATGGATATGCTCGAGGAGACGAAGAACCTCGGAATCATATTAGAAGTAGATTGGGTGTCATTAAGTATTTATTTATTTTGAGGAATAAATCATTTTTGAGGTGTCAGACTAAATTTTGATAGCCAAATTCTGTTTTGTATAGATAGCAGAAGGGCAACCAATCTATGTCCCCAGCAATGTGTAGTCCATCACATCATGTTTCGAGAATACTGTTTACAAACAAACAACGATTGACGGTTCTACTACATAAAATCGTGTGTACAGAAATTTTTAAATAATAAATTTGTACATAATATTGAAAAGCAGAGGAAATCCACCTGATCAAAGAACGTTTAGCTCTATATTGCTTCTCCACAAATCTTAAATCCGGATAATCTATCACACAGTTCCCACCCACCATATTAATCATAGAAGAAATTCAATAATAATTTATTGGTTAAGACAACAACTTCAAATCTGAATAGTGTATGAACCTTAAAGGTAGGAGAAAATAGAAATCTCTTACATATATTATTTGATACAGTGTCATGTATTTTGATAGAAAACTGAGCCTATCCATTAATGTCTATGGAAACATATTCTTATACAATTATACAAATCTAAGTGCAATCCAATGTTCCCTAGAGAGGACTTCTTAAATATTGCACACATATAAAATATACTCTGTGAAGAAAAGGGTTTTAAGATTAAATTCTATCTTTCTTTGGTGGTGAAGAGAAAGTAGTGTGTCTGTTTAGATAATAGGACAATAGTTATAGATAGTTTCTATGTAAAATTGCTAGCCCGTGCTGGAGCACGGGTTGATGACTAGTGCAACTGAACCAGGGTGGACCAGCAATGCTACTGTACATATACATTGGTTTTTTTAGCCTTTCTCATATGGTGTAAAACCTATTTCCAAATCTGAGGCCGGCCCTAGCCACCTTCTACCAAAACCGCACGATGGCTGGCAACTGCCGTGGCGAGGCGGCAGGACGCCAACAGGAACCGGCATCAAGGCAGTGGTGTCCCTTGTCCGTTCGTTTCTCCTGCCCCTCCTTCCCAGTGCCTTGCACCACGACACAGAGGTGAGCCATGAGCATTGGAGACCGCCTCGACAGGGAGAGCACGCGCTGGGACGTGACTTGCATGGTCGATCCATCATATTCTTGTTGTGTTCAAAAGGAAGTCCTTGATGAACCACCTGAGTTGTGTCTGCGAAAAGATGGGTTAAGCGTATACCCTAGGCAGGGACGCGTGCGTGTTAAATAAGGCACGAGGCCATCGAGATTACAGATAGATTCGGGAAGTTAGGATCGATCTCATCTATCTACAGGATAACTACAATGTAGATGAGATCGAACCTACCTGCCTTGACCAACACACAAGCTACACAGACGCCTACAACGTGTTATCCACACGGGGATTGGAGCCGGGATCATCTGTGGCTGCGCCTGTGGAGTCCGAGTCCAGCATAAAATCATAGCCGGTTTCACCTGTTGCTTCCATATTTTCCTGCACACTTTCAGCAGAGGCATTATGCGACATGGACACATGATCATTAGGTTCTTCTGCACACCCAGGGAGAAATTGTGGAGATGGGAGAAGGTGGGAGGGAAGAAGGACAAGCTCTTTTCGGAGTTGGGCGCCGGCGTTTGGGTGAAGTTGTGCAAAGGAAAAAACTTGTTCATCGAACACCACATCTCTAGAGACATACACACGGCCAGTAGACACGTCCAAGCATTTGTAGCCCTTATGAAGAGTGCTATACCCTATGAACACACATTGCTTAGAGCGAAACTCGAGCTTGTGTTTGTTGAAAGGATGTAGGTTTGGTCAAACGGCACAACCAAAAATACGAAGGAAAGTGTAGTTTGGTTTTGTGCCGAACAAACGCTCTAGTGGAGTTTGATTATGAATGACTTGACTAGGGACACGATTGATAAGATAGACAACCGTGAGGAAAGCCTCGTCCCAAAATTTGAGAGGCATATAGGCATGAGCAAGCAAGGAAAGGCCAACCTCCACTATGTGCCTATGTTTGCATTCAGCGGATCCGTTCTGCTGGTGTGCATGAGGGCATGACACATGGTGCATGATGCCTATGTGCTCAAAAAACTAATGGAGTTTTTGGTATTCACCACCCCAGTCCATTTGCATAGCAAGAATTTTGCGATCAAAAAGACGCTCAACATGTTGTTGAAAGAGATGAAACTTTGCAAAGACATCAGATTTATTCTTAAGCAAGTAGATCTAACTGAACTTATAAAATCATCAATAAAGCTAACATAGTATTTTTGCCTGCCAACAGAGACTGGTCCAGGACCCCAAACATCTGAAAAAACTAGCTCTAAAGGAGCTTTTGACTCACTAGTGGAACGAGCATAAGGGAGCTGATGGCTCTTGGCCATTTGACATGAATCACACACAAGGAGGTGATCCTTTTTATTGGACACTGGAAGACTAAAATTTTGACGAATTTTCTGGACCACCGGGAGAGCAGGGTGTCATAGGCGTTTGTGCCATCTTGATGTAGATGGCTTGACCACACTGAGAGCTTGTCGGGTAGGTGCATCATGGCGACCAGACACAGGAAATAGGCGACCTCTACTCTTGCTTTGAAGAACGGTTCTCCGGGTGGCTTGGTCCTTCACAAAGAAAATTTGAGGGTAAACTTCGAGAAAAGCATTGTTATCTCTAATAAGTTTGTAAGCAGAAAGAAGACTCTGATCAGATTGTGGAGCATGAATGATATTGTTAAGTTTTAAGGAGCCATGAGGAGTGGTGAGAACCGAATGACCAATGTGTGCAATGTCCATACCATGTCGACTTGCGGTGTGGATTTGATCTGTCCCAGTGTAGCGGTCGCGCACGGCGAGTTTCTCCACCTCTCCGGTCACGTGGTCGGTTGCACAGTGTCAAGATACCAGTTCGTGTCCACCCCATAGGAGTGAACGGCATTGGCCGAGCGGTTTCCACCTCCACCTCCTTTGCCCGTAGGGTTGCGAACGTTGTTGTTGAAGCCGCGGTCAAAGTGTTTCTTGCAGCGCCACGCTCCATGTCCTCCCAGTTTGCAGATCTGACACTTCTCGTGCTCACCGCGGTCACCACCTCCTTGCTGCGGCGCACTGCCGCCGCCCGGGTTGTAGCCGCCCTCGTTGTTGTTGTTGTTGTTGAAGCAGCGGGCGCCACCACTACCACCACCACCGTAGCCGCCACCAGGGCGGATGTTGTAGTTGCCACCGCCGCGACCACCGCCCCTGGCCGCGAGGTTGGCAGAGTAGGACAGAGTTTGGGCGGCGATGCGGGCTTCTGCCGACAGCGGCAGCGAGAAGAGCTCGTTGAGGCCGATCGGCTGCTCGGTACCCATGCGGGTGGAGATTGCAGAGACAAACCCATTGTAGTCGGGTTCATGCAGGAGTCCTTGCAGGATGTAGTCGACGATGTCGTCCTCATCGAGAGGCTTGCTGGCGGCTGCAAGCTCGTCGGTGATGCCCTTCATCTTGGTGAAGTAGGACGCAGCGGAGAGATCACCCTTGCGGGTGTGCACGAGTTGTGAGGGGAGTTGGATCACCCTTGCCCTGGACTGCGACGAGAAGCTCTGCAACAACGCCTCCCAGAGAGTAGCGGACATGGTCCACGTACTAACCTGCATCAAGACTTCTCGCGAGAGAGATGCGATCAAGAAAGTGAGAACCTGCTGATCCTGGGTGACCCATATTGCATGCTCGGGGTTGGGCGCGGCGGTGGGCTCCTTCTTGCCAGCGATGTCCTTCTCCGTGACGATCACAGCGGGGGGCTCCTTGACGGAGCCGTCGATGAAGCCGGTCATCCCTGCCGCCTTGATGTGCGGCAGGACTTGTGCCTTCCATACAAGAAAGTTTTCACGGGTGAGCTTCTCAGTTATGGTGTGGCCAAGGGAAGCAATGGAGGGCGCGGCCATGGCTACGGCGGAGGAGCTCGACATGGCTAGATGAGATGAAGAGAAAGGGCTGTATACCATGTGAAAGGATGGGTTAAGCGTATACCTTAGGCAAGGACGCGTGCTTGTTAAATAAGGCACGAGGCCATCGAGATTACAGAGAGATTCGGGAGGTTAGGATCGATCTCATCTATCTACAGGATAACTACAACGTAGATGAGATCGAACCTACCTGCCCTGACCAACACACAAGCTACACGCACGCCTACAATGTGTTATACACGATTTATACAAATACCGTGTATATACACAAAGAATACAATGTTTAACAGTGTCTTGGTCAACATAGAGATGCCTCTTCCATCGCTCGCACTCGCCGACATCACCACTGCAGGTCTGTGTTTGAGGGGCTAGTGATGTTCTTCCTCCTGATCTGACTACGCCAGGACTCGATCAGCGCTGTGCCATTGCCTGCCCCACCGCCGCAGCCACTCACGAGAGGTTGCCATATGGAAAAGAGAGAACAACGTAGGGTTCGTCAGATCCGATCGATCAAGGAGAACGTGCCCATAAGTGGACCGGAATTGTACGTACAAAGCTAGGGCTGAGTCAACCTCTAGATTGATTCTGTAGAGGCTAGCACATACGGCAAGCTATGTGCCCATGAAAAAAAAGCTACTTGATCTTGTCAATCTATTCCATCGGACAGTTGCACACACATATGCACGAAACACAATATGAGAACGTGATAGGATCGTTCTTTCTATTTTCCTCAGTAGATAACTTTTCTTTTTTATACGCAACTAAGAAAAACAAATGCATACGAGAAGGTAGAACCGAGTTATCGGCATGGACTTGGTTTCGCGTTTTTTTTTCTACGTGTGTAGATCTATTTTTAAATCTCGGCGTCAATTTTTATGATCAACACAGAACTATAACGGATATAAAGAGATTATGGAATGAGAATTAAGAAAGGTTCTTCCGTTTAATACTAGATATACATTAGGAAACATGCCCGTGCGTTGCAACGGAAAAAAAAATATCATGACTCTATCCTAGTAAGCATGGCTCATGACTCCTAATAGATCCACCTCCTCTAATTCGACATGACACCCGATCGTGTCATTGCTTATCCTTTTTCTGACCCTGCAAATGGCCACCATGATGCCCACCTGATCACAATGCTTCAAATGTGGTCAATCCTAAGGCGATGGGTTCGCCACTGCATGTCGCACCAATCATTGTGCCCACGCAAGGAAATGTTCAAAACTTCAACAACTAATCTCGGCAAGCTACTCCTTGCACCTGGTCCGTACACCTCACCTCATACTTCTACTTTATTTTATACGATCAAACAATTATTATTATGAATCAGTGTTGGCCCAGTCAAGGATGTGGGTCGCGACACATCATCTGAGATGAAAGGCTCGTCAATTGCGAAGTGAGAAGGAAGGATGTCGAGGCCGGACGTCACGGGGCAAGTTGCACGGCAAGATGTGACGCCATGTGTAGTACCACATTGACATTGATATAGCGAGCGGCAACCATGGCTCGTGTGTGTATAATCCATAACAGTGTATATAAGTGCATGGTGTATGTATAATGTTGCTTCTATCGGCTAGTAACGTATATCAAGGGTAGCATCAAAACGCCGAGGCTTCGCCCAAGGCACTCCTAGTTGGGCTGGCCCACATAGGCGTCGCTGTTTTTCTTTTTCTTTTTGTTTCCTTTTATGTTTCTTTTTTTATTTTTTCAAATAGTTGTTCTAAAATTTAAAATATTGTTCAGATTGCCAAAGAATGTCCTCCTTTCAAAAGATGTTCATAATTTCCTAAATAGTTTGCATTTTATAAAATATTTCTATTTTTAAAAAATGTTCATGTTTTAAAAATCTTCTTTACAATTCAATATTTGTTCAGTGTACACAAAATGTTCAATGTAATTTACATACTGTTCAACGTATATATGTTCAATGTGTATCTAAAATTGTTCTCTTTATATTACGAAAATGTTCAACTTACATTTAAAATTTGTTCAATAAGTATTTAAATATTGTTCCACATATATCACAAAAATGTTCAATGTTTATTTAAAATTGTTCAGAGTATATAAACAAATTCAATGTATATTTGAAATTGTTTGTCGTATATAAAAATTCAATAATTATTTGTAATTTCAAAATTTATTCATATTTTCAATAATTGGTCACGTTTTCCAGAAAATGTTTAGGTTTTAAAAGTTACTCAAATTTCTAAATTTATTCAGGAGTTTTCTAACATTATTCAAATATTTTAAGGAAAACCGGTCACATTTTTTCCCTAGAATTGTTGAAAAAATAAATAGCTCTGTGGCTGTACATACTACTTTAAATTTTACGCTGGTATTTAGCCATACTCAGTCGCTAGATCTTCTCGCGCGCTTTTGTTTTTCGTTTGTTGCTAAGGTATGGACAAGGGTGAGGAGGCGTGTTAGATTATCCCCATGCCATCCTTAATTTTTTCGCACTCAAAGAACCAGTAAGCCCACACGCGTCCCTTGGCCCATAACTACATTGGGCCACAGAACGCACTTAGAATCGTACGTGAGAGAAGAGGAGCGACCGTACTACGAAGAGATGCCGAGTCAAGTCAGCTTTCGTAGCGAGCCAGCGACGGACGAAAAAATAACTGTGGACGATAAAAAGTGGAAAAACAATCCGTACTTTAATAACCACCTTCGAAATCTGGTAACTTATGGACGGACGAAAATTTAAACGCACTAACGGACAAAAATTTGGAAGGAAGAAGGGTTAAAAGGTAACAAACTAAAAAAGCAACCCAAAGGCATGCGTTGCCGTTTATATAATTGTAAAAGAGATGTACAATACTAATTCCAAGTACTACTTAAAATATTTGGAGATGTGCACCGACAACAATTTATTTTATACTCCAATTGGACACACCCCACGATTTATGTCGCAGGAGGCGATTGTCTTGTCGAGGTAGGGGCCACGGACGTAGGGCCGGTACATACGATCCTCCAAGTAGTCGCAGAGGCACAGCTTCTCCGCCGTCAGGTTGGAGCAGCACAATGTCGACGGAGCACTACCGTCTCTGATGGCTTGATCGCAAGCCTTAAGCAACTGCGGCTTGCAATCCAACTGCGCCACTACCCCGCTCAGCGCCACCACCACTAGGAACGACACACATATCACCACCGCCGCTGGTGTAGCCATGATCTTCGATGTCCTCTATTTTGTGCGGTGCAAGGTAAGCCAAGCACACCTGTTGTATTTATAGGCAGGACCGCAGGAGCGGGGCAGTTTTCAGGAAGTATATCGTCTCTGAATCAAGGCTTTGGTCATACGCTTTACAAGGCGTCTTTCACGCCTGAAATTACTATACAGCCATTAATTAATTAAATACCGTACCATTTTTACACTAAGTTTTACGGCAATCCCATCGTTCCAATTAATCTCACCAAAATCGCTCGCTCAATTAAAACGGGTCATTAAAAACATGGCTGGATTGCAAGGTAAGTCAAGCACACCACTTGTTTGTGATAATGAAATGCCACTAAGTTAGTCTACTATCTCAAGTCAGATTCGGTTAGAAAATGTCTAAGTGAATTGCCACTGGAAATGTCTACTATCTCATGTCAGATTCAGATAGAAAATGCCTAAGCGAATTGCCACTGGAAAAGTCTACTGTCTCATGCCAGATTCAGTTAGAAAATGACTAAGTGAAATGCAACTAAGCACCATCAGAAGTTAGAAATCAGTTTTCTGAATATTGATACAGTGTGCCTACAGAATGCTACTATTGAAGAAGTTTTCTGAATATTGGTATCTGTAGTGTGATGCATCCACCTGTGTTCTCTTACTGATGGTTAGCATGCATGCCTACTTAGGTTGAAGCCATGTAATTTGCATCTACTTTTTATCACAACCCCCTGTTTTCTCTTACTGATGCGTTGCATGCCTGCCAGCTTCTGTTGAAGATATCTAGTTTTTCACTGTACTAGGTTACTGAAGTGCAGTCACGGGCACTGGCAATTTAATTGTCTCACTCCTTGCGTATGAGAGGTGTCGTCTCTTAGTATAAAACTGGCTTTATGTGATGTGATGCGATGGCTGTTAGGAGTAAACTGCGATGGCCAATGTGAAAGCACTACCAATTTCTGGAGTATGAGATGTGATGGGTGTACGAGATGTGATGGTTGTATGAGGTGTGATGGCTGTATGAAACTAGATGTGTTCTCGTCCACGATCAAATAATACCTATATATCGTCGGCGTCTCCTCGTCCACGATCAGCGCCGGATCCTCGACGTTGTTCGGCGGCGGCTCCTCAAAGGGATCAGCGCCGGATCAATGCATCGGCGTGCGCGTCGAGATGGGGATCTCTGGATCGGCGTTCGGCTCAAGAAGGGCGGCGAGTTCGTTGTGCGAGTGGGGCGCCTTTGATGTGAGACCGAGGGTGGCAATTTTCATAGATTTTTTCTTATTCCCTTCTCGGGCGCGATCGGTGGTTACGACCTGAAGAGTGCTGGGGCTGGTGGAGGACTCGATACGCGGTTTTGTCGGTTCGTCGCGGGTCAGCATGAGGTGGGAGGGAGGTACCAAAAAAGGTACCAAAAAAACGAGATGAGGTGGGATGAAAATTAATCGTGGAACGGAGACTACCAACTGAGACATTAAGAGTGAGATTCTGTAGAGGCTAGTACATACGGCAAGCTAGTTGATGTGCGCATGAAAAAAAAAGCTACTTGATCTCGTCAAACTATTCCATCGGACAGTTGCGCACACATATGCACGAAACATAATATGAGAAGGTGATAGGATCGTTCTTTCTATTTTCCTCAGTAGATAGCTTTTCTTTTTTATACGCAACTAAAAGACAAATGCATACGAGAAGGTAGAACCGAGTTATCGGCATGGGCTTGGTTTCGTGGTGTTTTTTTATCTTACATGTGTAGATCTATTTTTAAATCTCAGCGTTAATTTTTGAGAATTAAGAAAGGTTCTTCCGTTTAATATTAGGAAATCTGGTAACTTATGGACGGACGAAATTTTGGAAGGAAGAAGGGTTAAAAGGTAACAAACTAAAAAAGCAAACTAGAGGCATGCATTGCCGTTTATATTATTGTAAAAGAGATGTACAAAAACTAATTCCAACTAGTATTATTTTATACTCCAATTGGACACACCCCAATATGTATGCCGCAAGAGGTGCTTGTCTTGCGGAGGTAGGGGCCAGGGACGTAGTGCCGGTACATATGATCCTCCAAGTAATCGCAGAGGCAATCCTTGTCCGCCATGAGGTTGGAGCAGCACAATGTCGACGGATCACTGCCGTCTCTGATGGCTTGATCGCAAGCCTTAAGCAACTCCGGGTTGCAATCCAACTGCGCCACCACCCCGCTCAGCGCCACCACCACTACGAACGACACGCACATCACCGCCACCGCCGGTCTAGCCATCATCTTCGATGTCCGCGACTTATCTCCAAACACAATGTCCTCTATTTTGTGTGGTGCAAGGTAAGCCAAGCACACCTGTTGTATTTATAGGCAGGAGCGTGGCAGTTTTCAGGAAGTATATCGTCTCTGAATCAAGGCTTCGGTCATACGCGTCACGAGGCGTCTTTCACGCCTGAAATTACTACACAGCCATTAATTAATTAAATACCGTACCATTTTTACACTAAATTTTACGGCAATCCCATCGTTTCAATTAATCTCACCAAAATCGCTCGCTCAATTAAAACGGGTCATTAAAAACATGGCTGGATTGCAAGGTAAGTCAAGCACACCACTTGGCGTGGAGCCATTACTACCTTACCATTTTGTAACCTGAGATTTACAACAATCCTATTTCTATATAGGCTCCACCTTAATGCACGTCATTAGAATTATCTTGTAATCTTGTAACCATCTAAATAAGTTAACAGTGTATCTCGACCATCCAATTTTTGGTAAAAAAAAATTCCTCCTTGAATCATGTCACAATAGAATAGTGATATCACGTCCCTAATAAATTAAAAAAGAAATCTCAGAATCACGTATGATAAAAGAAAGAGATCTCATATCCCTCGTATAAATAAAAAACCAATCTCAGAATCAAGATCTCACCCCAAGAAAGAAAACTCAGAATAATCACGTACGGTAAAAGAAGAGATCTCATCGTCGCTATAAAAAGGAGATCTCACGTGCCACATAAATGAAAAAAGAGGTCCTAGTTGTCCGGCATGCAACTTAGGTCCTGACAATGTGAAGCCGATGTGTGGAAATTATTAGGTATGGAAGATATAATTGAAAAGACATGCTTGGTGGACAGGGCCGGTGAGGCTATTCCGGGACATTTGTTGTGCTTAAAAGACCATGACATTGATATTCAGGGCTTGCCAAAGTTGAGAGAAGTAGTGGCAACTACAGCGTGGTTCTTGTGGTACGGAAGACGAAAATTAATTCATGGGGAATTTACACAAAGCTTGGGCGCGGCAGACGCACAGCCGAACAATCCGCCGTCCCCTGGCCGCGACACATCCCTCAAACAAAATAGGCATCCGATTTAGCAACGCGGCACGGCCGGTGATGGCAGAATCGGGCGCTGCCATCAGCGAAGCAAACCCAAACCTTCGCCAACGCTACATACCATGCTCCGCACGCGCTCTCCCTTACCACGACCTCGCCTGTTCGGCGTGGATCTGTTTCTTCATCTCTAATTCTTACTACTCTCTCGGGCGACGTTCTCTATTATTCCTTTATCAGATTCATTATGAAATGTATTTACATATTACATGTATTTACATATTAGAAAATTGGAAGGAAGAAAATTTGTTTTCGACTGGAGGGAGTTCATGAGATTTTGATGCCAGAATACGTCACACGAGGCAGTGACTAGACCTATAGTAGTGCACGCCAGTCCAATCCTGATCTTCCACCTTGGATTTGGTTCTCGTGCAAAAACCGCTTGATGCAAAGATGATAACATGTAGTCCTGAAAATACCAAAACTAAATACTGAAAGAATGTCACATCTTCTTTCTTTTTGTTGCGCGTAGTCTCTAACCATATTTATTGTAGTTCCATGGGGATTAACACATATGTGTCCATGCACATGAGTAGAACACTAGTCTCCTAATCAATCCTTCAGGGCATCAATCATTTGTTCACGTAATTATCATAGAGAGAACCACGGGGGATTTCTTTGCTAAAGAACCTTGCCACCACCCTCTCTTCTAACACCATCATCCCTTCTTTTGACCAAATAGCCGTTGGAGTCTTGTACTGGCCCGCCGATGCCCCTCTAGACACAAAGAAGTACATCAGAGCGTCGAACGCGCCCTGCTCAAGCACCCTTATCTCGATCATGGTAATATTTGCATGCTGCCGGATTTTACAGCACATTTGGTCGAAGCATTCTTCAATTGTTGAGCAACAATTCTCCATGACGGATTGATATGCGATGTCGCCAACGACGTGCTTACTTCTTGCATTGGTTATCTCCCAGAACAGAACGTAGTGGCCTATCAACTTGGATATGTCTGGAAACGCGGTGCTTCCACTAAGCATATATTCTAGAGGGCCAAGATGGAGCTCAATAGCGTGTGAAATTGCCCTGAGTAGTTCCTCCTCGCTTGTCTTCTCATGGTTTATGCTTAAGATGACATCATGGCGCCCCAAGAAGAGGAACAGCAGCGTTGCGTTGTAGAAGCCACTCACGGTGAGAAGATCACCAACTCGGTACCAGTAAAGACCTAGTACGGTATGCACATGATATATATGAAATCAAATCATAGCTACTGAACTAACAAATAAACTTACGCAAGTTGGCTAAACACAACAATTTTTATTCCTTTAGACAATGACCGGTTGCAAGGTCGGGATTATGGGGAAAGAACATTTGATTTAAAGTTTCATATTTTCTTTATTTCTTCAAACTAGAAATTTATGTCAAGCCTAGTTTTACAAAGACAATGCCAGGCAAAAAAGACTATCTAATATAAAACACCAAGTGAAGTAGGTCAATATACAAAACTGAAGATACTTCAAGACTTATACAAGGAGGGGCAAAGTAATAATGAGTAACAGGGAGGTCTTATACCTAGCTAACCTGCATAGGTGGTGACAACCAGCTCATAGGACCTACCAATTTTGAAATCCACAAAATCCATAAGCTACATCTCACCTGAATCGCCATCGTCACGAAGTAGGCGATGTTGGGAAGCAGTGCATACGACAAATGGCCGGGCGGGTCGAGAGGCCTTAGATTGACTCCGGCGACGCACTCAGTAGATACATAGCAGGGCGAGACGATAAGCAATCGGCCACCGCAGTAGCTCTGGAGGATCGAAATGTACTGCGCCATCGAACCGGTGACAATGGTGAGGGCACACAGTGCCTGCGGCCATAGCCTAGCGACAATCCCGTCCCAGGAACTGGTGGCACATTCTGGCGCGAACTCGTCCGCCAGCGTCGGGTCTGGTCGACGCAGGTACCGCTCGACGACGGTGTCGCATAGGGGAGCGTGCATTATCCGGCCGCTGAGGCTGCCAGTGCGGATGTCGGAGAACATCTCCTCCCAGTTGTGCTCCAGGAACCTGATTGCTCGGACGAGGCTGTTGGCAAAGGAGGTACCTACGTGTCAGCTGACCTACGTGGTCCACGGCGTTGCGGTGGAGCAGGCCGCAGAGCAGTTGGCAGTACATGCTCTGCTCGGCGTCCGGGCAGAGGATGGCCTCCATGTGGCTGGTGCACAGGTCAAACCCGCCCACCTCATGGTCCCGGAACTGGATGCTGCGGTAGTAGGCGGTGGTGGCCGCTTGGACGTGCAGGCAGGATGGCGTGTGTTCGACGGGGAAGGTGAAGATGACGCATCCCCATTGGTGGACGACTCGCGGCCGGAAGCGATGCGATCCATGAAAGGCTTGATGTCGTCATAGCCGGATACAGGCACACGCTTCTTGAAGGCCTCCCGGAGGTTGCCTTCCGGTGGCATGCCGCCATCCGTGGTGAGGAGGTAGGGGCGGAGGTACTCCGTGTGGGTGTTCGCTTGAGGATGTCTGTCAGGAGCTCCTGCTGGAGCGCCGCGGCGTCGGTGGTGAGGCGCTTCACGAAGCCACGACCGACAACCGTGTCTGTCGGGTCGAACTCTGGCAGCCACGGCAATGGCGCCATTGCTTGCACAAAGTGGAGTGGAGCAAAGCTGGCTGGATCTAGATCTACACGGTCGTTCAAGTGGCACAGTGGAGTGGCTAAGCAACTAGCTTTGTTTTGTAGTGTACTAGTAAACATGCCCGTGCGTTGCCACGGGTTAATTTTTTTATTTATCTCGAACATGGAGAATATAGTCGAAGAACAATCTTTAGTTCAAATAGAATATTTAGAGTTTTCGTTGTCCGAACCATCGGGCAAAGATGCAAAGAACGATACTCATTTCCTCCGGCGGTGCCTGTTTCAACTCTTCAGTACCCTAGGGTCGAAGATGAGTTGTGCATGGAAGAGGTTTTGAGTGGTAGAAACAAATAGTGGAAGGTGGGCTGCTGTTGGAGAGCAAGGGGCGCATGGAGGACTTCAGCTGAATGGCCTATTTTCTTGACTTTGAAGCAAATTCGAGAGTTTAATTACTAATTCAAAGAATTGCCATATACATGTTGTTTTTTGTCCGACTTAAGACGATATAGATTGGGCCGCCGATGCCTATTGACAAATCATATGGTACCAGGACATTAACCATCAGACTCACAATAAAAGTGTTGTACACGTAGCACTTGTATTGAGTTATTGACATGAGAGAGTACAAAAGTTGTATACTTCCCTGGTTGTCCATGCATATATGCTCATGTTGTGTATATGCTAACCATGAAGTCCTTGTGGTATAGATGTACTAACTTTCTCTTCTGTTGTGATATATATAGGGTTAACCATCGCAATTGAATCTTTGCATGGTGTGTTGCGCTTCAACTCATGCTTATCTACAATTTGCTTTATCCTAGCTTTCTTTTGTTCTCGTTGCATATTTGCATATCTCTGTCTTTCTCGTGCACATTATTTTGCCTTTTGTGTTGGCTCCATATTTACATATTTCTTTCTCCCCTGTGTGCATTTTTTTCGCAACTGGTCTGAATCTTTTTTTTTCTTTGCTATGGGCTTCACGATGCTTTCTTAGTTTTTCCCGTTTTTCTTCATTGGTCATCCTTGCATACCGCTCTCTGTCTTTTCTCCTTCTTTGTTCCCTGGCATCCATGACAGGAGATAGCGACCGCACTTGCTTGCCTGCATGAGAGTTTTGTTATATTATATGAATATGTTATTTATTAAAAAAACAGATTAAATTTTGCATCTTTAGGTACGCTGGACATCAGCATGAGAATATATGTGTTTATATAGTGCCGTGTTATTTCTAGATCCAATTTAGAAAAATAGGAAAATAGTATTGAAGTAAGAGCACTGATGTACATATGACATTTTTGGTCGAACTTCAGTACGGCAATGTAGACCAGATGTTTATAAATAGTGCGAAAACATATCACACTGGCCCATTAACCATCACAATGAGTTATTAACATCGGACAATAAAAGTATACAACGATGTAGATCAGACGTCTATAAATAGTGACAAACCTAATGCGTTACTAAGATCGAACAATAAAAATATCATACACGGAATACTTTTGTTGAAGTTATTTTACCTGGACCCAGTTGCTCATCCATACTTCGAGCACGTCCATCTTCAGAGCTGTTAAGCATGGCATCTTCTTTCGTGTCTGGAACAACAACTTCACTGAGATCTGACTCTATCTTATATATATTTACTAATTGGAGGCACCATGAAAGCCATCTCATTAATCCACATCTACAAAATTAATTACACCGTTGGATTAAATAATTAACGCTAGAGATAAAAAGAAAACTTACATAACACAATGGTCCAAAAATGGTCCTGACACGTTCAACGTTGCTATGAAAAAAAACATCCATTGTTGCCTTAAAAAAGATATCCTCTCCATAAAAAAAGATATCCTCTAGCAATGTAAAGGGAAAAAAATAACATCTTCTCCCGTGAAGAAAAAAAGCATCCATCGGTTCAAAAAAAGATATAGCAAGTCCATAATGATCGTTTTGGCATGTGTCTCCACGCTATAATTTGGGAGTCCATGTATGGTACGATTTGTCATCGGCAAAAAGAAAAGATATGCTACAAGTCATACGTGATACAAGTCCAACACATGGTAAGTTAAAACGCGAGTTCAAGAGTCCGTCTATGCTACAACTCAATCGTGCATACGTGATTTAAGTCCAAGGTGATAAGTTTATTTAAGACAAAGATTGAACAAAGAGTACTACTCATACGTATAGCGAGAAATATGTCCATGCATTAAAGGCATGTGTACAAAAAGAATACAAGGTCCCATGCAAAAAAAATTAAGGGCAATGTATACGGCCATTTTTTTAGCATAGTACAATCAAAGTCGCTCACATACACGAGCATATACTCATCCTCCTATGAACGCACACACGTACACCCTACCCCTATGAGGACCTCCGATAGACTGAGGCGGCATATCATCTTGGGATTAACGTAGTCCCTACAGACACCTACGTTGTCGACGGGGATGTCTCCTCCCATTGAATGGACATCTCCCAAAGGTCCAAAAAAATCCAGAAAAATGCGAGCACCAGTGTCAAGTCTAGGTCATGAATTTTGGTGGGTCGGGCAATAACACTGTCCCCTAACCATCCAATCATAGGATGGTTCGCCGTGTACGGCCATTAAAACATGGTTGAAGAAAAAAAAAGGGTGTTCAATTCACCAACCAGATATTGCGCTCTCTGGAACTCTTATGTGCATATAGAAACAAAGAATGGACACATAGAAAGTGGTAGAGGTTCCAACGGATAAGAGAGCACTAAAGATTATTTAAGGAACTTTTTTTCATGGTTTAAGGAATTTAATTTGTAAATTCGTATTTGACTAGAGATTCTTTCAATCTTCTCATTTTCCATGCCCAGTCACAATGGACGATGCTCTAAAGGAGGTGCGTCGACGGTTCACCAATGGAGAGCAAATCAAACTCTGCCAATTCCGTTCCTCAATCATATTTGTCCACGGATATACTGCTTTGCCTAATGTGCATGCGATTCATGTATTACATGCTTCTTTAGAGACAGAGATTGCTAATACGTATTTGCATATATACTATGTCTATGAATGTCTACTTTTGTGATTATAACCAAGAAAAAGTTAGTACTAAAATATCATATATATTACTATTGTATAATAAATTGGATGTATCATGTGCCACAAAGATTCATGTAAACACATCATTGTCTATGTGAAATATTGATGGCGAATATAAAAAATCCATCCATGTGAGTCATAAAAAAATTGTTGGTTGAGGCAAGAACGTCTAATCTTAATAATCTATGCTATAATGAGATTTTTAAGAACGGCTTTCTATCTTCCGTTTTAATATGTATATTTTTTTATATGACATCACGTCTGTTGATAGAAAGCCGTACATGCATGTGTTCATTATTGTGTATATAGAAACATACTCTATAATTCTATGGTGCTTCCGTTACCAAACGGAAGATGTCTATACACTAGTAGAAAAAGGGGCTATCGTCCAGGGCAGTTTAGCCCATTAGTCCCGGTTCAATCTAGAACCGGGACCAATGGAGCTATTTGCCCCGGTTCGTTAGCCCAGGGGGCCGGCCGGGCCACGTGGGCCATTGGTCCCGGTTCGTCCGGACCTTTTGGTCCCGGTTGGTGGGACGAACCGGGACCAATGGTCCTGGCTCCTGGCCCACCACTATTGGTCCCGGTTCGTGGCATGAACCGGGACCAAAGGCTTCCCTTTAGTCCCGGCTCATGCCACGAACCGGGACCAATAGTGCTGCCTATATATACCCTCGCTCATGAAAGCAGAGCACTCGATCCATTGCTCTGTTTTTCTCTTGCCGGCGAGGGGGCATTGTGGTGCTCTAGCTCACCTCCTATGCACATGAGGTGTTCGATGAAATGCCCGAGCCACACTACTTTAGCTTTCTCCTCTCAAGCTCGACCTCCAACCTCCATTTTCCTCAATATTTGTCTAGGTTTAGCGGTCCATCACGCCTGGTCCCGTCTTCACCGCCGTCGATCACCAGCGCCGATCTCATCGCCAGCACCACCGTGGTGAGCCTCTTGTTCTTATCTTCTTTCGAAAGGAAAAATATTCTTACTTGTATTATTTTCTTACTTTTATTATTGCATCTTATATAGTGCGATGGTTTTGGTATCCGCCCCCGTCGGCCCTCGTCCTGTCTATGATTCGGATGTGGTATATATTATCTTTTCATAACTATTGGTTCATTTATTGTTTATGAAAATTATGCCGACCAACGTGACATAGATTTTATTTATCTAGGAGGTTGTTGAACCGGAAATTCCAACCGACCCTATTGTCGAGAGGTTAAATTTAGTTGAAGAAGAAAACAATTTCTTGAAGGAAAAAATAAAAAAACTTGAGGAGGAGAAGATGATATTGGAGTTGCATGTTGCGGATGTCGTCGATGCTCACAAGATCAAGATGGATGCAATGCGCTTGAAGATGAGACAGATTAGAAAATATGCCATTCATACCGAGGCTTGGTATCATTATGCCGTTGGATCAGTTGTTACCTTGGTTGCGATTATGATCGTATTTGTTTTCACATTGAAATGTTTTACATAGTTTCAATGTATGGTTTAATTAATTTAGATGCTCTGCAGAGCTTTATGTTGTTAGAGAGAACTAT